>PVKB01000943.1:302500-535319 GCA_004027205.1 Ctenodactylus gundi | reverse complement strand
TTCCCATTGGCGGGATTCACAGTCTTCCCGGGAAGATCTAAAGCATTGGCTCAGGGCCACGTTTATCACAACGTCACATCCTAATCCCTCCTCCCTCCTTTCTGCCTGTCTGGTCACCTGATCGCGTACGGCGCGAAAATGTAAAGATCCACCATCTTGAACAATGTGCCACTGTTACCGCTAGGTGACGCTCACACCTCTATAAAAAACAGGAGATTTGATTTTTTCCTAATTGATGAAGAATTGATATATACCATTCAATAGATGCAACAGTTATGCTAAGGTAGGTATCTCTCAAAAACAGAAAAAGAAAGGTTCATAGGAATCATTATGAAACATGATATAAGAGAGAAAACAAGTCAAAACCAAGAGAATTTTTCTGATTATCTGACATGCTTTCAAAGAGGAGGAAGTGAGAGAGAAAGAGAAAAAAATCAGAATAAAAATAAAACAAAAATGTAGATGGCAAAGACAGCTGTTCTAGAGTGAAAAATTCTAACAATCCAATCCTCCCCTACTGTAGTTTTCACGACTATCTTAACACCGGCCAGAAAACAAGATGCCCTCTTCTTGAGGTGCAATTTGCCCCTTGGATGGAAACTTCTATCTCTGGTCTGGTTTTATCCAAGATCTTCAAGAAAATCAAACTCTTTATTGATGTGACAAATACTAACTAGAACTCTAGGAAGGTGTTGACTACCTTCTTGCTATCTATCTTCATTTAAATTTCATCTCCAGACTTTTGATGTTACAATTAGAAATTTATACCTGAGATACAACTTAAATGTACAAACAAAATTTTAACTATGTAATTCTGTTAAACAATCCTTTAAAAAATCAGAAGTTAACTTTATTTACTCTGAATTCACCTACGTCTTTTGTGGCCATGCAAATCAGTGCTAATCTCATCAGTTTCTCACATGATTTTTATTTCTTTGGTCAATTTCCATTTTACTTTTTCAAGTCAAAATTGTTAGCAGAGTAAGGTTATAAAACAAGCAATGTTTTTCTGGTATTTTTTAAACAACTTTGGTTTGAGTTACTAAGAAAATACTTCGCTGTGCTTAATTGTATAAATTCTTGGATCCTCCCTTCTCCTAATTCCTAAGTAATCTATTTAAACTACAAAAATATTCTGAAAGCCTTTCATAAAGCAAATAGTATGCAGCACAACAAATGACAAAGCATATATAATATAAGGTCCCAAATTTGATATTAATTGCCATTAGAAATTCTAATTCAAGTAACCCCATGCAGAGCAAATAGACAAGTGCAACAGGTAACAGATAAAGCTAGCTCATGTATCACAACCCTGCAGTATTTATCACTGTCAAGGAAGATAGCATAGACCAGACAGAGGCAGGCACAAAATTATTTAAGGGTAAAAGCACCTTAAGAAAACGCAGAATACATTTAATTCTACATGAATTCTCAACAATCCCTTTCACACACACTGATATCATACTTTGTTCAACAAAGCATTAGGAAAACAATGATGTTCTATTCCTCACCGCAGAAAAGAAAGAACATTATAGATATGACTACAGAATAGGCAAACTGTCCTAAGGACTAAACAAGACATAAAATCTTAGAAGAGAAATTCACAGCAGAGGAGGTCACTGCTGTCCAAGGTGCTACACATCTGTGCAGGGCCTTGTCAGCACTGGGACATGCTAAGATGATGCCCTTAAGAAGGACAAGCAGTGAGAATACCCTGTGTGACACCTGTGCTTTAGGGGAGTAGATGGATCAAAGCCAAAACCAGGCCAAGTGTGGTAACTGGTGTGGGATGTCAACTTGACCATCAAGGATCTTCCCAGAGGACTGGTGAAGCACACTTTTGGATGTGTCTGGCTGGTCATGAAGGCATGACCTTGGGCATTCTATGTGGTCCTGGGCAGCCCAGATCTCTCTGGAGTTCCCACCTTGCTCTACGAACTACATAGCTTTATTCCACTGTGCCCATCGACCATGATGGAGCCAGGTGGCCATGAATCTATTCCCTTCATACTGAGAGGAAATAAATACAATCCTCCTTTCTATTATGGGTATTGAGTACTATGCCCCAATTTTATTTCCTGCTGGTAGAGATAGTTCAAGTTTTTAGTGGGGCGAGAAATATAGAATAGTAAAGAAAGGAAATTCAAACCTAGAAAGCATAGCATTCTCCAGCAGGTAGAAGGGCATCCACTTCCTCTTACTGAGGCAGTTGGGGCTCCCACAGAAACACAATGTCCTGGAGGCCACTATGCTTCACTCCTCAGCAAAACTGAGTCATCTGCTGACATTTATTATAGCATCCATCCACAGTAGGTGAGCATTAGCATTTCATCACACTAATTAAATGCTCATTGAAAAATGGAAGCGCTATGGCTAAAATCACAAATTCATATATTTCTGAAAATTTGAGTGACTGGTCAAAAACAAAATGAACATTGCTGGTGGGACTGTAAACTGGTACAGCCACTGTGGGATGCAGTACAGATACTCCTTAAAAAGCTGAAAATAGATATTACATTTGCACCAGTGCTACCCCTTCTGGGTATCCTACCCAATGAGTTGAAAGCATCATGTAATAAAGATGGCCACGGTTATAGCAGCACAAATAATAGCTAAGTTTTGGAAGATGCCAAAATATCCATCAATAGACCAATGGATAAAAAAAGAAGTATATACACACAATGGAGTACTACTGTCCCATAAAGAGATTTGAGTCATCTGTATGTAAACAGAAAGAACATGAAGCCATTATGATTAACAAAGTGAATCAGACTCAGAAGATTTGATATTGCACGGTTTTTCTAATATGAGAAACCCAGAGTAAAAATAAAGAACAGAGTCAAACGGGTGAGATGTTGGGAGTCAGGAAAATGAGGAATGGTGTGGGAGGGCAAAAAGCAGAGAGGGGAGGAGAAATGTGCAATCACTAAAACACATGTGACCAAAATTCTCAGGTTCAGTGCAGCCATTATGAATCATATGACAACTGGGAGGGGAAGTGAGTCAAAAACAGGTAGCAGTGTAATTCATGAAAACCTGATTTCTCAATTTCTCTGTTTCCTGAAACTCTTTTCTGGACCTTTTGCTTTAACTTGAGGCAGCCACCAAAATTCAGGAAGTAGACGAGGAAAGAATGAAGAGTGGTTTTACCACCTAAGGACCAAATCAGAAGAGGTGACACTGCTCTGAATAGTCCAGATGAGTACTAAAATCAAAAACTATTGTAATAATTCATGAGTCAACTGGGAGCTGTGGTTCACCTGACCAAAAAGGGAATCTGAGTGAAATGTCAAAAAAAAAAAAAAGAAAAGAAAAGAAAAGTGTATGAACATAATTCTCAGAGCCTGGAAGGAGAGTGCCCAAGAACCAGAGCCGGGACAGAGAGACCTGTCTAACTTTGACTAACAACCTGCAGCATTTGCTTCTATCTCAAAGTACAGCCAAAGGATGATATTGCTGCATGGTACTGGTCTATTTAAGTGTTAAAAATATATTAATTCCAGAAATATTATTAATGCCAAGAAACTAAACACACATACTGGCTGCGGTAGGTTTAAGCTGTGCAGTCCAAGTTTCAATATAACAGCCAGATGCAGAGCTGCAGGAAAATGTAACCCCCAGCAATGGAACCTGTCCTGTTGGTGAGGGAATCCAAATTACAGCTGGTCTCTTTGGAGAGATCTCTGAATCTTCCATCTGGCCAGGCTGCTCTTGGGTTGGCCTCCCTTCTGGGGTCTGTATCTCACTGTGAGCTTTAATTATGAGAATAAGTGCTTTCTTCTTTAAAATTATTCATCGCAGTTATTAAAAGGCTGTTATAAGAGACATTTTCCATCTTTCCTTCCTTCCCCTGTCCCTGCTTTATTTACCTAATCAGCACATGACTTGAATCTCCAACACTTACCAGTACCTTAAGTAGAAGAACAGCACACAGAATAAAATCCTCCTTCTGCTCACGGAATCCTGCATCTGTACCACTATTTGACACCCTTTTCCCGGAATGCTTAATCTTTTGTGCTGACCCAGAACCTTTCTCCCTTAGTGGATAGCTCGATTCTGGGTTACCGAAGGCAATTTCTCCTCCATGAATTCCACCATTCATCATCTCCATTGCAGTAACTTAGTTTTCCTTATAATCCATTTCTATTAGTTTCAAATTTTCTCATTATGTATTCCTCCATTCTTCTAAACCACTCCATCACACCCAGGATGTGATTTATATCAAACATTCTTATTAATATATTCTAAAATTACTCCTGAAAAATTAAGGGTTGAGGAAAATAAAGAGCAACTGATTTGCTTCACTTAAATGCTACATTTTAAAATGTCAATTGCTTTTCATTTGTGGCAAAGATTTATATCAATTACAATCTAATTTTTTTTGCAATGCTAGAGATTGAACCTGCACTTTCCTACTGTGCTACAACACCAGTCCATTTTTGAATGTTTTGGTCAAACAAGGTCTTGCAAAGTCACTAGTTGCCCAGGCTGTGTCTGAAATTGTTATCCTTTTGCCTCGGCCTCCAAGAATGCTAGTATTTTAGGCCTGTGCCACTACATCTAGCACATTAAAGTATTAATGCTGTGTGCCAGAGTGGTGGTAAATGTAAGTACAGCAAAAGGCTATACAGCCTTCTTTTTAAAATAAATAAATGCTTATTAAATGCATATTATCCATGGCAGCAGAAAATTTTATCTCCTGAGCATTCTCATGGCCATACATCAGTGTGTTCACTTGACAGCATTATGGCTTTTTAAAATAAAATTCTTGGGACAATTTTACTTGAATTTTTTTTCAAATTGTCCTGAGATCTATGACTTCACAGCAAATATATATATATATATATATATATATATATATATATATATATATATATATATATGGATCACTTGTTCTGCTTTGATCAAATGTGCAGCTTCTCAAGAATGAAGAAAAAAGGAAAGAGAAAGTCCTTTTGTTAATGAAATCAGCTGTATTAATCTGGTGACTAATAGGACAGCAGATATCACAGCAGAGAACTTTATAGTTTCAGGATACACACTGGGATGCTGAGATAAATTTACTCCTAAATAAACACATAATGAATGACATTCATTCTTTTCAAGATTTCATTGGAACTGAGAAAATCACCCAAGAGCTGAAATGATCTTATATTTAATAGCATAACATTCAGCTAGACTCACAATGTGATTTGTAACAGCTTGCATGCAGAATGAAAAGCTCCTTTCTTCCATAACTCTTAATATCACACAACAAAGGACCAGGTGGTGGGTGTTTTCTGGTTAAGAAAAATACTAAACTTTAGGCAAGGTCTTTTGGGAAATGTGTTTTCTTGAAGGCACCCCAAGGTCTTTAGGGAAATAAACTTTCCTGAAGGCACCCTGAAGGAATAAAGAATACATCAATTGTGACACTGCTGGAAAGAAAAAGAAAACTTTCACAAATCTCCAATATCACCAAAGTATAAACACCACTAAAGGAAAAATATGCAGTGCCAAATATTGTTTAGCTGCATGTTCATGTAAACATTTCTACGGACAAGATTGACCAAAGTATAAAAGTCCATCTTCTCACTTGGCTGCCAGCTGTAATCCTTCCTCCTTTTTAAATTTGAAAACCAGATTTTTTTATTTGAATCTAGAATAATGGCATAGAGTGAAGATCTCAAATGTGGGTCCATTTGCCTTTCTTAGGAGTATGAAGATAAACATTCACAGAGTGGTATTGGATACACGCTTCGCCGGTGGTGTGTGCTACAAGGAAGAATCATTACTCTTAAGACAGAAGTGAAGATTCATGAAGAGGCAGAATACTGGGCAGCTTCCAGAATATCTTATAATTTTTTGTGACATGTTCTTCTCCTACTAGGCTTCCTCATGCAAGCCTCTCTCCTCTTTTTGCTGAATTTGAAGACTGCTCATAAACCTCATGACTCATATATCCTCCAGAAACTGAGGAGGAAAGGATGTAGAAAAAAGGATGGATTTGGAGACCACCATGTTGAACAGAGTAGACCGGAGTCAGACAAATGCTGCATGTTTTTCCTAATTTGTGTATTCCAAAAGAGAACACAAGTAGAAGACAGGCTACTTTTAGCAGGAGGAAGAAAATAAAGGGGGAGGAATTGTGAGGGTGAGTAATAGGGAGAATAAATATAAGCAAAATGTATTATATCTATGAAAACCCTTCCCAAAGTGCGACTCTAGGGAAAAAAAGGGAAGGCAAGTGGGGTGATATGGGGTAAAAATAATCAAAGTATGCTACATGTAAGTAAGAACCTGCCAAAATGAAACCCAATAATTTGCATAACCAATAAGAGTTTAAAAAAAAAAACCTGAGAATGCTTACAGTTTTTCCTGTGAATCTGCAACTAAATAAGAAGAAAAACAGTGGCTGCAAGAAACAGTGCAAAGGTAAAAAACAAAACTGGTTTCCATGCCCATGATTATCAAAATGTTCAGAAAACTATGTTCTTAAAAAGTGCACATTATTAATAGACTGTGGTGAAATCAGAGAAAAACGTAAGTGGAGGACAATGATGACTTCTCAGAGGAAGATGGTCCTAAGTTCAATAACTTCTAGGACTGATCATTTACCATTAATAACTGGTGGTCAGTGGATCACTATGCACTGCCCCATGTGAGATCAAACAGACAGAAACTTTGCATCACCTACACACTTCTATCTTCCAAATACAAAGATTTATTCATAACTAACAGTGCTACCTACTCACTGAATTTTTAGAAAATTTAAAGTAAAAAATATATCTTCAGTCATGCATGCCAGGCAAACTATCATTAAACTCTTCCTGAGCTTCCTCTGATGAGCATTGAAGACAAAATGTAAATAACACTATAGAGAAATAAGTCAAGTATTACTGTTAAACTCTAGGTGCCATGATTTTGTAAAAAAATATAAAGGCTAAGGCATAACTTTTAAAAATAAATGTTCAACTTCAACTTCAAAGGTGAAAGTGAAAAGGCTAATTACATACCTTTGGTATTTTCTGAATTCTGGTTTAAAAAGCAAATAGAAACAAACAAACAGAGGGAAATGTTACACAAGACATGAAGCACTGCTCTTAAGCAACGTATGGTAGATCAGTTAAGCATAATGTGCAGATATGTGGCAGAGATATCACGGCATTTTTAAAAGGAAAAGATAGGGATTGTGATTAAAGTATCAGAGAGAAGAGTACAAAATCATAAGATATAAAGATTCAAAATCTTCTTGAAGAAGTAACCATTTCTATGTCTTTCAAAGTGACTAATCATTATGTGTGAAAACAAAGAAAATTCAACAGTTCAAGAAATTGCTGTAGTTATTTTTCTAGAACTAGTTATATGATCTTATAGTTGGCTTGTTGTAACTTTAATAGTAGAACTATACATATAAAAATATTTAAAAGGTAGTCCACATTTAGGTGTTGGAGGAATGGCTGAACGGTTAAAGAGCTTACTTAGCAAGCGCGAAGTCAAGCACTAAGTACCCAAGTTTGATTCCCCAGCACCACATAAGCTGAGCATGGTGGCATATGCCTCTAATCCCAGCTCTCAGGAGGCTGAGACAGGAGGATTGCTGTAAGTCCAAGGCTAGATTGAGCTCCACAGTGAGTTCAGGACCAGCTTGGGCTACAAAGCAAGACCCTGTTCAAAAAAAAAAAAAAAAAAAAAAAAAAAAAAAAAAAAAAAAAAAAAAAAAAAAAAAAAAAAAAAAAAACACACACACACACACACAAAGAAAAAATGGTCTACATTTAATTTTTTTTCTAGTGAAAGGAATGTCTGACCAAGTTGGATTAACTAAAATCCTCTGAAAAACAATTTTCTTGGCGAGTCAACCTTTATTGTTCATTTGTTTACCAGGATTACAAAGAAATCTTCACACAACCAAAAATTCAGTAAAAGGTATCCATAAATTCACTCACATAGGGAAAATAATGAGACTGTATTATCACTGTAGCTATATCTAAATAACATCCAGTCAGGATTTGAATGCATTAGTCACATTATAAGCAGCCCAATATCTTCAGTTTCTCTTTATTTTCTTCTTCAAAGAAAGAAAAAAAATGAGAAGAGACAGCCAAAACTAAACTCAAGTAGGAGTGTTAGCTGTACACACTGGCTCAGGCAGCCAAGCAGGGTTAATGCAATCCACGAAGTGAGATCTGAGTGACTCTGGATTAATTAATCGCAGCAGGAAGAAGATGAGTGGCCAGAGATGTTGCTAAGTTGTCCCTACAGGATGAACCAAGAGTCCCACCCTTCCTCGGGAGGGAAATGGGAGACAGGGTCCCAAATGTCAAACTTTGGATTTATAATGAATAATTCCATTGTCAGATCATTTACAACATATGTGTAAATGTGTTTATTTAGCCATCACTGACAGGACACTCAATTTATTATCTTTGAGTTGTTTGAAGTTATATATATATATATATATATATATATATATATATATATATATATTGCCAACATGCATTTATATATGCCATGTCCATCTGCAGCTGCTCTCTTTCAGGTAAGAAGAGTCCATAGAGTTTACCAAGGAGGGTCTGACCAGATCATAAATCAAGGGGAAGCAATTTCTGATAACTGAATATGAGTTTCCTCTAAAGCCTTTATGTGACAAAGAGCTGAGAAGCTCTGTGACTTGCACAAAGAAAAACCCATCACAATGTCTTTTTCCTCCCATCAATCGCCCAGGCTCTTTGTCCTAGAATGCACAACCACAATTGGCAGGCTCTCTTCAGCACTTTAATTCACATTTGCCCTTGAGCCCAGGAAGGTTCAAGCTTAACTTCCTCCCTGCTCATTGCTTATTTCTTAATGTTGTTGGAGCAAAGTGACTTACTACCAAGGTGTAACTCTGGGGAATGAGAGAAAGGAAAAGAGGTTGGCTTCAACCAGTGCCCTACCTCACATGGTACCAGTGTTAACATGAGGTTTTCTTATAAGCTATGAAAGTATGAATAAAACGTCATCAGTGAACCAATCTGGATATGTGTAAATTTCTTAAGCTTCACTAAGTTGAAAAGCAAAGTACTGTCCCCCAGAAACAACAGTGATTAAAATGAGAAGATAAAACTTTAAGTACAATGAGATCTTAAGTGCAGTGTGTTGCCTCATTACAGCTTCGCCTATGAAGAGAAATCTTTCTAAAGGGGTCTTGGAACAATATAAAAACCACATGTGTGCCAGAGAGAATGCTAAACTGAAAACCAAATGTGCTTCTAAGCTGAAAATGACACTTCCACATGCCTATACAGCCTAGAAAACAGATTAAGAAAAACTGTTGAAGAGTTTTCTTTTACTGCAGCAAAACCATTTCAAAGAAAAGATAAACTCAAAGAACTGTAACAAATGTTATAAAATGCTTAAGAAACCTTGGTAAATACGGAAGCTTTAGTTTACTGCTCACATAAACATAAATGTTACTGTCCATCACTGCTCTGGGCAGAATATGCTTCTGCTTGAGGAATACTTAAATGTTTGAAGGAAAAAAACCCCAAAACATGATTCTGATAGAAACTCCTAACTATCTACAAAAGACATTTTCCTTCTAATTTTTCTCTCTGAGATTTGTTCTTTGAAACCATACCCATAAAATTTCTTTCAATTCAAATTCTGTTGAAATTTAAAAGATTACCACAGTGAAGAGACCAGTCCACTTGAGGATATGGAAACAATATCAGGCTCCCCAGCATCTCACTAAAATAACTAAAATCACAAGGAACTTTGAAGCAATACCTCAGGCAGCAACAAAATAGATAAAAATTATTGGGTTTACGAACAGAGTCATTTACCTCCATGCTCTTGGTTGAAGTGTTGATTTTCTGAAAGTTTATCAGAAGAATGTTCTTCCATTTCTAGCCATGACAGTAACCAGCAAGGTAATATCTCACAGATCTAAATTCTAACAGCCATACATGGACTTCTTTAAGAGCTCAAGTAGGAAAGTAAAGGTTATTAAAAAGCACACTTCTGTGTTTTTGCTCATCTAACAGAAAATGCCCTGATTTATAAATTAGTTTGCTATGTAAAAGGATACAGAAGTCAAAGAAAGAATTATATGGCAGAGAGGCAGGACCGATGTCAGTTACCTATACTAGCAGCCTTTCGACTTGGCCAAAGTTGCTGTCATCAGCCTACTGGAAGCTGTAGTAGTCTTGGTGTTTTTCTTGTCGTCCAATGAAGATGTGACATAATGTATGATTTAAGGGTTGTTTCATTCAAAATTGTTCATGTCATTAAATCTATAATTAGTTATCATATTGTCTCAGTCACTTCCTTGTTGTTGAGATATTGTGATACCGTACACAGCACAACATCCACAACTTTAGGGAAAAAAAAGTTTATTTTGTGTCACAGTTAAGGGGACTGATCTCTGTCCCCTTATGGGTGCTGGCAATGGTGAGAAGAGTCTGGTATAGAAGAGTTGCTCATAGAACCATAAGAGGAAGGAATCTGGGCCAGGGAGAATCTGGGGCAAGAATATACATTCCAGGCCACACACCCTGTAATTCCCTATGCATTCAGCAATCTGCCACAACACACCAGGCCCCACCTCCCAACAGCATTCTAAATCCATTGATCACCTACAATAATCTAATATATATTATGTAAGGTTTGGGGGATCATTTCAGATCCAAACTGTAGTACATAATTTGAGTTATTTTCCATGCTTCTAAGCATGAATTGCTAGTTTTATAAACCCTTAATGTCAAATGTTTGAAGAAAAAAGGTAAGGAAAGTGTGTGTGTGTGTGTGTGTGTGTGTGTGTGTGTGTGTGTGTGAGTGTGTGTGTGTGTGTGTGTGTGTGTGCGTGCTGGTATATGTATCTAGTTCCCTCATATGATTCATTAAGATAATTAGAATTGAGAGAAGTGTAATTGATGACTAGAAAATTTAGTTGTAATAAAATAAGGGAAATCTGGATCTTTGTTTGGTACATCAATACAGTGAAGACAAAGTAAAGGCTTAATTAGCAAACCGCAGAAGCTATTTAAAAATTATGATTCATGTTCAAGAAAATCACATCTAAAACAGCCCCGTCATTTTTCTTTTTGTTTTCAGCAAATGCTCTTCCTCCTTAACACCCAGAAAACTGTCTTCTTTTTTTACCCTTTAAATGCTTCTTACAATTCTACAATTAAATTCAAATCCATCACAAATTCTCCAGGAGAATCAGAATCCTAAGTTGAGATTTTGTCAAAGTAGCTCATTAAAAACATGTTACAAGACATCCCTGCCTACAGACATTCTCAATCCCCCACACCCACCCCCAACCACACTCTCATGTTCATTCATACATTTACAGAAGGAAATGTGGCATGCATGGAAGTCTGAGTGTTGTATGCTTGATTATGCTAAGAACTTAGTTCCCACACAATTGAAAAGGAAATATTACCCACCCTCTCATGTGCAAAATTCTGTTCTGCATTTACTCTGTTTTCAGAAACATTATGATAGCCACTTTATAAAAAATAATGTAATGATTTGGTGTAAATTGGAAGAAATCAAGAGACAAAAATGGTGATAAACCCATCAACAGACCAGTGGATACACAAACTCTGGTACTTATATACAATGGAATACTATGCATCTGTAAAGTCCAACAGCGTGGAGGCTTTTGCAGGCAAATGGAAGAAACTTGAGAACATCATGCTTAGTGAAGTGAGTCAGAAGCAGAAGATGAAAGATCGAATGGTCTCTGATATGAGAGTCCCCGATCACAACTATCTCATGGAACTTAAAGCAAAAAACAAAGTGAAATGGGGTGGGAGGGATTATGGTGGAGGAGGGAGGGAGGGGAGGTCAGGGGGAGGGACAAAAAGAGAGTGGGAAAGCCCTTGTCACCTTGACAAGATACATATGTGCACAAAATGCTCAACTCCATTGTAAACCTTAAATTTTGCACTTATACATAATAAAATGGGGAAAAAATGGTGTTAAAATGAGAACTAAATTCTACCGTTCAAGACTTTTGCTTTACATAGAATATTCTTATTGGCAGACTTATCTTTTTTTATCCCAAGGAGTTAGCTCAATTCAGTTTCAACCCTGGCACATTTCAATTTTAAGGTATTAATCCAGTTAGAAGTTATAGCATTTCACATGTATTCCGGAGATCCTGAGGGAGGAGGTAACAGAATTTGAGCAGAATGTTAGAAAAGGAGGCCATTTTAGGGCACTACATTTAGAACCTCAGTTCTACATTTTTGCTATGGTTTGGATCTGGAGTATCCCTCAAAAAGCCTCAGGTGTTTGGCTATAGGGGGATCATTGTGGAAGGGTGTGCTGTTGGAGCTAAGGCCTGGCTGGAAGGGGTAGATGCGTGGGACTTGATGTGAAAGGATTATCAACTTATTGAGACTAGGAGCTGTCCAGAGCAGGGCTTTCAGGTTTGAGCTACTGAACTGTGGTCCAGAAAGTGACGGCGGGGCACTCACCTTGGATGTGGGAAGCCCAACTGACAACTTGAGCTAAGTAAAGGAAGAAGAAATGCTGTAAGAGCTTCTTCCTGGGAAAGCTCTGGTCTTTGCTTGATCTCCAGGCATGGGCTTTGCTCCTGCTTCACTTGTTTTTTGTCTGCAATATTATGCCCAGCTCTTTAGCCTCTGCCATGCGCCTTCACTGTTGCCTCTGAATGGACTATGTGAGACCTGAAACTGTA
This sequence comes from Ctenodactylus gundi, assembly GCA_004027205.1. Taxonomy (NCBI): domain Eukaryota; kingdom Metazoa; phylum Chordata; class Mammalia; order Rodentia; family Ctenodactylidae; genus Ctenodactylus; species Ctenodactylus gundi. Next base: position 522,643 of record PVKB01000943.1, on the reverse strand, counting down.
GCTAAAAGAAACCTTTCCTTCCATAGGTTATGATTCTCTCTCTTCTTAATGGCAATTTTAGAGAGGCAGGCAACTCTCTTTTGCTCACATTCCCAGCGATAGAGACTAGTGGCACAGTCATAGAGGGTAGGGTCTAGATGGCACATCATGTCATCTAGCACAGGTGCTCCCCAAGTAACTTAGGTGGAAGTATAAGCCGAAAGGTGAGTCTTTGTTGGTGTAACACTGCCTAGGGCTCACTTTGGATACACAGGAGTTGGCTCCAACAAGACATAGCCACTGCTTTCCTATATGTTCCACTCCAAGTGTCAGTCAGAAACTGCCATGTGAAAATGTAAGTGTTCATAGACTTTGGATGATAAGTTGTTTCATATCATTTACATTGCTCTCACCTCATGAGCATTATCAAGACACCTCAGTGAGGAGTACTGCTGGTGGCATGAAGAAGGGGAAATTGAAGGCCAGCAGTGATGCCTTGGGGATCAATTTCAGGTGAAACTGAGCAAGGGGTTTCTCCTAGACACTTGCCATAGATAGGTTCTCTGATTCCTGTTAGGACTATTGGAGAACGATCCGATTCTTCATCTGAAGGACTATGAACAAAACTTGGAAAAGTCATCCCTTAAGGAACGAATTAGGGCTTTTCTGCATCAAAGTCCTGATGACACCCAGACGACTACCAGGAGAAAGCACAGTGGACGCCTGGGTTCTCAACATGTTAGTCATCAAAAGTGCAACACTTTTTTTAAGGCTATTAGTGACTTTAAAAACTGTTCTCCTTAAAAGAAAAAAAAAATGACTCTTCACGTGTGCTTATGGACCCCAATAGTAACCAAAAGCAAAATAAAGTAAGGCCTTAATTTTGTACCTGATTTATTTATCTACTTCTATTTTTAAGACAGGGTCTCACTCTATGTCCAAGTTGGTCCTGAACTCATACATAGCCCAGTATGTCCCTGAACTCATGGCAATCTTTCTGCCTCCTGAATACTGGGATTACAGGCATTCACCCTGACTTATTTTATATGGTGCTGGAGATCAAATCCAGTGCTGCACACAGGCTCAGCAAGAGTTCTAACCACCGAGATATGCCCCAGTCCTCTGTCTTTTTTATTACCTTAAAACTTTGTGTCAAAACTCTTCATAGATCTACTGCATATAGGCATGTTAATCATTTAGGGAATGTCTGTCTAAAAGATGACAATATGATGCTGATTAAAGTTTACATAATCTATCCTATTCAACTTCAAGATGGAAGGCACTAAGAGATTTATAGAGACATACACCTAACAATGAGTGGCCCGAGGTGTCTGATTACTGCCTCAAACCTACAGTCACCTTGGATTCCCACAGAGCCTTCACCAGACTAAGACAGCCCCAAGTAGAAAGAATTACCTCATGGAGACCAAATTGCCACCCACTTCCCAAGAAGCAATCAGGGTTTCTCTGAAACTATTGTGCAAAGTCAGAACTGAAATAATTATCAACTGTACCATAGCTTACCTCAGCTAATTCACAAAATCTGGTCTCTCTCTCTCTCTCTCTCTCTCTCTCTCTCTCTCTCGTTAAAGAGTCACTCAAGCCACTCATGCTCTTCATCAGATCTGTGCCATCTTCTATTCCTCAAGCTGAAGTCTTTTCCCTATTTTCTTGTACTTTGAAATTCTGTCTGATCAACCTGCCTATATTTCTCCTTGATGCACTCTTAAAATCGTTTTACATGATAGCGCATCAAGGGCCTACTCTGCATGATGGGGTTAGGTCTCTGTCTCCTCTTTGAGTGGAGCTTCTGGAATTCTGTCAAGTCACAATTCCATCCAGGTAAGAACTGAAACAGAGGAGGAGTCTGTGCCGTATATAACTCAATGTCAGTTTTTTTCTTGGTAATTTATCAATTATGGCCAAACATACCAGAATATATAGTGCGAACGAGGCATCTTTCTTTGGGTCTCAATGAATGGACTTGCAACAAGCAAAATGATGCATCATGAATAAATCTAAAAATCCAGTTTGAGATGAATGTGAATGTGAAATTAGACAACTGTCAATCATTCATCCTCCAAGCCTGAATTAGCTATTCCATAATTTTGCATTATAGCTTTCCTTCGTTTACTCAGTTGGATAGTAAGTATACCCTGTAATGGCATGGCCTAAATTGCAACCTAGGAACAAGCAATGTTTTGGGGAGTAAAGGTTACATTGTGAGGCACACTCCATTTTTGGGACAGACTGGAAATAAGCATCCTTGTAGTACCATCTCAAGTCCACTCCAGCCTAAACAGAAAGCAACTTACAAATGTAATATGCTGTGATATCATTGTTATTTTGCATTTATCTAGGCCCCTTTTCTAGATATGAAATCTATTTTATCTGACCTCCACCTGCCTAGAAATCACCACTAGAGATGACATAATGATTAAAGTAATGTCCACATTCTAGGATTATTTCCCAGACAAAATATTTTGTCTCATTCCTTCTAGAAATTTCTCCATATTAAGCAACTGATGAAATCCTATCATAACGTAGATTTCTTGTCCCCAGGATAGCCAGATACTGTAGCTTTTTTCTTCCGCCTTTTATTTCCTATCAATGTACAGCAAAAAATGAATAAAAAGTGAATGTTGTCACAGTGAGGCCTGCAATAACATCCCCGTTTCATTAGATGGAGAGGTACACTGATTGGTAAAATGACAACTTGCGAGGCAGTTGCTTGCAAATAAGTGCACAAATCAATAAAGGAAAAAATATTAAGTACTTTCTATAAAGTTTTAGACTAATAATTCAGGGTAATGAGGAAACAAAACCTCAGTACCTTGCAACTATGGAAATTATTCATATATTTATAAGTTCCATTATTCATTCAATATATACATACTATATTCAGATCAAGGACTCGCTATTTTGCATTCGTGAGTCCTAACATATAGTAGAGATTTCAACAGCGAGAGCAGGCATGTAAGAAAGGACACTTGGACAGAAAAACCTTGAAAAGACAATTAGCATCAGTGTGAATGTGTGCTGACAATATGAATTAAAATTCACCTAATTCGGAAAAAATTGATGCTGATATTTTGGTATATAGTCTGTCACTGTTTTAAGGAAAATAAGTATCATTATTGTGTGACTTTTATAAAATGTGATAGGACAACACTTTCTCTTTGCCTAATAAATACATTTTTAAATACCATTAGAACCCTGAAGGCTGAGAATTACTCTGTTAGAATAATGATTGGGAACTAGACAATAATTTATAATGGGATGATATGGCCAATGAGATATGCCCATCAGGTCTTCAGATCCCTCTCACCCAAACTTCTGATCAATTCTTACATAGTCATGGCTGCTAGGAGCAAATCTCTGTACCTACTCCCCAAACACTCCAAGCAAAGAAACTGTACATCAATCTATCTATACCTAAGAGAAACCAGAAGCAGATTTTTCCTCAATCATTCCTTTAAGAGCAGGAATGATTTTAGTTTCACAAAGAGCACCAATATCCTACCAGAACCCCTAGGGTTCAAAATATTTATGACTTCATCCCTAGACCCCTAGCTCCAGAGGGCACCTGGCTTCTATAAGGAATTAACAGGTTTTTCTCTAAGTTATTGCTCCCTGAGGCCTCAGCATGATGAATACTAGAGAACATTCTGCAACATTACCAAATTCACATACATTCAGACATTAGGGTACACTGTGTGAGGGGATATGTACCTTCTTGTATATGAAGAAACAGAAGTTACTTTTATGAAAGATATAATCTGGATGTATTTTACATTTATAGATTATGTGCACACATCTTGTTTTAAAATTTCTTGCTTTGTAGAAATCACGAGTCTTCTACTGTAGATACATTTTATTAATCATAATAATTTAGTAGTACAGTAGAGAGAAGGTCATAGCTAATCAAGATTTGAGTAGAGTCAATCACATATCCATCACCTACCCAGAGGAAAGCTAATGGAATAGCTTTAAAGTTACATGAAAGACAAAAGATAACACTAATGAAGAGAAGGAATGTATGCATTTTCAGGAAATTTCAAGTATAGACCAACTCTAGCGATAAGAGGCAAATGAAAAGTTAAGCCAAACTGCAAGAGAACTTTGTGCTATAAAGGTGAATACTAACAGAAAAAGGTAAGCACCAAGCACCTAATAGAATTGCAGTGGCCCTATTGTACCAGGCCTGGTGGGATCTTTATGACTGAAAAGGTCCTTCATCACATTAGCCTTGCTAGCCACATGCCACTGAACAGAAGCCAGGTGAAATCCATGAGACTGCATTGTCTTGAGGATGCTTTGAAGATCTCTAATTTCTCCTGAGCCTCGGTATTAGGTTCAAAAGCACAATTTAACCCTCTTGCCAATGATTTTAATAAAAAAAACTAACTGGAATTTTGAATTCAGCAAAAATGCAATATATTCCAGGATATCATCTTCTCTGGTTTCTTTGTTCCTGGTAAAATTTCCAGCTTGAATGTCAGGATAGCCTGAGTTTTCAAAGTGCACATTTTGTACGGACAGAAAACCAAGAGCTATAATTATTTTAATTAATTAATTTACTGCTGAGGATAGAAAAGGGCCTCCTCGTTTGGCCAGAGAGTATATGACAGAAATCTTGTCTCTGCCCCCCTTTAGCACATACTGAATTTAAAAAGACTCAATCAAAGAGGAGGCGTTCTTATTTGGACAGCAAACATCTATATATCTAAAACTTTTAAGTCTAACAAGCTTGTTTGCTGAAACAAAATATATTTTCTGACCAGAAGAATCAAGACAGAATGAGACAAGGTGATTATCTGTGTTAGAAGATGTGAAAAGAATTCCCATTATTTCCCTTCTGTTTTCTGTAAGCCCCTTTGTCACATAAGGACAGTTGTTCTTGGAAATCATGCAACAGTACAGGAAGGTTTCAAATCTGACTTTACAGCCAGAACCAGAAAAGACAGGCCCTCAGTGCTGAAAAGTGTTAAGAAGAAGAAAGAAAAATATATATAGTTGGGTGGGTCCAGTGGCACAGTCTAGTAATCTCAACATTCTAGGAGCCCAGTGCAGGACTGCAAGTTCAAGCCTAGCTTGCACAACTTAGGGTCTTAGGAGATTTTGTCTCAAAGTCAAAAACAAAATGGGCTGAGGTATAGCTCAGTGTGAAGGTTTTGGGCTTGATCTACAGTACCCACCTGCCCCACACACACTAGACATAAAAAAGTCTCCTAACCTTAGATATTAACTGCTCTGTTCATCATTAAGGTATGTATATTTGCAATTGATCTGAAGCAGCATAAAAACAAACTCTAAAGCATAATCACATGTATGTAGACCACTGCCCAAATCCCAGGTGGGTGCCAAGTAGGTGTGTATGCTGGGTCAGTCTAAGGAAAAAAATTCGAGAGCTAAGCTCACATTGAAATTCACATTTAGCCCACATGGCAGAGAAGATGAAACTTAAGTTCTAAGCCTAATCACGTTGCTTACTCAATCAATACATATGTGAGGATTTGAACAGAAATCAAAGTCTCATAACATAATCATCAAAATGCTTAAGAATAATTAGAAACTACTCAGCATAAAAAAAGTCAGGGGAAAAATTTAACTCTCAAGGGAAAAAGCAATGAACACAAAGGTTTTTGAAGTGATGCATCTGTTAGAAGTATCAGTGAAAGAACATTAAACAACTCCTATAATCACATTTCATAAAGAAAAAACATCCTCGAAATGAAGAGTTCTCAGTGATTAAAAAGCAAAAATTCAAAAATTACAAAAGTAAAATTAAAACAATTACTCAAAATGGAAAAACAGAAGGTAGCAAGGACTCAGAAAATGTAGATTGATAGAAATAACCCATTTTGATCAACCAGAATCAAAAAGAATACAGCCTCAGGGACCTCTGAGGCAATACTCAAAGATAACAATTCTTATCTTATCAAAGACACAGAAATAGAAAATAAAACAATTAGATTTCAGTAAAAACTGGGGGAAAATGGAGGAATAACAGCTGCATACCTCGCAAACTTGGAAAAGGACAAAAATTCACAACTTCAAGTCAGCAAACATTACATGATAAATCCAAAATCAGTTAGAGGAAAAAAAAATGCATCAATACTCTGAAGAATTCAACAATGTGAATTATTGTGGATTTCTGATCAGTTGTCATGCAGGTCTGAAGATAGTGCAATAATATGTTTAAACAGTTGAAAGTAAAGAGCTGTCGATCTAAAATTCTTTTTCTAATGAAAATATCTTTCAGGACTTAAAGGTGAAATAAAAACTTCATGCACAATATCAAATGAAAAGAAGCTAAGGGAACTTATTGGAAGCACCTCTACTCTTACAGAAGTGCTTTGGGAAGAATATGGTAAAGAAAAACTTGGAATACCAAGAATAAAACAGAAGAAATACAAACAATAACCAGTTGGGCAGGTACAGTTCTCCTTCTAATTTGCAGACCAGATGAATGAGTATTAAAAGCAAAGCCATACAACATTACTTGAGGAGAGACTCCACGAAAGAACCTCTAATACAGCAACTATAGCGTCAAGGGTATAGACGTCCTACAGGGCGGAAGATTCTTGTGTTCTACTTAAAGAGTTAAAAAATTAAGTCTAAAACTATGAAAAATTAGCCATGCATAGGATAATATTTAAGGAATATCTACAATAAAGTCTATGTAAAGACAAAGACACATTTAAATAATATGTAAGTTTAAATTTTTAAAATAATCCCAAAGAAAGTAAAAAAGGGAGAGAAGAGGGAAAAATACAAACAAAAAGTCATGAGATAAAACCAAAAGCAAAGCAGAAGACTTAAAGCTAAAATATGAATCATCATATTAAGATAGATCATTCAACACAACAATAAAGACAGAAAACTGTCAAATTAGAAAGCAAAACAAGAGCCAATGTGCAAACTGTTTTTATAAGTGGGTAGAAAAATTTATACCTCATAAACACTAATTCAAGGAAATCTGAACAAAGTAAATTTCATGCATTTATTAATATAGAAATCTATAATAGGTAAATTTTTGCATATAAATTTAAAAATGATTTTTAAAACCTAGTGTTTAATTTACTTCTATCATGCTATAAACTATATGATAAAGCATGAACTTTTTAAATGGCATTTTTTACATTTGACACAAACAAGCTGATTTTTAACTTTGTGAAGTTTTACATCACAGTTCCATCTACAATTAGGAACAGTATTCAGCCATGTGAAAGGACTCAAATTAACAACTATTTACACACATCTGAGGACCATTCTGCTTTCATCTAAGACATGAGAGCGGGGCAGTCCCAGACCACGTGAACTGGCCCCCTCCTGCATGGTCAGGGCGCAAGATACCCTCACGTTGTCCTACCTACTCCACCGTCTGCTCAGCAAACCTTGCAGTGTAACTGCTTGGATCCTCACTGTCACAAAAAACACTTCTAATCATATGGCAATCGGGTCCACGGATAAAGAAATGAGAAGGGAATGAAGACAAGTAAAGGGTGTTTGTTAGGTGACAAGGAGCAAGTAACAAAAAATTTCTTAGAAGGTCCAAGAACAAACTCTATCCAACATCCCATTGGCTGCTACCTTCTATAAAGGATGTTGGTAAATTTAGTTTTCGAAAGCTATATACATTGGCATTCTCAACAACATAATGGTCCTTTTAAGTCAGGACAAGAAAGAAGAAACTATTGAGTAGATAAATAGCAGCCTAGTTGTTTACACAAGTCACCATAGTCTTGGCTTTTTGTGGAATCTTATTTTGGAAAAGCAATTTGGTGGAATTCAACATCAAAAAGAAAGTAGAGAGCAATGAATTATAGTCACATATTCACAATGCTAGAGCTTTGTCATGCCTCTAAGTTGCAATGTGATATGACATTTATTAATTTTTTTAAAAACATATATTAATAGTTCCTCCATTCCTTGGAAGTTGAAATCATTCTTTTAATTTTTAAATATTTCAAGACATTTTTACATGATCCACAAGAGTAAATGTTCTGCCTCCCCAGGGTCTGTCCACTATTACCACCCCTATTCTGGAGCTCTCTCTGTCGTAGTGAATGAGCCTCTACTGGTCACTTAATGTTAACGGTTTATTTCAGGGTTCATTCCTAGTGGACGCTGAATAACTGACAAAGGGGTGCTTCATGCTGAGGCCAGGAAGTTTTCACAACAATCACATCTCTGCCTGTGACTGATGGTGGATAGAAAAATTCCCTAAGCTAGTGTCTCTCTTCTACAGCAAGACAACCAGTAGGACTAGCCAACTCCAAATGGTCAGAAGGTCCACTCAACAGTACACTTCATATGAGACCATGGCCCCACTCACTTCCCATCCTGGTCCCACCTTTTGGCACAGCGCCTTCTTCACACACCACACACACCAGCATCATGTCTCAGAAGTAACCATGATAACAATAAATCGAATAGCACCACCACCACCACCACCACCACCCAGAGACTGAGTTTGTGTTACAGCTGAAGGATGACGGGAGATTTGCTTTTCTTCTCTCTTCTTCCAGTTTCCCACATCATGTTATTTAGAACTCAAGAAGATACCTCTAAAAGAAAACATGCTTCACAAATCATTTTTAATGATGCAAAGCTCCTAAAGTAATTCAGAACCCGTTCCACAGGAAGCAGTGCCAGATAGGAGCAAGCAGAGGGTCAACTGGTCTGGCAAATTCCCAGAGGCTGTGTTTCCCCCAGTCCATTGAAGTGTGACAGGGAGGACTGCCAGGGGCTCCTGCTGCAGAAATCAGTCTATGCTCTTAGTGCAGAAGACACTGCAGAGACCACTTCCCTTGGAAATCTGGGCAGTTTGGACTCGATGGCCTCTACAGTTCCCTTGGTCCTGAGTTGCTCAATTATTTGATTGTATATGTCAGCAAGTAGGAAAGTAACTGCATAGCCTCTGGCTCAGCAAGGGCTGATTTCAGTGCACCTGGACCTTGCCCAAATTCAAAGGATGTGCAGCTATTTTTCCAGGGACTGGCTGGATTGTAAATTTTTGTTGCTGCTCATCTCAGAAACTCTACAGAAAACTCCTTGGTATAGAAACTCTTTCTTTCCAGATTAAAGTGAGTACAGACACAGATCTCCTCTGCATACTGGAAGGAAGATGAAATCTCTAGGCGAGTCTTCAAAACTAAATCTATGAAGACACTTGGAAGAGTGTTGCTATAAACCATTTCCCACGCTTAAAAATTTCAATGCTTAATTGTCACCTTCTTGCTGGAATGTTTCATTTTTAATCCACATAACATCCTTCTATGTCCCTTTTGATTTAAAATCTATTTAAGCTATTATCAGTACAGCCAACTTTGTTATCTTTTGGTTACAGTTTTTATGAAGTATCTTTTCATCCTTTCCGGGTTTGGATCTGACATGTGTTTCCTAGGTAACACTTTTAATTGGATCACGTTTTCCTATCCATTCTCCCAATCTCAGTCTTCTGAGTGGGAAGGGGTGACCCAATCATGGAGATAGCAATCACACATAAGGAGAGATCACCAGTCACTTCACTGTTCATCTTATAAAAAGGCTTAGATGTTTTTGTCCCTCATTTTCTGCACCACTGTCTTTAGAGTGCTCCATTTTGGAGTGAAGCATGTTAGTCTCTTTCTTATCTCTGCATCCTATTTTCTTTGTGAGTAGCATGGGTACGACATTTAAAATCCTAGCATTACACCAGTCTGATGTGAATTTGTGCCGGTTAAACTTAGTAACATACTAAAATCTGTACCTGTACCACTCCAGCCACTATCTTTTAGTCAAAGCTGTAATATTTTGTCACCTTGTGACTCAAAATGCACTAATATTTGTGGGGAGGGGATTGATAGATGAGTGCCTGAGGTCCTGTAGAAATCAAATGTAGCCCGGACTTTCCTAAGTATCTAGGTATTCATTTTCTACCAGAGGTTTTTCTTCATACGGCTTTGAAACCTCTGTAATGCCCCCTTTTTTTTCAAAGTAAAGAACATGGAGTATTCAGGGCAGATCAAGAAGCAGAAAAAGAACCCCTTAGTGCTGATACTTGGGAGTATCTTAATTATTCCATCATTATTAAAGGATAGTTTTGCTAGATGTAAAATTTTTAGCTAAGAAGAATCTCCCCCTTTTACGATAAATACTGCAAATATTAATCAGCCATTTGTTTCTGACCTCCAAGGTTTTTGTGAGAATCCTAATGATTAACTTCAGGAAATTTGATGATGAAACTAACCTTCTTAACAACTTCACAGCACTCATACGCCTTCTTTCATAAACAACACTACATTATTGTATTGTGAGTGCAATCATGCATCATTTTAAGACTAATCAGTGAGATTTTTTGGAAAAACATTGGCTACGTGGAGCACAGATATCGTAAGCTTCTCCAACCAAAACCAAAAAGGACACTGAAGCATTCTATAGTTTATAACTTATAAAAGCTTAAAATCAATTTAAAAACTTTTGTAGGCTTTTTTTATTAACTAGAGAAGATCCATGAGGCCAGCCAAAAATTTAGACATTTAGATAACTACTGCGAGTTATGGCTGATCATGATGGAGCCATTGTGTGCTGAACTTATAAGGAAACAGTGTGAGTTTTCTGTCTTCTACAGGGGAAACCTCTCGGGGACCTGTTGAAACAGTAGAAATAACTAGCAATTTCTACTACAGTGATCTCTGGTTTTTGACTTTTCTAGTGTTTCTAATTAATGATGCTCCAAGAGAAAAGTAATCGTAATATGGAGACCCAAGGGTGTGGCCTCAAGTTCTGTCCCTCTGACGTAAAGAACAGCTTTACTGATGATTACTGGGTCCTGAGGACCATCTGTCAGAGGAGCTTTCCCAGGTGCAAGTTGCCCAGCATCACTATGCCAGGACACAGGATGCGGTGCAAATCCCGCTGAAGAGACTAGACTGCTTGTTTATTACATTGGAAGTGAATATAATGAGGTCTCTTCATCACACCAACGAGGCAAACTCTTCCATGTCACTGAAACTGGACAGTGTATTTGGTTATGTGTGCAGCAGGGGGAGATCTGCAGCAGCACATCTGGAGCCATGGCCCACGGCTACAGCAGGTGATCAGAAGATTGTTTCAACATATGACATGTGCTATGTACCATGGCCATGCCCAAGGCATTGTACACAGCAACTAGAAACTTGATGGTATCTTACTGGATGACGACGGCAATATGACAGTGAATAAATTCAGGTTCATCCTGGAGCAAAAGCTATTCAATTTCCAGGACCTGCTCCAGTACCTCGTGCCCCAAACCTTCAGCACACAGAGTATAATGGTCCCATGGTAGATGTATGGAACCTTGGTATAGTCCTCTGCAGCTTGGTGAAAAGTTTACTGTCATTGTACTGTGAAAATTAGTGGCAACTCTGGGCATTTACCCTGGTGAACAAGAACACCTGTCCTCTTATCTCTCCTTAAACTTTCAAAGCCTCATCAGCAACTCTTAAAAAACCCAGCAGGATGTTAACACTAGAGCAAGTCCTGGACTGTCTGTAGATATGCCCTGATGAGGAACCTTCTCCTGCCCCTCCTTCTGAGCAGCACTGTGACACACCAAACCATGAGATCCAAGGGTCTTGTCTTTCATGAGTTATAATTCTCCGGAAATAATGGAATCCTTGCATTAAGGATATCTGATGACAGCATCGTCACTTATAGCATCCTCCAGAGCCAGGCATGTTAGGACACAGGATTCACCATCCCTGTGAAGCCCACATAGCTCTCTTCTTCTTGTTCTGCCCCTTTGACTTTCTTGATAAACAGAAGGGCCAGTGAGTTGGCCATTCTTTCTGGTACCTACCTGTGTCAGGCAGTCTTCTATGACTATGAAAAAATGCCTGAGACAATCAACTTAAAGTGAAAATTGAGCTTGGTTCACAGTTTGTGGTTTCACTCTATAGCTGGCTGGTTCCAATGTTTGAGGACTTTGTTGAAGGACACTGTCATAGAAGATTAAGTGGCAGGCAAAGCTTTCTACCTAGTGGTGTTCAGGAGGCAAATATGGGTCCGCTTTCACAACAAAGTCATTCTCCAGAGAGCTTACACAAAAAGAATCCCTACAGAGACTAAATCCATGCATGAGTACAGAGCCCTTGTGTTCCAATCAACTTCAAAAGACCCACCTTTGAACCCTGCTATACTGGGAAGCAAACTTTTATGACACGGCATAAGCTTTTGACATTTAAGATCCATACCACATTACCAAGCACACATAGAGTCTGGCCCATGCCAGGTAGGACTAACACTTCAGAAATTGCCTCTCCAACCTCTTATAACCCCTAACACAATGGTATTTGAAGGTGGGGTCTATGGGTGGTAGACAGGGTTAGTTTTGGTCATGAGGATGGAGTGTTTTCCATGAGATTCATGGCCATATACAAGAGGGAGACAGACAGATCCAGCCTGAAAGAGCCCAAGAAGAAAGGTCACAAGAAGACATGAAGCAAATTCAGGTTCCCATTTGCTCTTGTTCCTTGTCTTAGTTACTTTTTCATTGCTGTGACTCACCACCTGACATCAACAACTTAGGGAGGAAAGATATATTATAGCTTGTACTTTCAGAAGGTCACAGACCATTTACAGGTGGGCAGCTGAAAATGGTAAAATCACATGGTGAGGCCACAGCTAGAGCTGGAACCAGAGTTCCTGGGACAGAGATCCTTACATCATGGTGGAAGAGAGAGTGTGAAGAAGGACAGAACCAGCACAGGCCTCTCCCTGGTTAAACCCAAAGCACCCGCCCCTTCCAGCCAGGACCCACCTCCCAACCCTACACAGCATCCATACAAAAATGAGGCTTATGGGGGAAACTCCAGACCCAAACTGCCACATTCCACCCCTGGTCCCTAAAAGACTCAGGGCCACCTCCTTAAGCAAAATTTAATTAGTGTTCTTCCAAGAGAGTTGCTACATTCCCAGTTATTCCAGCACTGCTAAAAAGTCCAAATCCAAAGTTTCCTCTGAGATTCAAGGCAAGCTCAGCTGTGAGCTCATGTTAAAACCAAAGAGTTGAACACCTCCAACATAAAATGGCACATTCCCATTACATACGGTAGAAATAGGATGATAAAAGGCAATAGGATCAAAATATGTCTTAGACCCAGCAGGGCAAAGATTAATTCCTGCAGTACCATGTCCAGAACCTAGGGTAAACTTTGACAAGATATGAACTCCAATGGTCTTGGTTGGCCCTTCCCCTACAGCATCCCTGCTGGCTGCAATTTCCATCTTCTCTTTCAGCTCACAGCCCACAGCTTTCCTCAGCCAATGATCCATGCCCCTGGCTTCTCCAAATTCCTGGGTTCTCCACTTCATCTTTGGTTTCTCCTTTACAACTTCATATAGTGCTCTCCCAGGGGCACACTCCCTGGCTTCCAAGGCCTTCCTCTGAAATCTGGGGTGGGGGGAAGCCTCCATGAACCCACAAATCAAGCATTCTATAAGCCTCTAAAGCCAGGACCACGTGGATGGATGTCATCAAGGTCTGCCACTGGCTTGAGAAGTCGCCTGGTCCCCTTGGACAAATACTGTAGGAGAATCAGAGTTCTCAGATGGTTCAACTCCAGGCTGCTGAACTCTAAAAGACATTTTTGTTTTGTTTTGTTTGGGGCATGAAGCACATCTTTCAGAGGGAAGTCTTCAGCCTCTCCACCCTTGAGCTGGTGGAAGGACAGGTCTGGCTGACTTTGGAAATGCTCTCCAGGCATCTTTCTTATCCTGAATGTAAGTACTTGGCTTTTTTTAAAAAACACTAATATCTTTAACTTCCCTGTGCTCTTTGGCCCCACCACAGCACTCTTTTTGGCCTGACACTGCAAACTTTCAATATGATTTTTTTTCTGCCATTTTATCCTCTTTCCCATAGATTTGACTAAAAGCCACAAACAGCAGCCAGGTAAGAGAATGAATATCAGTCTGCCTTGATATTTCCTCCACCAGAGTAAGCAGTCCACAACCCTTAATCTTAGTTTCATGCAAAGTCCCTGGGCAAGGGCAAAGTGCTGACGAACTTTTTAACAGAGCATAGCACACATGGTTTTTAGGCCACTTGCCAATACTGAAACTTCTTGAGACCTGGCCTTTCCAAAACACATTTTTATCAGCATTCTGGTCTTCTGAGCCCTCACCAGAATCTCCCATCAAGCTTGACTGAAAGAACTACAAGGCTTCTCCAGCTGGCATTCTTAAAACTTTCCAAATTCCTCCCACAAACCAGTTCAAAAGATGTCCAAACCACACGATCAGGAAAAGTCACAGCAATTACCTCACCTCTTGGGTACTAATTTGTGTGTTAGTTACTTTTTCGTAACTTTGAATCAATACCTGACATCCACACTTAGGGAAAAAAGATATATTGTAGCTTACAGTTTCAGAAGGTCAAAAACCATTTACAGGTGGGCAGGTAGAATCACATGGCGGGGCCGCAGCTAGAGCTGGAACCAGAGTTCCTGGGGCAGAAATTCTTACAGCATGGTGGAAGAGAGAGAGTGTGAGGAACGGCAGAATCAGCACACACCTGTCCCTGGTTAAACCCCAAGCACTCACCCCTTTCAGCCAGGGCCCACCTCCCGACTCTACACAGTACCCACGGACACATGCGGCTTTTGGAGAACATTCCAGATCCAAACTACCACATCCCTCCACTCTCTAGGTCCATATACTCTTCTTCAAAGGGGGGAAAAAAGATAGAGCACCTCTTTATTCCTTGGAAAGTACGACTTTTAATTTTAAAATGCTCTACTGTTAATAACAATTTTAAATGGGTTAGGATTTTGGCCCATGAAAAACTATAGAATGTTGGGACTTCCCAGCCTCTTACACCAGCCTTGGTCTGGCCCAGCTAGTACATATTAGTCTTAGAGGGACACTCCGAACTCATGAAAAGATGCAAAGAAAAAGAACAGAAACTGCTGATTTTTAAAACATTTTTCCTATGGGATAAAAAAAAGAGATGACAAGGAATAATTATTTGGAGTTACAAGGCTCTTATTAACTAGAAGTTCAAATCATGGAATTATTTTTTTTTTCTTTGCCTGAACTAAGCAGGCTTTTAGAAGAAAAACACAACACAACAAAAACTCACTGACACCAGGGATTTATTTAGCAAAGCTATTTCCAGAGGCCGCGCTGGAATCATTTCACATTTGGTTCAATATTCTGTATCGTCCACATCTATATCTTTTGTCCTGTGCAATAATTGATGGTCAGCATTACAGCCCTGAAGTTCTGCAACACACTGAATCATCGGACAGAGATTCAATGATATTCATAAGATCTGACCAGAGTAGCAAAGCCAAGAGGGGCTGAGACAAAGGATTTTTTTGGTTAACCCCTAGAAAAATAAAATTAGGTGAAAAAGATTTAATATGCTGATGGATGGAGAAACATTTTAATAGTTAAATATACATAAAGATAAAGTAACATTGGTAATTTTACATCCAACTCAGCAGCAATTTTATTAGATTGAGTTTCTATGCTTGTTCAGAAGAAAGTCATCCTAAACTCAGATGTGATTCATTACTAGTAATTTTGCATAAAAATATCCTTTATATTTCATTTTGGTCTTTCACATAGATAATTAAAAGCTATTTAAAAAAAAACCATGAAACACAAAAACATACAGATAGACAGAATTTGGGGGAATTCTCCTGCTGGAAATTCTGGTCATTGTTAATGTGTTGGTCAAAACATTATGTTCTTTCACCTGTACGTATTTACACATTAATTTTTAAAAATGTATTCCACAAATACAGTGTAACCTACTTGTCCATATTTGAATATCTTCCAACTTAATTGGAATTCTTCTACCATATCACTTTTAATAGTTGTAAAATGTTTCATCATACCAGAGTTTAGTTCTTCTCCACAATTCAGTGCAAGATATTACTAATTACTATTACTATTACAAGATATTACTAATATTTCCTTAAGACGAAGCAATGTTGATGACTCCCAGTTCAGTCTCACTCACTTACATAGCAGACCCAACACCAAGCACAATTCATGATTCAGTTCAGGCTATTTTTAAATATATATCAAAAATTTTATTAATATACAAAAAGAGATACAAAACTATGAATATATGATATATAACATTGAGGTGCTTCAAATAACAGTGAACCAAGTCACGTTCCTCACAGTACTGTGTGAAAGTGGTCAGAATATATGCACTCTTTAAACAACAAAGTCGTTCCTTATTAAATTCCCAATATTTAACCATTAGACCATCAGTGGGAACATTTTGGGAACATGTCAGGGAAACTGGGCTGGCATTTTTTGCCATGTTCAAGTAATGTAAAAAGCATATCCAATATGGTTCATAATGTCCTAAGTCACACCAAAGTTAAATGGCATCTATCTGGAGAGAAGGTTCCCAGTGCTTTAAATCAGAGAAAGGCAAACTATTTCCTGCTGCTCATTTTATAAATAAAGTTTTATTGGAACACAGCCACATCACCTGCTTAAATGTTCTTTACATCTGCTTTGGTGCTATACTGGCAGGATTCTATAGGTAAAACAGAGATTGTCTTATCTGAAATCTTAAAATACTTCATTTTCTGCTTACCTGTCAACCTCTTTATATGAGCTGCTATTTTATAAAATCAGTGTTATAACACAATAAATCATAGAAGCATTACCGCACATTTTGAGGCATGATGCTTTCTCTTAAGGAGCTTAAGCTGTAAGCGCAGTAACAAAGCAAAAAAAAAAAAAAAAAAAAAAAAAAAAAAAAAAAAAAAAAAAAAAAAAAAAAAAAAAAAAAAAAAAAAATATGTACCAGCCAAAAAAGTAGTTGAAGGACTAGGAGTGAAGACTGGTAGCAAAGGGTACAAGTACTTGAGAATTTCAGAGAAGGAAAGAAAAAGGAGGATTGGAAAAATGGAAAATATTTACTGAGATACTAAACTTGAAGTGGGTTGAAAACAAGAGCCTGGCTTGACACAAAAAGGCAAAAAGATTGTTCTGGAATCAACAGCATAGCAGAAATAGAGGAAGGATGGCACTGTGTAGAGTTGGCAGGTGGGGTGGATGTGGGTGGGCCCAGCACATCAGAAGACGAATAGAATGTAGTACAGTATTCATGCTAAATGTATCCATGTTTTCCAAAGATATTTATTCTTCTACTTAAAGAAACAGTAATATACATCTTTTAATTCACAGATCTCTTATAAAGCAATATTTTACTCAGGAAAATCCTTTTCAATAGTTAACATCATCTTTCCTGCCCTCCCTTCCAATTCTAACAATTATTTTAATTTTTACACACTCAAATATTGATGCAGAAACTAAAATCATAATAAGTCATGCATGTAAATACACAAAGTTTCAGGCCAAATAAACTTCATCATTTAATATTTAATGAAGTCCTCTAGTCAACAATAAAATATCCTGAAACCATTAAAAAACAGAATATGATTATTTTTCAGTCTGATAATCAGGATGGTATTATGGCTTGATCTAATATAGGCCCCCAAAATCTCATGTGCTTGGAAGATGATGGGCTAATGGGGATGAGTTCAGCATCTGAACGTGTCATTAGGAGTGGAATGTGGTGGAAGATGGATCACTAGTTGCATGACATGTAAGGATATACGCTTGTCTTTGCTCTGCTTCTTGCGTCTCTCTTTGCTTTTAAGTGCCATGGGGTAAGTAAGTGTATTCTGTCATGCCTTCCCACCAAGCAATTCTGCCTTTGAGCCAGCCAACTCTGAATTGGACCCAGAGAGCCAAATGAACCTCTCCTAAGACTAATACTGGAAGAAGTCAAAATAAATCCTCTAGCTTTCGGTTCATGTTAAAAATCAAATCATATTAACAAGCAACAAAGATTTTTAAAAATTCATGGAACTCATACAAAAACTGACAGATAAATGGAAGAGAACTGAGGATGCAAAAACAATTGTAGACATGTTGGGGATCTGATCAACAAAAGGGACAAAAACATACTGAATGAAAAATAGCCTCTTGTTAACAAATGCACCTGGGAAAACTAACTACCCCCATGCAACAAATATTTCAGAAAAATGAATCTAAGTTGGTATCTTCCACTTGTTGCTAAACAAATAAAAATCAAAGACCTACATCAGGGTGGGGACACATCAGCCCATGTAATCATTTGGCATGGCCAAGGCAACTGTCATATTAAGGGTGAGTTAATTATGCAACAATTAAATGTCTTGTCACATGTAGGAGACTAATGTTTAAGTTGATAACTTTCATATAGCTTTCAAATGATGTTGTAAATATCCAAATGGCTCTTGGCAAAAAGTAAATAAATAAATAAAGTTTTCCACTCCTGATCTCGATATTAAACAGAAGCACTGAGTCTTCTGGAAGATAAAATAAGTAAAACCCTTGAGAAGCATGAATTGGTATGGACTTTCTTAATAGAGCCCAATCGCACAAGGAACACCACCAAGAATCAAGAAATAGAATTATATCAAATGAAGAAGTTCCTGCTTACCAAACAACAAACAGAATGAAGAAACAACCTACAGAATAAGAAAAAAAAAAAACCTGTCACCAGCTATACAACAGAGTGCTAATATAGAGACTATACAGAGACCTCAAAAATTTAGACCTTCCCAAAATAAAAGATCCAATAAAAATGGACAATTGAAATGAATAAAACTTTATCAAATCCATACAAATGGCCAATAAATAAGTGAAAAAATATTGCATATCTTTGACCACTAGACAAATGTAAATCAAAACAACAGTGATGATGGCAAATCAAAAGCCATCTTACATTAGTAAGAATGACTATCATCAAGAATTCAAAAAGTGACAAATCCTATGTCTTAGCCACTTTGTCACTGCTAGGACAGAATATCTAACATCCACAACTTAAGGAGGGAAAGATTTATTTTAGTTCACAGTTTCAAAAGGTCTCACTTCACTCAGAAGCAGCCAGCAATGGTGGCAGTGCAAGGCAGAGGCTTAGCTGTTGATGGCATGGCAGAGAGAAAGCCAAGTTAGGGAGGAAGGAGGAATTAGTGTTTACCCTTCCAGGTAGGTAATGTCCCGGCGATCCACTCCTCCTGCTTAAGGCTTAGCGTTCAGCCTTTCCCAGTTAAATCCATGATCTGCACCTTCCAGGTCACACACCCAGTAACATGCCACAGACCTGTAATCTACTATGCACTGTAATCTACCATATGCCTGTAACCCATTCATATATATATATATATATATATATATATATATATATATATATATGCACCAATTTTTATGGAATTATAATATTCACAAATATATACCAATAAAAATAACTGTGGGAAAAGTTAAAAAAAAAACAATTACTTAGCTTGGAGCTCATGAAATTCAACTAGCTTCCCTCCAGCTCTGCTGCATATGACATCATGACTGAACCCCCTTAGTGAGTTAAAACTATTTTGTGGTAGAAGTTCCATTTTCCTTCCCTCTCAGCTCTGTATCCTAAGCAGCAGTGCTAGTTACTCCTGAAAATAAAGAACTTTCTACTCAGTAACTTTTCTTTAGAGTTACAGAACCCGAACCATGTGGTGACACATGACAACAGCTTTCATGAATTTATGACTACCCTTTCCACCGTTTCAACGACTTAATACCTTCCCCCATCCCAAATTCCTATGTAAGCATTAGGCCTATGTCCTTCAAACAACATCGTTTGTTAAAGAACAAAAGTACTCATCTTCCGGATTGCCACCTTGTTGCCAGTCAAGTTCTTTTTCCCCCCATCATGTGTCCCTGGAGTTACTGGATTCCCTGATTTGCAGCAGACCGCTTGCAGCTGCAATCCTTTCTACCCTAGGGAAGGCAAATGCTATTTTAATATTAGCTCCTTTACTTTTCTACTGTTTACATATTTTTAAATTCAAGGTGATTTTTAAACACAAGATACTACAAGTGTTTATAATATTGTCACTAGTGTTCAATGCATCTTTCTGGGAAACACATTTTTATAGGCTCTCTAGCTGGGCAGAGATGAGCATGTGAAACATACCTTGTTAATTACCTCTTAGAAAAATATTAATATGAGGCAAAGTATTTAGAGAAACATATTAGCAGTTTTAATTGAAGGCAAGTTTGGTCAATAAGTGCATCAAACACTACCCTAGAATTTTGGGCCTCAGTCTGAACCTGCGGTTAGGTGTTCTTCTTGGAACAGGCAGTTCCTTGTATCCTTGTTTCTGTCCTCCAGCTTTGGGCTGTCTCTCTCATCTGTATGGTTCACAGCTGTGGATTCAACCAACAAGAAATCAAAAGTACTCAACCAAAGTGTCCACACAGCATGTGTACAGTTTTCCTTGTCATTATTGCTAAACAACGTAACTGCTATAACCACTATCTACATAGCATTTATACTGTATTTGCTAGCAGAAGTAATCCTCAGATTTGGATACACGAAGGATTCTGAATCCATTTCCCACAGGAACTAATGGAAAATTCTACTCACTATATGGTATATAAGGCAGCTTTCTGTAACTGTGAAAAAATGCCTGAGAAAATCAACTTAAAGGGAAAAAAGTTTATTTTGGCTCACGGTTCAGCAGTCTCAGTCAGTGGTCACCTGGCTCCATGCTTGCTGGCCCTGGGAGAAGCTTAGGATATCATGGAGGGAGGGGTATGGCAGAGTCAAGTTGCTCACACATGGCCGCCAGAGCAGTGAAAAGGAGAAGGAAAAGGGCTAAGTACAGATATTCCACCCTTCCAGAGCATGTCGTCAGTGCCCACCTCCTCTCACTAGGTCCCACTTCCTACAGTTTCTACAGTCTCTTGACCGTCCCTTCAATTAACCCATTTATGAGGTCAGAATCTTTACGATCCAATCACTTCCTGAAAGCTCTGCCTCTAAACACTCTGGTCTTATTAAAGACATATAAGCCTAATGGAGACTCTCTTAGTCACTTATGCTGTGATAGAATACCTGACATCCACAATTTAAGAGAGAAAAGATTTAGTTTAGTTCATAGTTTCAAAAGGTCTCAGTCTATTCCACGGGGGGTTGGCAATTGTAGAATCACATGGTTGAAATCCAGCCTGGAGAATTACAGTTTACAGCACAGCAGACAGGAAGCCAAGTGAGCAAGGAAGGGCGGAGATAACATGTAACCTACCAGGTCCTACCCACTGATCCAACCCTCTGGACCAAGCCTCGGTGTCTTGCCTTTTTCAGGTTAAGACTCCATGATCTGTTCCTTCCAGGGCATGTGCCCAGTAATGTGGCATACACCTATAATTTGTAATCCACTGCATGCCCCTAATTGATCACATTCCTGTAATCCACCTCTCCTGAACAGGCCCAATTTCTTAACAGCACATGGTTCTATCATATTCCACAACATTCACATACAGGAGGGTTTAGGGGGACATTCCAGATCCAGATCTTAACAGGGACCCTTTAAATCTGAACCATCATGTCACAGAGGAAATTTGCACTAGAGGAAGGCTTTTCAAAGAAGTAGTTAGAGCGACACAGTATACTAAGTGTGCCAAAGAGGGACAGACACCTCTGGTACTCTTCCACTAAAAGAATACTCACAGGTAAGAAAGAAGATGGACAACAGATGACTGGTTCTCTCCCTTTTCTTCTCCTGTCCCTGGAACCTGTTCCCGACTTCCTAAGCTAGTGCTAGAGTTTCCATTTTCCTTACTCCCTTTGCCCATGGTCAATCCCGGGTGAGGGTGCCATCCAGCTGAGAACACTGAGTTTGAGGCACCTGTATGGACAGACCCATCACACTTTCAATCAGTGACTGTCCCTGGTATCAGTTTACAGAAGTCAAAATATTTGGAACTAATCATTCCAGTGAGCCCCAGTGGCCTACTGTTTAACTATGTAATTATAGACAGTTAAAATGCATGATATGTAATGATGAAAAAATAGTGGGTGTTTTGGGAGCCATTATGGATTACAGTTTATGAAAATTTAAAATGATGCAATATTTCTATGGGCTTGCTGGACCGAGGTGTCATGCAAATGCTGCACTGAGCTCTGGGCCATCGCTTCTCCCTGGAAGACAACAGAGGTCTAGATGCTATGGTGATGGTGTGTAGCTGGTAAAAAAAGAGCATTTTCAATACCCTGTCTCTGAACACCTGTGAGTCAACTAGCTTCAGTGATTCACTTCGTAATGATATCAAGAGGAGCTGGTCAACGGTGCCTTATCATGAGCTTGTCCTTGCCCAGATTCATCTATGAAACTATGACATGGAGTTTCTTCTTATGGTCACTTGCATGTTAGATGGGACCAAAAAAAAATAATAAATAAAAAACAAGCTAAAAGAACCATATGTATTTTGAGGGACAAAGCACTGGAGTAGAAACTACAAGATCCAAAGCTATCATTGTTTTTGAGACAGGTTCTCACTCTGTAGTTCAGGCTGGTCTTGACCTCACCATATAGCTCAAGCAGACCTCAAATTTACAGCAAGTCTCTTGCTTCAGCCTCTGGAGTCCTAGGATCACGAGGGTGCACCACCATGCCCAACATATGTGCTGCTGGGGAATCATACTCAGGTACTTAACACTTGCTGGACAAGTGCCTTAACCTGTGAGTTATTCCTTCACCCCTCATCTCCATCACTATTTTAAGGGGTCAATCAACTCAGAGCCTTGTCCAGTGCATGAATAGTAACACAACTAGAGTCACAAGGGGCATGCTAGGGCTTGAGAAGGAACAGAACAACAAATGAGTAAATTATTATGATGTCAACAAACTTAGTATCAAGAACCCAATGTGTGTAAAATCTTCTTCAGTTAGGGTCCTTATAGGTAGGTCCTACAGAAACCAGGACTGGACTCAAATTCTTGGCCAACTGAAGAATAAACAATGCACTGCTGAAGATCACATACCTTACCTAGAGGAAATTAGAGATGGGAGTAGGTTCTGGTGATCAAAGGACAGACTGAATTCTGCAAGTGCTGTAAGGCCCAAGCACTGCATCTTAATGAGAAGGCAGCTTTTACTATTCATTCATGCATTTGTTCACTCATTCATT
This sequence comes from Ctenodactylus gundi, assembly GCA_004027205.1. NCBI lineage: Eukaryota > Metazoa > Chordata > Mammalia > Rodentia > Ctenodactylidae > Ctenodactylus > Ctenodactylus gundi. The sequence goes on along the minus strand of PVKB01000943.1, from coordinate 499,654 downwards.
CCTTCATTTTCATATCTTTACCATCCAAGGAAAACTTACAATGACTCAGGATTTGTGTAGAGGACATGGGACCGATTCTTGACTTTGGTTGTAGGAGTTCATTGAGTAAAAATGGACTACAATTTTTTCTATTAGAATATAAATATAGAAGATATCAGCCCTGGTGAGTTCAGAAGATCTTCTGTAACTGACAACTGAGATGAGTAAGTTTTGGGGAGGGCATCACTGGCAGACTGAGAAGTATTTAATAATACATCAATACTGAAAAAAATACAGTGAATTTGGGGCCCAATCCGTCATCAAGGAAAGGTGGATATGAATAAGCAAGTGAGGGAATAGGAAAGCATCAAGGAAAGCAGTGCACATGTGAGAATGAGTTGGCATCACAGTAAAAAGAAACAGATGTGTCTGGGATACATGGCATAGCTGTACCTTGGAACGTGTGGTGGTGTTAACTACACCATAGAAATACTTACCCCTCATAGAAAATATACAAATGGCACAGACAAAATATCAGAAATTCTTTGTGGGATCTCTTTCCATGTCTTGATTTTACTTGTGTGACATGGTACAGTTTGCTAAAACCTACAGAACCTCAATTTCCTCATCTGTAGTGTAGCTAAATACATACCTGATAGAGCTTATTCCAAAAGTAAATGAAATATTGTGAATAAATGCTTAGCAAAGTGTCTTAATGACACTGTAAATCCCATTTTTATCATATCAAGCTGAAACAGATCTAGGTGGTATCTTCAGTGGGTAACCTCACCCCATCCTTCAAATGAATTAAGTATAGAGCCCTTACCTTTGAAAGCCCAGAGAAGATGCCACTCAGGCCTCAGCAGAAGCACACACAGTGCCCAAAGGCTGAACCAATACACCTCAGCATTTACTTATAGGCTCCTCTCATGTGTTGTGAAGCATCTGTTCATGTAGATATACTGTCTTCTTTTCAATTTGATGAGTAATAATGAATATATACAATAAATTCAACTGTAATTCTTGCCTACTTAAAGGAGTTGACAGAGTTTATATGTAAGGGGCCACATACATATAGTTATATCTCTTTATTTTTTTTAAAAACACTCTTTAAAAACAACAAGACCAAAAATTCTTACCTACTCAATTAATACAAAACAGAGGTAGGGAGACGAAAGACGGCAGATTTGAGCACCTGGCTGCAGCTCATACACTTATGAATTAGAAAATAAAATATTGCAGTTATCTAATAGAGGTCACAGTGATGGCTGCTTCAGAGGAAGCAACCACTGAAAACAAGTGCTGCTGAGAAGTACCCTAAGGGTGCAAGGCTTTTTCAGTGAGGACTGGGCACACACCTCTTCAGCAGATTCTAGAGATGAAGCAGCACTGAACAGAGAACTACAAAGCAGTTATGGCCTAGCTGGCTTTTGAGGCTTTTTGGCATTCTAACTTTCAAAAAAAAAAAAGAAGAAGAAAGAAAGAAAGAAAGAAAGAAAGAAAGAAAGAAAGAGAGAGAGAGAGAGAGAAAGAAAGAAAGAAAAAAAAACTTTATACTCGGTATAACTCCATTTACATAAGCACACCCAAACACATGTGCAGGCACAAAAGGAAACACAGGAGATTTTTAACATTGCTTATTGCTGGGTGACAGAATGAATTTGAAAACAGTAATATATTTTTTATATTATCAAAATTTTGGTTGGTATTCAAAGAAAAAAAGCAGCTAGCTTATCTCATCTTGGCATCAACTGAAACAACCAAACAACTCTCTTTAGTGCAAAATAAAAAAATAGACTGGTCCCCTTCACCTTTAAAAAGGGACACATGACAAAACCCTCAGGGTATGCCACAAACTGAAAATCACACATAAGAATGCTGCTTCTCTCTATGTGCCTAGCAGTGTTGCTACAACGCACCAACATGTATCTGCTTTTCCATTTTTTTTATGTCTTGAGGCCTCTTTTATATGATCACTCTTGCATTTTGAGAACATTATTAACCAAAACAGGGGTCACTTGAACACAAGCACTGAGGTACTTCAGCTGTTGATCTGATAGTGGAGCCGCAGCCAAGTGATCAATTCACAGGTAGAGCATGAGCAGCTGACGGAACAAAGGGGTGATCTGCATGCCGTGGTGGGGTCGGGGGGCGGACACCGTTCAAGATTTTATCATACAACCCACAGCTTGCCATTTAAACTTATGAACAGTTTAATTCTGGAAGTTTCTATGTACTATTTGATGATAGCTGACTGCAGATAACTAAAACCATGGAAAGGGGAACCTCAAATCACGAGGTACTGCTGCACAACCCTGTGACCTTCGCTACTGGTCAAGCCACAGAGGCTGTGTTTCAGGACCCTGGTGAGCTCCCTCAGTCATCACTTAACCCTTGGTTCCACAAAGCCCAAGGGCAGACATCCCTGGTGGGGCAGGATTCTCCACACTCAGTAAAGGAAAAATGAGGTCACAAGGGAACACCAGAACCAGATGTTTCTCTTCCTGGGACATGGAGGTAAGGAAGAGTAGGAGTCCAGGAGTGGTCTTTTATTAGCACTAAGTGTCCTTAACATGTGCTTATGTTTTCCAATGGTAAGAACCCAGCAGGAAGCCCACCAACTTTCAGGAAATTAGACAATTACGAGAACCTTCTTCTCTCAACAGCTTCTAGGTAGAGAATTGTTACTTTTGTGACTTGGGTACAATTACCATATATAGTGATAGCACAAAATCTTCGCATGCCAGTTGTAGGACTGTATTACCAGATCTACCCACTCCAGTCTCTTTTGCATTCCTTTATCTTTTACACCCCACTACAGGTTGCATGCTGTCTGTGCTGGGCATACAATTTTGTATAAGATGAACTCCAGTTCTAAAGTTACATTTTATTGGAATAAAACTTCTGAAAATATGTCTGTTTTTATGTGATATCCAGGTCTATCTCATTTTCCTGGTGGTCAAATAAAACACAACAAAATTATTTGAAATCTATGATTAATAGTTTTTGCTTACAGGTTTTTTCCAAAAGGGCTAATTGAGAGACAATACATGTTTTATAATGATATAAGAAATAACATGGATGGAAGCATAGCTCAGTGGTTAAAGCCTAGCACACACAAAGCCCTAGGTTCAATTCCTCAGCACCATGTAATCTGGCTGCTATGATGCATTACACCTGTAATCCCAGCACTCAAGAGGCTGATGGAGGAGGACTGCTAAGTTTAACTCCAGCTTGGGCTACAAAATAAGTTCAGGAACAGTCTGGACTACACAGCGAGACCCAGTTTTAGAAACAAAAAAGAATATCACAAGCAACTTTTCATATATTTAACAGCCTGAACCATCATTCCTGAAGAGAAAAAAGTAAAATCAGATTTTTTCCCTTTACTTAATGATACGGAGGAATGGTGATTCTAGAGGTGAACACGTTGTGTTTCTGGGCATCATCTATGACTCAGCATCATATCTGACAAATAAAGCTATTGATATTACACTGACATCATTTGAGGAGGTTAAAAAATCTGGAAAGTGACTTTAAGACTAGCAAGCGTAGGAGATAGTCAACAGGAAAAAGTCTCTGCCACTGGATTCCCCAAAATACTTCACCTTGAGATCTATTAATCTAAGTTTAATTAAGAACATGAACAAATTGTACTTTTTCTAATGCCTAGCTCATTTTGTTTTTCTCCTGATACCAAAGGAAACTGGTAAGATTTTCTCACCTATTTAATTTCATTTACTCTTGAAAATGACTAACAAGCCCTAATGTGCAACTCCCTGGGGTATTCTTTATCTAAACTAAGATCCAAGGGAAATTTACAAATCCAGTAACACAGTAAGGCAAAACCCAGAAATAAGCAGTCTAAAGCCACTGCTGTTTCTCTTTTTGAGCAGGACTAAAGGCACCACATATTGATAAAGACAGGGACCTAATTCTCTGTTTCAAAGAGATGGGGAATCAGTGTTCTTTCTACTCATTCAATTAATAGAGTTTACCATATGCAAACGCTGATAAGTGGAAGAAATGTGTTGCATCTGAATGATCTAATCTGCATTCTAGCAAGGTGTGCAGACATTCTGCTATTGCTTGGCTTAACCTCTCAAACATTTACATCTCAGGGTAGGCTGCTAGTATTTCAACAGAGGAGCCTAATGCACACCTCTGTTGCTGACAGTTTTACAAACACTTCACAATGAGAATACCATGCAACGGGAACTAATCTCATTATTTTACATAACTTTTATAACAACAGATCATTAAAATTATCAATGGTAACTAACACCCAGGTGTCTAATACTGGTCAAGTGTACCTAGCCAAGTTGTTCCTTCATTCCTGCCATTAACAAGCATTTCTTGAGCAATTACTGTATGCTAAGCACAGTGCTCCTTACACAAATTTTCAGTGAAACAAGTTTGGCCATTTTCCTCATGGAGCTGCCATTGTGACTGCAGAAATATCACTGAGTTCAATGAACAAGTAAGTACACCTGTACACTGGGGAAACCACAGCAAGGTCACTGGCCTCCTTACCACTCTCCTTCTGCGTTCCTGCCACGCTATCAGAAGCCCATTTACGTGCATCTGTATAGAAGTCCTAAGGCTGCTTTTCTTTACTTTTCCATTAACCAATTCAAAGGTTAATGTGAGTCTATGCCCTGGTGTGACCTGGAAGCAATATGATCTTGGCCCTTACCATTACAGGCTCAAGTGAGATCCTGTCTCAAAAAAAAAAAAAAGAATTACAGTCTCAAATGACAGTAACTACAGCCTGTGCTTTACATTAACCAAATGATCTGAAGAAAGGTACAACTTACTCATATTTGGAAAGATTGTTCGAACATTTTTCTATGAGCTTTGGCACTGGGGCTTCATCCTTCCACTTTCCAGCCTTGCCTCTTTTATCTCCTAAACATGAAGTGGAACCTGTTGTTTTGCTCTGTTTTTTGTTGTTATTTTTTTCTGCCCCATAATGTTTCTACCTCCTCTTTTCAGGTGAACCTTGAGATGTCTCTTTTCTAAGTTATGACTATCTAGAAAATTGTTCCCAGACCTCTTTTATTCTCTACCACACATCCTCCTGTAGACACCTGGAGGAGAGAGTGTTACCTCCTGCCTTTGGCTTAATATATGCCTAGGCTCACATTTTTAGAACTGTGTCACATTATTTATGGTAGTAGTTCTAACTCCCTCAGATCCAGTGTTCTATTTTATAACAAATATTATGTAATGCTCCCTTTACTATCCTGAAATGAAATTAACAGATGATATAATTTACCTATAACATTACATCAAAAAATCAATATGATACCCTAAATGTAATACAAGGGAGAAATAAAAGAGAAGTCATTTGTAATAAAATATGTTCTCAGAAAGCCTATCCTAGAATATAGAATGAACTAAGTAGGAGCTTCTGCTAACAATTATGGTGACGATTGCAAATTTTTTAAAAGGTAAAGAATTGTTCAAGTTCTTATAGAAAGTACAAGAACACAAAGAGTTAGAAGTTGACACTAAAATAAAAATTTATACTTAAATAAAAAACCAACTTATGTGTATTTTAAAATAGAAAAAAATCATTTTAAATGTAGTACAAAGCACACTCAGAGAGACTGTCAAAGTGGGGACATGAGGAAGTATGATGTTCTCAGTAATGATCTGAGCCTTATACACACATCTAAACTATACTTTGACTGCGACATTCTGCAATCATGATAAATACCACAGAAAACGTATCTCATGTTAACATCCACCAATTGCTGAGGTCTACATTCTGTCTTTAGCACTCAAAAGACTTGGGACATGAGTTTTTCACAAGCTTTAGGAAATAGAAGAGGACATAAATGTGAAAAGGTAATTTTAAAAATTAAAAGCTGTTTTTTGTAGGAGTCTCCCATGATAAAATAAGTCAGAAAAACATACAAAACCAAAGTAAATAATCTTTAAAAAATAATTTCTACACTATATATTTCACACATACACATATAAAGTAAGATGGAGAGAGGTGGTCAGTGTTCAAATTTCAAATTATTATGGCAAAAGACACATTGCCACTAAGCTCCTCCAAACACTCCCTGTGCCTTTGAGCACACGGATCACACAATGTTTGCCATGTTCTGAAGTAGGTCTTCCTTTCTATCTTTATTTGTATTGCTGTGGCTGCCTCAAAGATCCAGAGGGACTGAAAGTGTTCACCTCTCATGCTCCCTCTGGCTTTGAGGAAGAACACGAGGTCACATAGAGACAGATCCAATGAATAAAGTACAGGAAGACACACCATAATGTTTATATGTCACATGTTGAAAGAAGGACCCATGAAAAGATACCTAACACTAGAATACATGAATGTCACTTTATTTAGAAAATGGGTCTATGAAGTTAAGAATCCTGAGAAAAGATAACCTCAGATTATCCAAGTGGGCTCTACCACCACAATATATACCCTCATCAGAGAAAGGAAGAGACAGATTTGAGACAAGCAAGAGATGACAAAGAGAAGAGGGTGTGTGAATGTGGCCAGGGAGGCAGGGATAGGAGTGATATGTCCACAATCAAAGAACTGCTGGAAGACACCAGGAAGCTACATGGGACAAAGAACAGAGCTGGACAGAGTAAGGCTCTACAGATTCCTTGATGAACTCTTGGCTCCCAAAGCTTTCAGAGAAGAAATTTCTGTCTAGGAAGCCATGGACCCAATAATACTAATCTACCAGATGAGTTGATACCACATTGTCTACATGATTATTTTTCTCCAATATTCCATATGGCTTGGACATAACTAGATACTAGAATGAAAAGCAAAAGGAAATGTCTCTCTTCTACCTTTCAGATATATCTCTCAGCCTCACGTTGCCTTGGTATCCCTTCTAGATAACAGCCCCCTCATTATGGACCTTAGCCCAAGATTCCCTGCCCCATGGGGAGTTTGCCTAACTGTGCTTCAGGTGAGAAAGACTCACATAAACGAGGATGGATCTTTTTTTCACTCTTCAGAGACTTCATCTTAGTTTAAGATTTCACCTTAATTTCATTCCTTTGACTCTGGCCAGTATTTGTTGCCTCAGCAGAATGTAAGCTCTTCCAGGAGAGGTATATTGTCTCACTTATTTTTCCAGGGCTTAACATAATGTCCACTGCATAGAAGTTGTTTTCTTTTTTTGTAAATGTTTTATTAGTAAGTATTTCGAGAAAATCATTTATAGATACTTTGTTTTAAAAATGTATTCATTCCAGCTTCACAACAATAGAAATTTTTTATGGGACAATGCAATGTTTAATGAGATTTTCCTCTATGCTATACTCAAATGTCTCTTTCAATGATCTCATTGCTCCAACCCCTGAGTTAGCACTTTGTGTGTGACCCCTGTAGTGGCTTGACTTGTGCCTTCCCCCAAATTCCTATCTACCCAGAAAAGGGGAGTATGCATTGACTTGGAAAGAAGATCTCTGTGAATGCTGTTAGATTAAGAAAAGGTTGTGCTGGATTGGGATGGGCCTGAAATTCAGTTACTGGTGTCCTAATAAGGTAGGGGAACTTTAGACACAAGATATAAATACAGAGGGAAGATGACCATATGACAATGGAAAGAGAAGAGTGATGCAGCTGCAAGTCAAGGACTACTGGCAATACCAGAATTTTGGAAGAGCAGAGAAGAATTCTTCCCTGGAGTCCTGAATAGGAACACCGCCCTGCCGATACCTTCATTCAAGAGTTTTTGCCTCTGAAACTGCAAAGGAATGCATTTGTTGTATTTGTTTTATTGCACCCGGCTTGCAATGCTTGTTATAGTAGATCTAGGACACTAATATAACCAGTAACCAGCTTGATTGTTTTATACTTTCCCCCATGTTTCCTGAGCCACCCATTTGGGATTTGCCTTAGAAGCATCATTCTTAGCAACCAGTTCCAGCCATCAGTCAATTAGATGACAAACTCAAGATTCGAGGAATTCAGGTCTTAACTTTGGGAGAACGTTGGAACCTAGTGAGATCTGAGCAAGTCTATAATTCATAAAAGGGCCCAGGGACTGGAAATTTGTTTGGCTTGTTTCTTTCTAGGAAGTTTGTTTTAGCAATTCTTGCCACTTTTTATTTGAAGATCCTTGACTAATTTATTTAACCTTAACCTATGTTTTAGTTTTTTCTTCTATAAAATAAAAATAAAAGCCCTTTCCTTGTGGAGTTGTAAAGATTAAATTACATGGTACATGCAAAGTGCTTACTTGGCATGGTCTCCATAACATAGCAACTGTTCAAAAAACTTTAGCTAATGCTGCTGTTCATACTGGTCTCGAATCACTACATCTCACTAAAAAATAAAAGTAAATAATCTAAATACATGGGGCTGTGGAAACTTATTGTCCTTGTAGATCATTCAGGCTTCACACATTACCTTTAAATGCAATAATCATTCTAATTTGATTTTCACTCATATCACCTGAAATTTCCCACAGTACAACTTACAAAACTTGATACACCATAACAATTTTTAAGCAAATCCTGAAGTCAGTAAAACATGCTCTTTACCAGGGAAAAGGCAAACCCTTCTCTCCACAAGGTTTTCATCATTAAACATCATGACATCTAACGGTATGTCTGATCTCTTCTCACAAAGGCAGATAATTTCTATGGAAATACAGTTGTTTGTTTTCCTCCTCCTAAATGGCCAAGGAGTAAATAACCCTGACGTGGGTTCTGCACAGTTAATTCAAGTAGGCAGGACATGTAGCAGTTAGTCTTAGTGTTTGCAGAGAAAAGTTGTGATTCCTACTCATCTAGCATTTGACAGAGAAGGGCTCAATGCATATGAAATGAGTCACTTTATAAATGCGCAACCACAAGACCTAGACCAGGTGAGAAAGAGCATTCACAATGTTATCCCTGAGCAGCACTGCCTAGTCAAAAGAAGGGGAAGCTGGCCCTTGCCCTGAAGGGCCCTCTCAGTCCCTTACCATTTACCTTGCAGAGAGATGAGGGCGCCAGGGAACAGCAGGGTGGTCAAAGTTTAACAGTGACGAGAAGCAACTCAGGTTGATGAAAGGACACTTGAAGCTTGGGACAGTGTAAACTTATATGCGGATGGGGAAGAATGTCAGTGTTAACAACTGATTACTGAGGGGACAGGAAAGGAAGGAGAAAGGGGTCATTTTAAATAGGCACAAGCACAGATAACTCACAGGCAGACTGGGAGGTAAGGACTGACCCTCAGATTTTATTTAACACCTATTACTTTTTCATTATACTGATGCAGGAGGACCAAATTTCCTGTGTTAAAGAAATTAAACATTCCTATTAAAGGCTAAATACCACCTGGCTTTCATTTTTTTTTTCTATTCCCCAGACATACTTACTACCACAAGTTGTCCATCACTAATACACTAATCCAAAAATTTAGAGTGCTCCAAAATCCACAATGTTTTGAGTACCAACACAAAGCTACAAATGGACAATTCAACATCTATTCCCACTGAAATTAGGGTAGCAGTCAGAACACATGGGGTCATAATTTGTTGAATAAAATATATATCACATTGTATATAAAATGTTATATATAAAGTATAAATTTGTTTTATGTTTAATTTTAGATTTAAACTCTCAAGTTTTCACATTATATATATGAAAAGATTCCAGAACCCCCGAAAATCTGAAATCTAAAACATTTCAAGTCCTAAGCCTTTGAAGTAAGGAATACTTAACCCTACTATTTCAAGTACCTCTTATAAATATTCATACAGATTTGACATTGATTCTTCTGCCATGTGTTTACATTTGTGGTAGATAAAATCTTAAAAGCCTCCCCCAAAAGTTTCTGCCTCATCCTTGAAACTGAAGTTGACATCACACTTTAATTATGTGTCAAAAGAACTTTTGAAAATATAATTAAAGTTACTAATGAGTTGAATGTGAGTTAATCACAGGAGAGATGATCCCAGTGGGTCTAAACTCATCAAACACAGCCTTCAAAGACAGTATTTTCTCCAGGTAGTAGCATTTGCTGAGTCAGAGATTCAAAGTGCGTGGAAAATGGGATGCAGTAGTGCTGGCATTAAAGATGGTAGCAGCCATTCTCCACTCCTGAAAAAATGATCTCTCGCCACAGTCAGCAGGCAAAGGGGGACTTCAGCCTGGTAATCACAAAAAAAACCCTCAATTCTGCCAGCAACGTTAATGAGGCTAGAAACGGATTCTTCCTCAGGGCCTCCAGATAAGGAGGAGTCTGACCAGCACCTTAATCTGAGACTTGTGAAATGCTAAATAGAGAACTCAGCTGACTGAGACCACCAGACTTCTGACCCACAAAACTGAGAGATAACAAACAGCCATTTTAAGCAAATAAATTTGTGGCAATGTTTTACATATGAATAGAAAAAAATCACATGCCATTCTGTGATTTGTTTTTATTCAAGAATAAGTCTGAGTTGTGGGTGTAGCTCAGTGGTTGAGTGGTTGAGCACATACAAAAGCTTGATTTCAATCTCCAGCACCAAATAAATAAATAAACATGAAAGAATAATACCACAACAAAATAAGTCTTATGAATACTGCTAAGTAATTCATTTCTTTATTCTACGGCATTCCATAGTAATTGTTTTAATTATTTATTCATTGCTGGGATACATTAACTGAAACACACAATTTAAGAGAGGAAAGGTTTATTCAAGCTCACCATGTTCAGAAGGCTTCTGCCCATTCATGGGCAGCTGGCAATGGTGGAAGGGTCTGGAAGAACCAGCACTGCAAGAGGAAGGAGACAGGGCCCCCAGAAGCGGGTGGTGCAAGATTATATATCTTCCCAGGCCACAGGTCTGTAATACGCTGCACAGCTACAATCTGCTACACCACTAATCTACCCCCTCCTGACCTGGCACCACCGCCCAACAGCACATAAAATCCACAGGTAATCCACAACATGAACATGCAAATACTTGAGGCTTTTGGAGGACCTTCTAAATGAAAGCCATAAGAGTAATGCATACAATACATGATCCCCCAAGGCCAACACCTGCACTGATCACTGTACAAATCTGCTGTCCCCAGATAATTTCTCCTTCCTTGTACCGAGGCTGGCCTGTCCCTTGCTTTTGTCCATAAAATAGGCTGGAAGCGATGTTCTGGAACCAGGCTATAGCTAAGAAACTAACAGCCTGAACTAAAATCTTGAAATACCATTGAGCTTCTATTTTTCCCTTTTTGGACTCAAGATGGGGAGGAAGGATGGAGCGGCACACTAAACTTGCAAGATCCAAGGGTGAAGGAGGCCTAGCTGGCTGTTGGCCGTGCTCTAGACAATGTCAGTGCCTGATAGGAGAGCACCTAGGTCCAGACAGACCAAAGAATTGAGAGAAATATTACTAAATCATTATTACAGAGCTTGTTGCATAACAACAGAAACATTCTAATACATACATTATGAATAAATTATGAACATTGTAATTCATCTACTTTCCTATTGATAATCAAGTTTTCCAATTATTAGGGTGAACCAGTTGAACCACTATTTCTATAAGTCTCGATTGGTCAATTTCATGAACTTCAATGTTACCAACTAGTAAAAACATTCCTTCATCTGTCTGTCTGTCCACCCACTGGGGGTCTCATTCTAGGGTAGCAGCTAGAAGAGTTGTTTGGTCACATGCACTGTTTAAATTTTAAGAGATCCTGCTAAATTACCTCATGGACTATATCAATTCTTGTCTCTCTATCACCATTTAATACAATTTTATATTTGTGACCTCTATATTCCCAGAATTCCATTATAATAAAATGGTGATTCAGGCCAAGACATTCAGCCAAATGTAATATAACCCTATCCATAACTAAAGAAATGGTAGCAAATATTGTAAAATTTCTGACAAACCACAAGACATTTTTATTTCACGTTAAAATATTCCACTTTAGATGAATATTTTAAGACAAACAAGTTTAGTTTCTTATTTTTAGGATAGTTAAATTTAAGCTGAGGTTGTATTTCCTTAGCAGACCTCATCAAAGTGTATGAATCAGGGTGTATAGTAAGCGCTCACCAATAGCCTGGGAACCTGCACAAGGTCACAGACGCCATCCCATTAAGATGACACCCTGCTGCCCGTAGAAACCCTCTTTCATCCCCGTGCCAACATTATGAAAACTGGATGGCTGAATAATTCCAAAATATTTAGGGTATGTTTATCAAGGAGTGATTTTGCAAACATTTATCTGACCTGAACACTTCCCAGGTAGCTCTCAAGTGAGACAAGTGATACTTATGTCCTCTTCTGTAGAAACAGAAATCTAGCTGAACCCATATCTACATGTCGCTCCTCTCCTGCAGTCAGGAGTGACCACATGACTAAGTTTGAGGGAACAGCACGTGGTATGATATGTTATACCCTCTAGAAGTAGGTATCTGTCTTATTTTTTCATCACTGTGACTCAATACCCAAAATCCACAACTTAGGGAGAAAACATTTACGGTAGCTCACAGTTTCATGTCTCACTCTGTTTACAGGTGGGTGGCCAGAAAATGGTAGAATCACACGATGGGTCCATAGCTAGAACTATAGCTTCCCAGGAGGCAGAGATTCTCACAGCATGGTGGAAGACAGAGAGTGTGAGGAAAGATGGAACCAGAAAAAATGCCCCTCCCGGTCAAGCCATTCAGTATCTGCCCCTTCCGGCCAGGCCCCACCTCCTAATCCTATACAGTATCCATAAGAACATGAGGCTTTTGGGGGACACTTCAGATCCAAACTGAAAGACCAAAGCTGAACCAACTCCATGACATGCTTCAGACCCAGCAGAAGAGCAAGTAGGCCTGAGTTTCAGTTTCCCAGAATGATAAGAAAGTTACAAGTTGTCCAAGGCTAAATGACTGGGCAGATGTAACAGAACATGTACTTGCCTAATGTTTATCTAATCGCTCACTACTTGCTCAGACCTCGCGTGGGACCCCCAGGCCCACCTCGCAAGTAGTCATTTTCAAAAGACTCTCAAAGGTCATGATAGGGTCCCGTCAGATGTTAGAAACACTCCACAAATTCTGAGTGATTAATGTTTTCATAAATAATGTGTAATTACGATTTTTTGGTGTGATAATGCTGTGTTTACATCATGCTCTCTGTAACCACCCCTTCCCTTATCCCATAAAAGCCCTGCTTGCTTGCTGTTCCGGGCTCTTGGCACGGATCCACTGTGTTGAAGTCTGAGAACCCGAGCTTCGGCCAGCCCAAGCATAAGCCCAAATAAAGGCTCCTTGTTCTTGCATACCATACCTGCCTCGGTCTCCTGGTGGTCTCTCTGGGGTCTTTGTGATCTGGCATAACACAAACCGTGACCGTATCTGACACCTTTTCTCAACTGCAGGACGTGAAGTGGCAGCTAGGAGCTGCCAGGACCCTGATCTGACTGGAGTACGTTGAGCACAGCAATGCCACACCTGTGTACTTTTGCATTCTTGAGGCAGATAAACCTGTTTCCAACCTCTGTAGTTCAGACCTGTGTTTTTAACAAAAACTCTGTGGGAGCCTTCAATTTGATTTCAGGTTCTAGAAATGCAAGGTACCAACCACCACCATCTTCATCTTTTTACAGTTTTGTAAAGTCGTATCCTCATAGTTTGGTTTCTTTGATTTATGAATTCCAGGCTCTGTCAAAATGCAAATGTTCTCTAAGAAAGAACAAGATCTTAAGGGCCATAAATCAGTCTCGCTTTAATGTTCACTTGACTATCAAATAAATGGTTTATTGAGAACAGGATTCAATAAGGCAAGTACACTTAACTTGCAATGGGTGGTAACAGCAGCAATGGAAGAGCCCATTAGATGAGGGATTAAAAACACAAAGGCAGAGCAATGATCAACTCCTACTGCACAGGGTGGCTGCTTGTGTCTGACCACAAAGACACAGCAAAATGTGAGCCCGACTTTCCCTAGCTGACTGGAGGTGTGCTGCGAATAAAGGTTAAAGAATATGCTCTCTGATGCACAGGGATACTAGCATAACTTATTTGGAAGCTTGTCCTCAGACTCTTGTCACTGCAGATTTCTCATGAGGATCATCAGTGAGCCCTATCGCTCAGGAAGGTAGTCAAGTCTCCCTTCGGCCAGTGAGAAAGCTCCAAGCAGACCAGCTGCCTGAAGCCATTGGGCTTTGATAATCTTTCTGCTGTAAAAGGTATATGTTCAGAAAACATAACTGGTTTCTCCAAAGCAAACACACACAAAAAAATCCTCAAAAAATCACCTAGGCAAATGAGAATTATTCCCAAAAAATGGAAGAGAATGCTTTCTGAAATACCAGCATAAAGACCTCAAGTGAAAATACTTCCAGTGTAGTATGCTTTTCATCAGACGCATCAATCTAAAGTTTTTGAAACTTCTACAAACTTGAATGCTATTGTATAATGTGACCAAAATGCATTAAAATAATTACATTAGGGTTTTTAGCATCATTTTATGAGAAGTGGACAGTAATTGCTGCTAAATTACAGCTGAATTGCTGCAGAATTGGATATCACACCCATATTAGGATTGAATGACTCCATCACGATTAATGATATTGTAGTGAATACCAAGAGAACTAAAATGATTAGCCACTTATTCTAAAGTCTTGACATTTTTCCATGATTTCACAGTCATGTTTCAAGAAATTTTTCTTATCAAACTTATTACTAATGTTACTGAGTGAAATTCAAAGACAAATATTCTTTAAAATGAGTAAACATTAAAAAAATAATTCAATGGCTCACCTTAAGTAACTAAGAGCTGATAATGTGCTTAACGCTTTAGCTATATTTAAATACAGTTGTGTTACTACAGGCTTGGCCAAAAATCAAATATTCATAATAATTCCCATTCAAACTAATTCACAGAATTCAGACTACATAGTTTTGATACATAGGGGGAAAAAAAGAACACATTACTCTTTTGGAGGAGTGTTAATTCACTTGTGGGTGAGGGGTGTGAAAGTTTTAAAATACGATAAGAAGCACAATCACAAATTGGCATTTGTTTATTAAGGATACTTAGTTATAAATCACCTACAAATATGTCCTGGGAGAAAACTTGGTAGCAATTCATCAGATCCAGACTTGACAGTGTCTTAGAAAAATAATCATGTACGTGAAAAGGGGCATTAAACAAACACTCATGGAAAATGACTTATTTTGACAACTATTTTGGAATTATTGAATATTACAGGTTAAGATAAGTACAATACTGGACAAAGTAGCTGGTTTTCAAGACTAGCTATTACTGGCTCCAAAAATAATTTTCTAAGTGAGTGAAAAAATGTGAGCTAGTAAAGAGAAAATACATACACGGGAGAAAAAACTCCAACAATTTAAAATTGAAATGACAATAATAGGTTTCAAATTCTGAATTTATCTATAATTTTTCTTATGATCTCTCTTTACTTTGTTTTTTTGCATATAGAGTCAATTTCTTCAGACATGCTTTCCCAGTTCAAAATAATATGAGAAATAAGACACTGAGAAAACATCTTGCGCTCTTCACAACAAAGCTAGTTTATTTCTTCCTGTGTTTATCACTGGTTATAAACCCTGCCCCAATCTTCCCAGCAACTCAGATACCCAGATACTTGAGCACCTATTCATTGAAGTCACTGTCACTAGTCTGTCTCAGCTAAGTTATTCACAAGGTAATTGTAACAAAAATCGCACCTCACATACATTTATTTTTATATTTGCTAAAATGCCTAGCAAAGATTTAGGTAGACACTGTATTTTCAAAAATTCCTTCACACTTGACCAGGATTCTGTCTTCATCCCACAATCCCTTACTGTCCTTAATCATTCCTTTGCACTCTAACCTCATCTTCTATTCCTTACCTAATTCCCTAGAGTAAAGATCAGCCAACCACAGCTTGCAAGCTGACTGTACGTTGCTGTCTGCTTCTGTAAATAAATTTGTACTGAGAGGTTACTGTTCTCTTACCTAGTGCATGAGGCTATTTGTGTAATACAAAGCCTAAAGCATCTACATTCTGGTTTCGTAGAGAAAAAATTTCTCTATGGCCTGCATTAGAATACAGATGGTGTTTCTGTACTGAGAAAAATCCTCTTCCTCTCTGAAATATAAGTGGAAAAGTCCAAGACAAAGGTTAATGGGTAGAAAAAGAATTATCCCTGGTAGTTCATGGCCATATGTCAGTAGACTTCCAAATAATTGACTTGAAAGGATAGCCCTTGAAAAGAGTGACCAGACACCAGATCTATTATTATGACCAGGGGAGTTCCATGTCATAAGGCTGGGGACACAGCACAGTGAACAGAGCACTTACCTAGAAAGCTCAAGGCTGTGGGCTGGAACCCCAGGATCACATACTAACTGGGCATGATGGTACATACCTATAATCCCAACACTCAAGAGGCTGATACAGGAGGATTGCTGTGAGTTCTAGATCAGCTTAAGCTACATACTGAGTTCAGGAGCAGCCTGAAGTACAGAGAAAAGGCATGTCTAAAAAACCAATACTGCCTACTGATTATTGCCTGATCATTATATATATTAAGAGACCACCTTTATTGAGATCTCATTACTTTACACCAAGCACATTATGTACCTTATTTTATTTAACCTGCTTAATGGCAATATGTACCTGATCTATTTTTACAGACAACTGATCTATTTTTCAGTAACAAAGCTTATTCAAGAATGCATAGGAAGTAAAAAACTAGAACTATGCTTCATCTCAGGCTGTGGACTCCAGAGTCCAGGCATAGCTATGCACGATTTCTACTCTACCTGTATTTCTGAGCTAGAGGCCTGAATTAAACCACTGAAAATTAGATTACAGCAACAAGATAAGAAACCTATATTGCTTACAGCAGACTTGCAAAAGGCACCTCATTTATTTTAAACCCTATGTAAATTTTATTTCCAAATTTTATTCTTCCTCTGATCAAATTAAGAGTCACACTTGCCATTTCAGCAGTTCAATTGAGCTCTCTTCTGTGGCTTGGAAAAAAAAAAATAGTTCTTCTCAAAATAATACTTCATTATATGTTTTCCAATACAGATATGAAATTAGCTACTCCTTTTTACATTTTGCTGATATTACTAGTCATATACCTATTATAAACAAATGGTGATTTACAAAAACAAAATTACTCTTTTCAATTCAAGAAAAAGAGGTATAACTGGGCATGGTGACACATGCTTGTAATCCTTGAATTCTGGGAGGTTCAGACAAGAGGATTTCTAGGAATTTAGCTCAGTGTGAAAGCCCTAGGTTCCATGCTTAGTATGGGAGGAAGGGAGAGAAAAAGAGAGGAAGAAGGGGAGGGAGAAGAGAAGGGAAGAAGGGAAGGGAGGAGAGAGAGAGAGAAAACAAACAAAGGAGAAAATCTAGCTCTAGGACCTATAAATGGCAGGCTCCCCACAGCAAAGGCCCTCTCTAGATGTAACTGAAAGAGCATTCCATCATGGCTTCACACCTTACACAGTGGCTTATGTTGAGCTAAGCAGACAAGGCTGTTAGAAAATGAAAATGCCTCCTGGGATTGCAGGATGCAATGAACAAGGCTCCATCCTTGCCAGCCAGTCAATAACAGCCAATCAACCACTCTTCTCTGAGTGCTCCCTGAATCTGAACGAAGAAACTTGCAGGGCGCAGGGTGGAAACAATGAAGACTAATAAAACAGATTTGAAAGATTTTTAAAAAACTCATCAAAAAAGAGAAAGTATGAGATCATTATGAATAAATCGGGCAAAATTGGCTATTTTTTTTCTTCTTACAACGCATTTTCTGGCTCAAGGAAATATCAAGAAAAAGCATAAAAGGAGACAAAGATCTGTCTGTTGACTGTCTTCAAATATTTTAAAAACCACTATTCATCTAAAATCACTCAGTTCTTTATGGGAGACCTCAATCCTTACATTTTGCTGCTCCAATGTATCTCCCACCACCACTTTGAGGGCATCTTCTACTGTCTCCCAGACACATCTTTGGCTCTGACATTGCTAGCTGGATTATTTTAAATTCAGAGGCCAGACAAGCATTAAATACAATGATTACACACAGACATAACGGGTTCAGGACTCCCTTACAGTAGCAACTACCAGAGTCTGAAGTGGCACAAATTTGAGACTGAGCCCCCAGGCGGTGGATTCAAGTCCACCAATGGAATGAACTCAAGGGATGACTCTAGAAATGCCATTCTCTCTCTAAGCCTCAATCCTCCCATATGAAAAATGATGGATTTGGTTCAGCGCTGATATTTTATCATCTACGAGTCATGTCTCCTCTTCCACCCCATTTCTATGGTGCCAGAAGCTCATTTCCTTTCATTTTCCCCAATGAGAATGATTGATAGCTTCCCCCTTAGCAATCTCATTCTATATTTTTACATATTTGTTGGCTATTATGTTTTCCATCCATCGCATTTCCACATGAATGAATGGGGTAAGCTATCTTCATCTTCCAAACTGCTACCTTCATTTTTCACTATTCTCCTTTATGATTACTTTTTAAATACTATTTTCCTCAAAACTAGGTAGGGTAGTGGATTAAAATGAAGTCTGTCAATTTAGAATCCTTGTGTTTGAATCTAGTTGCTCAAGGTGAAAGCCTGCACAGGTTGCCTAATATGGGTAAATTTAAATTTTTTGGGGGGGGTGGGGGGGAACAAAGTCTCATCTTGTAGTCCAGGCTGGTCCTGAACTTACTATGGAGGCCAGATTGGCCTTGAACTCACAGCCATCCTCTTGCCTCAGCCTACCACGTGCCGGGATTACAGGCATGTATCACTTATCTGGTGCAGGGGTACTGAACCCAGGCCCTTGTATTTGCTTGGCAAGTGCCTTAACCATTGTGCTTTTCCTCCAGCCCATTTAACTATTATTATTTATAAGATTTAAGTAGTGCCAAACCTTTCCATTACTGTGAGAATCAAGAAAGAGAAAGCACATACCGGATGCTGGCTGGCAAATTAGAAGCTGTTGTTTCAGGTGTGTTTTTCATCCTTCCTCATCCCCTACATTGTCCCCCAAAACTAGCTCTTTTTATGAAGTTTACCCAAATAAGCACTAAATAAGTACATGAAACATTTTCCTGCTCTTTAGGAATATGATACTCTCCAAGAAAGAATTAAATAGGCAACTTTCATTTCTGATTATATGCTGTGCTTTTTTTTTAAGGTCTATGACTTCAGATACAATCTTTCAATACTTCTGGCTAAAAATTGGCCCTTCCAAATAGAGAAAAAGTTCTTGGGGCTGGAAGACTAGCCCAGCAACTAAAGTGTTTGCCTAGCAAGCTCAAGGCTCCTGGTTCAATTCCTTAGCACCACATAAATGAGGCAGGTGGCACACTCCTGTAATCCTAGCACTTGGGAGCCTGAGGCAGGAGGACAGCCTCATGTTTGAGGCCAGCCTGGATGACACAGTGAGTTCAAGACCTGCCTGGACAGCAGAGTGAGACTCTGCCTCAAAAGAAATAAACAGACAAAAAGTAAAGGTTCTTATATTCTGGCCCCAAAACAAAATCATTTAAAATGAACAAAAGTACAGGCCTAAAGTGCTACTTCTTGTTAACTGACAGAGAAATCCTGAGCCAGAGTCCCAGCCATACCTCTGCTTGGACACTGCATGTGGCTCAAACATCCACACCTGAAAATGCACCAAAATTGCTACCTACTGAGCACATGATGCTTGCCACATGCTCAACTGCACCACTGTCACTACACCCTCCCGTCCTTGACTAGGAATGATACGTTACTGGTGACACCAGAATTTCATTGCTTGTTACAGAACTCAGAGCTTCCAAATTTGAAGTTCATTACTTCCTCCCAAAGAACCAAATTTATTACACCAGCCTGAGGCATCAGCTTCAGAATCTCAAGAGCACAAACTGTGCACAGAACACCATTAGAAGGCAGCAGTGCAACCGGCCCGATTTCCATTTAGATCTCATGCCTGACCCCAAGTCCCATCAGGGCTTGAGCCCAGAATCCTCAATATCACTGCCCTAACCAACCCTCTCCTGTGGCCTTTCTGCTGTTCGTCTTCTTAGGCAACAAGAAAATTTCTTCCTTTCATCCACATCCATCTTAAATACTCAAAGATCATTTCCCTCATGCTGGTGCTCCTTGAATTTCATCAGATCTCAGTGATTCCAAGATGTTCAATTATTGAAGTATGCTCTAACCTGCTTCCTGCAGATGTGAACTCACCCACTCACTCATTAACTGATACTGTATTAGCATCCCTTTACTATTAACCTTTGTAGTAAAAGCTGAAGCGGAGGAGCTCTTAAGGGTTTCAGAGCCCCTCTGCCACACGCCTGGCCCCATTTTCTCCTTGCTCTAATGTGGAGCAGGCCTCCTCCTCTGGGGGTAATTCTCTGTGCTGAAGGCACATAAAACTATTATTTCACTTCATTTTTAAAAGAAAATTGGGTTGTATCCTCTTGTATTTTCTATTTTATGCAAGCTTTGCCTTTCCTACTTTTGTACTTGTTTTAGGCTCATCCATCACACCTGAAAATATTCACTGTGTCATTAAAAACCACATGAACATACATATTTTCATAGGACTTGTCCGTCGTTCTTAACATCCAGTCAACCAGTGACCACAGGTACTTAGAATTATTTTATCCTTTATTTGTTAAAGAACATTACTCTTTCATGCATTTGATGGTTTACAAAGACAATAGCTACTATAGATATAATTACTGCCAACACGTTCTCCCCATAGTAGTCCACGAAATTCTAATGTTTCTCATTGGTAACAGGATAAGATATAAATTTTCATCCAGATGTCCCCACCTGACTTTCTCATTCAAAAGAGGGGCATTTCCTCCTCCTATTCTTCTCAACTTAAAGTTCCTTGAGTTCTCTTCCCTCTCAAACCTGCCTTCCATCTCCTGCCACTTCACCTGCCTTGGTAGGGCCTTTGTTCAAGGAACTGAACCCCATACAGGCGGTGCACTGGGCATCTCATCTGCTGGAAGTAGTACGACTGACCTCTAGGAGGAGAGGCTGGCTCCTGTCACTGAATCCAGCTAATTACAGGTGGTTTTCCTACAAATAGCTTCATAGGCAAGAAGCAAATGGACTGCAGCACGGATCTAAAGCACATCTCTCTTTTTGAAAAATAAATCAAATTGGTGGTTGTTAAATATAAGCTGCTTGCTTGTGTTGTAAGCCTAAAAATGTTCAGTAGTTTATTTTCTTCTCTTACAATATGTTTATACAGAGTTTCCACAGACATGGAAATAAATCCTACTCCCTCTGATGAAAATATTACCATATATGCTCTTCTCACCTACACAGCCTCCTGATATCTTCGTTCCCTCCTCTCTCTCTCTCTTCTTCCTCCTCTCTCTCTCTCTCTCTTGTTTGCCAAAAAAGAGGAAACCAGAGACAGTAGATTGTAGTGAAGAAGAAAAACACGAAGTGTATGCTATCCCAGGAGATAAATTTTAGAAACTGCCAAAAGAAGAGATCAACCTAACACTTCCAGAAGCATCAGGATAAGCAGGACCCTCTCATCAGACAATCACCTGGGGCATGTGCATCAGTGCTGACTTCCCTCCCTGGGGGGTGGGCAGGTGTTCACTTCCCATCCATGCAAACCCTGAGTAAAGGTCAATAAAGGCTTTAGAAAGTATGTGAGGAGTGATACTGAGGCTTAGTCGTTTCGAAATAGTCACTTTCTTCTTGTCCTGGAAGGCCGCTGGGAAGTGGAGAGGCAGAACATGTGTGACCATAAAAATAGGAGTTTTTAAAAATATAGTATTAGATTATACCATTGAAAGAAGGAACCACATTGTGAAAACAGCTGCTTAGGTAGTTTGAAATATTTTATTGGCTCATAAATGTTATGATGAGAAAGAACCTAAGAATTTATTTTAGGAGAGAGGAAACTGAGACTTGAGGATATTAGAGAAATGTTCAAGGTCACTCACCTCCTTATTCATGAAAGCAAAATGAAGGGCTGTGAAAACCAAAGGTGAGGTTTCCAATATGTAATATTATGTCTCTTCTTTCTTCTTAAATATCAATCTCCTTTCTGTTAACCTACCCATATAAGGGAGCAATTTTTAGCTGACCTCACTGCTGCCTACATGTAATAATGAGAAGCTGTAAAAAGATCATTTGAAGATCATCAAAGCTTCCACAACACTAGGCCAGAAGTAGCCATCCAAAAGCCCTTTCTCTGTGTAAGTGAAGCCACATCAAGCCCTTCCTGCAAGTTTCATAAAGTCCCATGGGGATATAGGTACCACAGCCAGCTACCAAATCTCTATCATCATCAAAACTTTCAAGCATGTAACACTTGGGGCCTGCCATTTTTTTATCCTTGATTTTAAAAAACTTTTTAATGAAAAATTTAAAACATAAATGTTTTTTGTGTATATATATATATATATATATATATGTTCATTAACTGTATTATATATTTTATATGTAGCCCAAGACAGTTCTTCTTCACTCAAACAAATAAAAAACAAGTACAAAAATATGGAAGTCTGCAGGTGCACACATTCACATTCTAAAAGGCCATTGCTGGGCGACAACAGAGTCTATATGTCATGATTGTAGCTCCACATCAAAATGTGCATTCTGCATTCATCATACACACACACACACACATGTTTGCGCATGTGTGTGTGTATGTACATACTTGCAAAGTTGAAGACAATCTGAATTCTACTTCTAAACGGCAGGGGAGCTCACCATTTAAAGGAACTTCGCAATGAAATTACAAAAAATGTAAATAATGTGTTAATTTAATGTTAGTCAATTCACATGTTCACTTGCTGAATTTTCATAGTTAGAGCTTTGTAAAATAGTGGCCCATCTGTATGGGAAGGCAAAAACACCAGGGGGTGCCCTGCAGATCAGCCGCGCAGGCCAGCCCAAGGTAAGCACACCCGGGCAGAAAGTTACTGAGCACCTACTCTGAGCTGGGACTCATACCACGCTCTTTGGATAGAGATGTAAATAGAGGGGCCCTCGGCGAACTCTAACACAGTAGCAGAATTGTGCTTTTAAAAAATAAGTCAGGGATCAATAAATGATTTTCTTGGGAATCATTTTGCCATCTCCTTAAGTCTGCCCGTCTTGAAGGCACATTCTTCTAATGTAGGAGATAACCTTCAAACATGGTCCTAGGCAAAAAAGCAATTTAGTCATACTTGTCATTGAAAAAGCCTCGTCCAAATGAACTCTAACATTTAACCAACTTTATTATTGGGACATACTTACATTACTTCCAGCCTAAAGTCCTTTATGCTGTAATTCAGGCTTTCTTTATAACAGACTCTTTAGAGAAAATAATGAGCACTTAATAACTCTGCTATTATAACCTGAAGATCATCAAACCTTCCTGATTTTTAGGATCCATAGGCTTGATTTACAATTAACCAGCAGTGTGTACAATGCTCCTCACCTACCTTCCCTAATCCAGGAAGCCTTAAGAGTGTGCACAGCTGACATTCAGAAATACCTCAAGGACAACAGGAATTCTGCATAAGGCTTGATGAGCACTGAAGGAGGGAGGACAATTCTTGAGGACACGAAGCCCACCGCACACACCAGCAAAGAGCACCTCTCTAATAATCGACTTCCAGGGCATTCTTCAGAGTTCAGGAATTATGAGTATACATCTTTGTAGCCGTCCTTCATGATCTAGGATTACACACACTGGATAGCACACTAGAAGCCTTCAATCAATTAGGAAGACGCACAGGAGGTTTCTCACTCCCACTCTAATGATCCTCATTAACTCTTCCTTGTATTTAAAAAAAGAGGTATCATTAAGCTGGGCATGGTGGCACATGTCTGTAATCTCAACACTTGGGAGGCTGAGACAGGAGGATTGTCATGAGTTCAAGGCCAGCCTGCTTCCATAGTGAATTCAGGACCAGCCTGGAACACAGAGTGAGACCCTGTCTCAAAATAAATAATAACATAGGAATTGTGATCAAGACAAAGTGAAAGAGGGGAGTAAGGTGGGGAGGAGGGAGGGAGGGGTGGGGAGGAGGACGGACAAAAGGAGAGTGGGAAAGCCCTTGTCAGCTTGACAAGATATGTATGTGCACAAAATACTCAACTTCATTGTAAACCATGAATTTTGCACATATACATATCAATAAAATGTGGGAAAAATAAATAATAACAATAATAAATTAAAAATTTCCACACTTTTTAAAGAAATATTATGTCATGACCTATAATGTTTTTAAAAATTATAGTAGCCATGCTGCATAATATACCTCCCTAAGGTATTCATTTGATAACCGATATCGTATGTATGCCCTTCGGCCAACCTTCCACCATTCCCTTATACCCCAGAAACCACCACTTCTACTCTGTGCTATGAATTTTAGCCACTTAAGATTCTGTATACAAGTGAAATAAGGAAATACTTGTCTCTCTGTGTCTGGCTCATTTCAACTCATATAATATCTTTCAGGTTTATTTAGCCTATTGTAGGACTTCCTTAAGACTGAATAACATTTCACTGTATATATGCACCCTCCACATTTTCTTCACTGATTCATCAGCTGACATATTGATTGTTCCACTCCTTGGTTATTGTGAACAAATGGCCTGTAATTTTTAAACAACTCTATATGCATCATTTTTTTGTCTTTCTTCACATGTCATTGAAGTTCAATCATTCAGTCTTGTATTGATTTCTAAAAGAAGCAATTCTACCAAACTCTTTTTGAGATTTTATTGCATAAAAAGTTCTCTACTATGTAGGAAACACATCAAATTACACAAATATTTAAAGAATGAAAGATCACTGAGCATCTCAGGTAAAAGTGACAGAATTAAGATACAATATACAAGGATGGAGGAATGGCACAGTACTTAAAGCACTTACCTAGCAAGCACAAGGCCCTGAGTTCGATTCCCCAGCACCACATAAAGCCAGGCATGGCGGCGCATACCTGTAGTCCCAGCACTCAGGAGACTGAGGCAGGACTGTTTTGAGTTCAAGGACAGACTGGGTTATATGAGTGAGTTCAGGACATCCAGGGTTACAGAGCAAGACCCTGTCTCAAAAAAAAGTATGTGGCTATTATGTATCTAAGAGACATACAGGAGAGGAGTGTAAACTATGCTCAAGTGATGGATGCCGTAGGATTCATAGGAAAAAAAATCTCTTCAAATTAGTTTGGAAATAATATAAGCTACTGAAAACCAAACTGTTGTAACTTGTCATCAGTAACAAACCAAGGAATCAGCAACTCTCAATTAAGTCAGTGATGCTTTCTGCAGAGTTAGGAGAATTTTATCTCCCAAGTCTTTGAAAAGGTAAAAAGACCTATTAAGAGTATTTAATATGCTTGCCTAAGAATATGGGAAGTAGAGTACAACAAGGTATCAAATTAATGCCGCAGGTTTATTTTAGTTATAGTTTTTAAAGGGCCTTTTACAAAGCTAGTATTTATTTACATACACCTTGTGTGCTACAAATAAAAAAAAAACTTGATTTTTGGAAAGTCCTTTTCAAGTAAAGCATTCCTTTGAATACAAATGATTAAGCATATTGTGTATGTATCAAGAATTGATTTTATTAGGCACTCTCAATGGAATCAAGTATTTTGAAAAAGAAGAAAAAATATTAAAATACTTCCATTCAAACACAATAGGGAGAGTTCCAAGAGAAGCTCAGGAAAAAAAAATAACTGCCACATAAATCCAATTATTCTACTAAGTCACCACAGAACATGCAGAAACATGAGCATTTGAGTAAATAAATTATTCTGATTTTTCTCCTCACTGACACAAATTATTCATTTTTTAACTTGATACAAAAAGGTTTCAGAGCAAAAGGAGAAAAACAATAAAAAATTAATGTGCATTACTGATTGTCTGCCAGCCTTGCAGTAACTGGGGGTTCTGACCTTCCTCATCCCAGAAGCCGTGTAGGGAGTGTCCACCAGCTACTACTCTGCTACAAGCCCAAATGCTTCCGGTCAGACTCACTTTCCCATGTGGCTCCAGCAACAGTTCCCAACAGTGCTACTGTGACCCAATCCACTGTCAAGTGCCTGTAGTTATTTGCTGCTAATAAAGTATTAAACTTCTCAGATTACTTACTTGAAAAATCTGATTCAGTACTATTTCTAAAATAAATAATAGTGATAAAGTATTTACATCTGCTAGGGCATGGCCTCGGACTTTAGCTTGCGGGGCTGCCACTGTCCCTGGTGCTGGATTGGGGAAATTTCAGAAACACAAGGTAAGCACCATGCTGGTTCAGAGACTGCTCTAAGGATTGAGATCTGATTAAACTTCCTTCCCTTGCTTGCAAATGCCGAGTTTTTCATCTGGTTCTAACGTGGCTTATTTTCCATGAGGCCCTACCCCTTAACAGTCTTGCCAGCTCCTAATAGTAGCACAGCTAAGGAGCCAGATTTTAACATATGGCCCTTTGAAGGGATATCTATTTAAACTGTAACACCATAGAAACTAGAATATTGCAAGTCATAGTGACACAAGCCAAAGCCCATTGGGCCCTATGCTTACTGAGGTAAATAGGACTGTTTCATCATCTCTGTAAGCAGGTCAGTTTCACACGAGGGCTTTATTCTGTGCTGTGTGGCTATGATAAACATTTGGCAAACTGGATGGTTAAATAAAAACTTGGAAAAGTGATCAAAGAAGTAAGAGATAAATTGTGGAATATCACATGATATTTTAGCTTCAGAGAAAGAGGAGCATAGCGAAAGGTGAGCAGGGCAACCCACATAATACTCAGGCTCCAGGAGAACTTAATGAGCAGATAAGAAGGCACCGAAGTGGAAGTTCAGGAGGGACAGAGAACTGCCAGCTTCCCCTTAGGGGGAAAGGGGATGAGCACACTGAGCCCAGTGAGTATCCTACCAACAGAAAGAGTACGAAGATTTGCAAGTGGAAAACTGCCAGGCATTATGTAATTCTTACAGTCTCAGGACCTGTTATCTAGACTCAGTTATTTTAAAAACAGATATAATGCAACTCACTTTGCTGGCTATCTAATGGATTGAGTGTACATACACACACACACACACACACACACACACACACACACACAAACAAACTCACACACCATGGTGTCTGGAACAATGTCGCATATGGAATAAGAACATTATAAATAACCACTGTATGAATGAATTAAGAGTATAATTACTACCTACACTTCTGATACTTTTAGCTGAAACTGTCAGCCATCACCCATTAAGAATGGCAACACCATCTGCAGTGAGATTCAGAAGTATTTGAATCCCTTCCAAACCTTTGTGTAGACAGATGAGTAGCAGCCATTTGGTTTAACATAAAATGATCATCAGAATTGGATTATAATTTGTCTCCTACAAATGTCCAGATGCCACTAAATGGGGCCCAAGGTCACCATGGTGAGGCAGACTGTCTCACAGCTGATTTGTCTTATTTCTATTAGAGATGACCCCAGGCCAGATGTGTGCACAATCCACTGCTGGCCTTACATTTTTGGCAAATAGATAAACTGAAACTTGTCCCCAGATGACAGGCCAGAGGGCAAACAGAGCAGTTCTCTTTGCTGAATTCTATTTTCAGCTTTTCTCTATGGGACAATACTTCCTCTTCCAGGAATGTTTTCTTTCAAGCTAACAGTATAGCACGTTTCCCGTTGCTCTCAGTAGCATCAATGTTGTAGAATAAGGGGTGAGGTGAGTGCCTATACCTCAGTCTAAAGAATTATCATCTTTTTTCCTCAAAGGATAACTTACACAGTTTCTGGGGTGTTTTGAGCCTGTGTTAAATTCACAAAACAGGCAGATAAATCTTTCAAAGTTGCTGAATATATTTTGAGAGAGAGAGAGAGAACAAACATTTTTAATGAGAAGGTGAATGTTCATCTTGTATTTGTACCAGCTATATTGTTAATATTTGTAGAACTCAAATTTCCAGACCAATTGCACATGTCAAACTATGAAAGCAAAACTGTTTTTTTTCAAACTGTAGCATTTTAATCTACCAATCACTCTATCTCTTTTTGAACTGGACACAAAATGCTAAGCACTGGAGCTGACACAACTCCACTGTAACCTTCCTTTAGAAGCCCCTTTCTGCCAGGTAAAAACTCCTTAGCATCTTGAAGCTTCACCTACACAGAATCTGTGTGTCGCCTCCACATTATGATGCTCGAAGTACTTTGGACAAGAAAATTTCCTCCCAGATGTCCTGAGACTGCTTCTAAAACCTCCATGGGCTGTGGATACATGCCAGGTCCCAGGACCATCCAAGGAAAAGACATAAACTTGGGGCTATAAACAAAATATAGAGCGGGAAAGCTGGGATGGGACTCACAAGCACCTTGTGAATGGAAAGGTGGAGCTGTGGGTTGGGAAGGAAGGGAGTCAAAGAACTGAGCTACAGGCTCAGCATTCAGAACTGCTTGTCCCTGGGCCACCATGAGTCATAAAATTCCAAGTAGTCGGTGAACTCTAAACTGATTCTGGCCTTCCAGAATGTGAGGAAGTTATATTCATCAGAGCACAGCAAAGTATATTTTATAAAGCAGTGTGCTGGACTGATATGACACGCTCATATTTAGACATGTGTAATGTCAGCTGCACACCCTACCCATAGTTCCATGGATGTTAGGGGTAAGGCTACATCAGAGTTGATTTTAGCAAATTATGGATTTAAGAATAGAAGAACATTTTGTTATGCTCTGCTCATCTCTTTTTCAGTTATAATCTTAGTTGTGTTAATTATAAGAAAGTTACATGTTCCAGTGGCATTTTCTTGTTTTAACAACAATATAAATATCTATAAAAGGAGAGGTATAAGCAAGTCTCAACATCCAACTGAAGTATAATCAAATCATGGCAATCTTGTTTCAATAATGCTCCAGATCCTAGCTCAAATATAAAGTAATTTACAGAATCATCCTTTAAGCCATCATTGCGTCACTACTCACACACATCTTTAGAAGATAAGGATTTTTAAACCACCATGCATGACTGGTCACACTTAAAGACATGAACTGTATCATATATTAAGAAAATACATAAATCTTTATGTATATGCACACATTATGTGTATATACATACACATTCATATATGTGTGTATGCATACTTATACATATCTGGGTATGTATTTAAATACATAAGTACATACATATATACATAAGTTGTCTCTTTTTTGCAGTACATTCAAATGAGGATCTGAGCTGACTCTTTATCTGCTTTTTTTTCCAACCTCTTTTTACTTCCTTGAAATTTACTTGTTAAAGAAAAAAAATCTGCTTGTTCTATTGAAATTTCCATCGTTCAGATTTTACAGAATCTGCCACTGTAATTTTTCCTGTAATTGGTCATTAGGTCTTTAAGTTTGATTAGAGTTCATTTTTTTTTTTTTTTTTTTTTTTTTTTTTTTTTTTTTTTTTTTTTTTTTTTTTTTTTTTTTTTTTTTGGCAAGACTGCTTCATAGGTGGTACAAGGCATTTTCATCAGGAGATGTAATTCTAGCTGTCTCCCTCTGTTACATGAGCAGCCATTAATGATCACTGAGTAGATGTATTCTTTCATTGGAGGTTGAAAAATACATAACATATTCTAATTACATCGTTCTGTCTCTACTGATTAGCTAAGACTTACTGTAAAGAGAAATTCTGCCTTTGTCAGTGTCTTAAAGATGGGACAAATACTCAATTATTTTCCTTCACTGATTCATTTTGGAAATAACAGGTTAATTCCTTAGCATTCTGTAATGTTATGTTGGGATGTTTTCATATCATAAAAGGGATAGGGCTGAATGTGCTGACATGTTTGGTAATATGCAGTTACTATTTTTTTATCATTTAATAAGAGACATTTTTACTGGTAGAGCACTTTTCAAACTGGGTCCTGAGTCCTGCTAATAGGAGTCTCAGACTAACAATATCATTACTACTTCTAGAGTATGATTCCTACAACAATTATAATTTTGTGCATTTCTTTTTGTCATTAATACATATTTCAGTATGCACGTCTGTATTTCTAAATCATTTTAAATGACTTATCTGATGAATTTCCATCAATTAAATTTGCATTTAGGTTTAATTTGCCTTCAATTTTCAGGAATTTCTAAATGTTACAAGTTATAATTAAACATGCACATATATTTAAAGTCAAATCTTCTACACAGATTCTATTGTTAACCCATCATCAGTTCTCGCTATTGATATTTTTAAATTTGACTTTATCCTTCCAAAAATGTCTTCTACTATATTTTTGTGTGTACATACACACAGAGAGACACAAATTCCATTTACCTTTTAAACTACAGAAAACTACATACACTCTTTTAAAAAATGTGGACATTTTTCTTCTCATGGCAGTGTGGTGATTTTATCATACATAAATAGAAAGACAAAATATTGACTAAAAAACCTAAAATAAGAAAAGAATACTCTAGATAAGTATTTTTAAAGTAGTGTTGGAAAAAAGAATACTGAACTTCATAAATCATTATAGTTACCAATACTCATTTCAAATTTAACTAAAGATCAATTTCTCCAATTCTTATAAGTTCATTAATCAATTCTAGAGAAATGCTTACTGATTGTGAACTTAAATTATTATGAGACCTCCTATGTTTTAGGTTCAGTTTAAAACACATGTCTACAGCTTCTTTTATCTTCTGCAAAATGAGAGATTCTTTTCAATTCCATAAATTCTCATGCAATTAATAGATATACTTACAGATTCTCAGACACCGAAAAAATATATGGTAAAGTTGCATGTATCTTAAAAAATAAATATATACTTTTTTGACTATAAAGCAAACACTGAAGTTTTAAGCTTAACACATTAATTTCTGTAGTGTACAGAAAGATGAGAATATATCCTAAGAGACAAACCTGAGTTGAATTCTGACAACCAATTCTGGGGCTATGTGACCTTCTACAAGTTAATCTTTCTGGCCTTATTTTCTTATATATAAAATAGTTTCTTTTAGGCTCTTAAGCAGTGAGATCATATGTTTTCAAAGCACACAGAGAGGCAAAGAGTACATGGCCAATACTCAATGAACACTAGCTAGCTTGCTCTTGTGTCAGCAACAAAAGCAAGAGACAAGAAACAAGAATGGCTTAGAGGCAGGGTGAACTCAAGCCCTAACTCCAGTACAACAAAGGTATGTGAAGAAAGCCAAGTCAGTTAGCACATAGAAGTCTCAGTTTCATTATGTGTAAAGAAGAGATTCTAAGAGTACCTTCCAGGAAGAATTTTTTCCACATTAAAATTACTTGCCATATTGTAGTTTCACCACGAGGTAGAGGTAGTCTTCTGTTTCATGTCACCATATATCTGTTTCATAGAACAGTATGTGGCACAATATAAGCTCTCCTCAAATGTTAATAAAAATAACTGCATAAAAGAATGAATCTCCTGTATCTCCTATATAAAGGTCATTGCACAAGTTTGAAGTTGGTGTTTTTCAAATCTAAGAGTTCTGTCTCTGTATATTTAGACCCAGTCCTTCACTTTCCCAGATTGCACTGAACAATGAGTATTTCTCACTTTCAGTGTAACTTTCCAAGTCCCTTTCCTGAACTTGGCTTCCGGTTCACTGTGGCAGTAACTACAGCCCTACTACTGCACTACTCAATTCTTGAGTTCAGAGAGTCTGTGAGGGCCTATAGAATCTCACCATTCCAATCTGTTCAAAAAGACTGGAGAATATTTCCTGATGACATACCACAGACTTTGGCGATTGTTTCTGAAAAGGCAATAGACTTGTAAGCATTATATGCGTCACACATATTGAAAGTGTACTAAATATATTACTACTTCACTGGGGACTCTCTTGACAATAATATGAATTGCTGAGGGAATAAGAAATCAATTCTTAAAGTGTTTTTGACATCAAAGGTAACCTCTAAGCTTCAGAGAAAGAGTTCAAAGTAAGATTGACTTGCATGACTGAGATATTCATAAGACCAACACAGCCAAAGAAGGAGGGCATTCTTGTCACTGCCCTAGATGGAAGAGAATAATGAAGGCTAAAATCACATGTGTCATCTACTCAGGAAAGAGACTTCAAGAAACTGTATTCTAGCAACATGCCCTCTGCACATTCACAGACCTTGAGGCTGGCCTTCACACGGTGCCCTCTTCAGCTGAAACATTCTCCTGTCACTGCTCAATTAAATCCTCCTCACCTGCACATTCTTTGACCTTCACCACAACAAATACCTTTCTGGTTTGGCAGAGTTCTTCAACCACTTTTTTCCTCTCTGACCTTATTCAGATCTATGATTTCATTTAATCTATTTTTGGCCTCCATATGACTTTAAAAGTAAATATTTAGGAGTAGTAATCACTTATTTTGTGCACCATACTTCAGAGAGCCAAATCAATTCTTTCTTTTAATAATTATATTTTGATACAATGGTAGCTACATTAAAAACATATTCTTAATAAAACAAGCTATGCAAATAAAAATTTTAATTCAAATTTAAAAATAAGAAGTGCAAAACAAAATACGTGTAGCTTAATACAATGAAATATTGTTAGCTAAATACATACTGTCCAAACCAATAACCAAGAGAAAATTCTGGTCATGTCTGCCAAGTTCAGTGGCCCCTGAGCAGGAAACAAGTGCATTGCATTTTATGGCAGGCAAGGTGTTTGGCAACACTGAATCAGGCATCCACCCAAGTAGCTTGGTGATGCAGTGCAAAAATTTATGAAGAATGGAGAGACAATAATACTCTGAACCCATTAAAGACACAAACATACCTTCCTATGATATTTGATGTGGAAACACAGTAGTTGCCAAGTTTTCCTTTAATTAGATATATTTTTATTTATTCTTCTGGCCTAAAATTTTTTGGCTTAATTTCAGTGGGATGACAATACTCAAATTTTTAAAAATACTGCCAGTGGCAGAGCATGTAAATCTAACATCAAGGTTAAGATTCTGTATGGACACTGCTTTACCAAAATAAATGAATAAATGAACACAATAGCACATAAGCAGATATCAGAAGCTCTGGTTTCTGGACTAAGGTCCTTTTAGCCATGTACGTAAGCTGGTCACTTCATTTTTTTAAAGCTTCAGTATGCTATTCACTAAAAATAAAGTGTAACTTATTCTTCCTCATCACGTATAAGGTATTCAGTAAAATAATGTAAAAAACGGGAAACAATGTAATATAAAAGAGATGTAAACCATAGCCTTGTTTTTTGGCCATGTTGATAACAACATGAATAAATATGGTGATTATGAAACATAACAGCTTTAATTAGTTACAAAAATATGAGAAAAGAAATTAGTTTGTCTGCCTTGAGAAAACATGTCCTGTCACGTGCTACTAATCAAACTGACAGATGCAAACCCTTGGTCAGGAAAAGTGTGGAAGGAATTCTGAAATACAACTTAATGAAAACTACAACACATTTCTTCTGTCAGAACCTGATAGCTTCGGCATAGCTAATTCCCTGCTTTACTCTCTGCAAACATTCTTAAAAGCTCGAGGCTGTTTGTTAGCAACAGATGTAGACATTTATAAACAAGAACCAAGTTAACTGAATTATTTTTCACAAATTAAACAAAGGATTCCAAAGAAGTTCTGAGTGTTTACAACCAGCACTGGCACTCAAACATACACTCTACAGGAATGCCACTTATTAAATATACTGCCTGTAGACAAAAAAAAAAAAAAAAAAAAAAAAAAAAAAAAAAAAAAAAAAAAAAAAAAAAAAAAAAAAAAAAAAAAAAAAAAAAAAAAAAAAAAAAAAAAAAAAAAAAAAAAAAAAAAAAAAAAAAAAAAAAAAAATCAGAAAAAGAAAATCCACACTCCTGGGACTGCTGTCTGCATTTGCTCTGTATGCTACCACACAGACTAGTAGAAATAGTATCTGAGGGTCATAAAACACTCTGTGAAAGTAATCTTTACCCTATGGGAAGCAAATTTTGATGCACCAAATTCCATTCAGTGCCCTGCAGAAAGAAATTCTGCAAAGCATATTCTGAAATAAGCAACTCATCCTTTATAGGTGAGTACTCTGTCATAGAAGTCTAGAAATGGGAAATCAGGTCTTCAGCCTCCACAGCCACCATGGTTTGTAAATTTAAGAAGGATGACTACTATCAGGATTTTAAAGATCTCCAGAAATGGCCTTTCTATTACCTCCCTTGGAAGCAAATTTCTACCATAACTGCACTATTCAGAAAATTCTTCCATATGCTTAATCATAGTTACAGCCATAAGTGCATCATTCTGTTTCAGTGGTAATATAAATTCATTCTTCCATTGGCAAGTATTTACTGGGTGGCTATGATGGCAAAGGTCATTGGTATTATTACCAGAGATGTACTAGAGAGCGACAGATGTCCTGCTTTTCTTGGATGGGCAACATTATAAACTCTATTTAGATCATCACTAGAAGCAATGTACAAGAACAGCTGCCACTGTTCCGAAAATAACTGTTTTCGATCAACACGTTGAACAGCCTTAAGAATAATTATCAACAAAATTTAGATGGTAGGAATGTCAAATGTTCTATGTTCTACTACAGGTAATCTGGAGAAACTGGAAGGGATGAAGAATAACCTACATATTGAAAATCTTTAAAGATGTATCCATCTACAACAAATGGGCAAGATCCAAGTGCCAAGGGGTACACATTATGTAATATAAATCTTGAGGGGTTTATTGCTACAGATCCACTGATTAGGAGAAGGCTGAGGTTAGAATGGGTTCCTAGAGGGAACCCTGGATGAGAGGGAATCTTGGGCAGGTGGCTGAATCTTCTTTCTTGACCTATCAGGTGCAATAGTATTCACCTTAGAATACCCTGTATTCCATAGCCTTGGGCACTTATTTTGTGTGGTTTCCCATATGTTCTGGTTTTTAAGAAGTACTTACTGATGTAGAACAACTAGAGCTAGGTGTTGCTAGTGGGAAGGCAAAGTAGTACAGCTACTTTGGAAAATAGTTTCATATAAGCAAAAGAATGCTATTGTCTGGATCAGTAATCTCAATCTAGTCATTTTCCCAAGAGTAATAAAAAAATCCTTAAAAGACCTGGGCCTAAATATGTATACCAGCTTTAATCATACCTTCTTTAAACTGGAAGAAATCCAAATGTCTATCACAGGTAAAAGGACAAACAAAGAGGGCTATATCTACACACAAGGGAATATTAATCATGACTAGAGAGGATAAATCACACATACAATGGCCAGCACAGACTTCTATCAAAATGATCAGGCTAAGAATCCAGGCTTTAAAAAGTTTAATAGTTCATAATTTCACTTTTCAGCATTTCTAGAGAAGGCAGAACTTTAGAGAGAAATCAGACCAGTAGCTTCCATGGGGTCAGGGTATAGGAAGGAAACTTTGCAGGAATATGTAAGTATTCTGTATTTTATGAAAGTATATTATATGCTTATCAGACTTTATTAAACTGTATGCTTAACAAACTGAATATCCTCTAAGCCTGAACAAAAAGTAGAGACTTTCTTATTGAAAGGAGGAGAGAGGTTAGTTTCTAGTTGTAGGAGTAACCACACACTCCTTTACATCTTGGGACAACTTTCTAAAAAATCTATTGGATGTAACTATTGACACATGACATATGTCTTAATAACACAAGTTGCAATAGGCTACTAAAAATTTTGAAGAGAAATTAAATCACTGTTAGTTTCACTGATGGCTATTTCTTCAGAGAAATTGGTTTAGAAACGAAAATAATTATGAATATCATAAACACTGTCAAAATTTTTTTCCGAAAAACAGTTCAAATTAATCTGAAGTGGATATCACAGCCACAACAACAGTTATGATCCCTATAGAATACCTTAACATCCTTTCGCCAATCAAGTTTCTTAGAATTTGATTTTGGATGTCCTTTGAAGAAAATTTTTATTTGGTCTTTGTGATTTTCTAATCTCAGCTTCCTGAGTCAAGTCTTCAAAACAGACACAGTCCAAGCCCAGCTCCACAGGGTCATGTTGTCATTATAGCACAGATGATAAAACATCCACTCCAGTACCTCAAACATGAAAACCTACTGGTAGAAACTTCAGAGTAGTTATAACAGTGTGATTATTACTTCATCCACTAAATAAATGTATTCATTTCTAATGTCGTATCTTCTAAAAAGCATTACAATTGTTATGAAACTGTAATGCAATCCAATTTCCTCTGTCTAAATTGAGCCAACTGAGACCAGAAGGGTCAATTACTTAACCAGAGGTAAGCTAGTTAGAAGAGGGGCTGATGCCAGACTCTGGAACAACCTACTGGATAAAACAGTGTTGTCTGAGATGAAAAAGGAATTATACTCTGTGTGAACAATGGGCTCCTCACCAGCAACAAATAATAGGTCACGTAAGTTCCGTGGTACCTACTTAACAATATACAGTTTTGTTCAGAACTTAATAAGAAATATGTGGCAAAGGCAACACTTCTTAGGCAGAAACACACGTACACAGGAATGAAAGAATGCTTCACAGCCAGCAAGTCAGTGGTCACAGCTGTTTCTCTCTAGTTGTCCACATCAGCCTCGCTCAAGTAAGTGTTCACAAGCGAGATCGGTAAGGTATAAACTGCTGACACTAAAATATGATCCATATTATGTTAACTAGGCATTTTAAAAGACAGTACTTAAAATCTTTTCTTCCATCTGTTGCAATTTAAAAGAAATTTATCCTTCAACTAACATTGCTTTGCCATTTTAAACTTCTGGTAGATTTACACAGAGCAGCAGATGAAAGGCCCCATTTTTATGAAAAGTCTCAACCAGAAATATTGCTTATGAGATGGAAATAGCAACTCCAAATCAATAGAAAATGGCCTTCTATATTCATCAGGAGGAGCAAGGTGCTCAGGAGAGCCGGGCTCCAAGATGAGCTAAAGTTGACGAATGGGCTAAGACGGGAACAATGTAAAAGAGGAACAGAAGATCTGTTGATTATCCAAAGGTCAGTTGACAGCTTTTCTTTCCTTATATTTTATTCCTGCTAAAAATGGAGAGAAAATGTTCTTCTAATGTTCAAGAGAGATACACAGGCAGACACGGTACATGGGTAGAACGTGTAAGGGCACACTGTCCTCTTCCATGCTCATTAGCACAGGTGCCTACAGCTTTCAAATGGGAAGCAAAGAACCAACGCTGGGATTCACAGGCTGTGAGAGCAGATAATGCAAACAGCAACCAGCAGGCAGTGAAGAGGTAAAACCGGCTGCACTTATACTCCTTGAAACTCACAACGCCGTCAACTGCACCTAAGTGTAGCAATCAGCAACGATAGGAGAAGCGCCAATCCAGTAAGCAGACAAATAGCTGCGACCTGTGGAGCACAGTGCCAGCAGAGGAGGGCAGAGCAGGCACAAAATATCCTGGCCGCAGGGAGCGGGTGCTTGGCCTTGTGTGGGGGATTTTTAACTGTTCTGGCCAGTGATGAGTGACCAAGCTTCAATGCGTCCCTCACTTAGAGCACACAATGTTTGGTGTAAACACACATAGCACCTATCAAGGCTGCAGAGAAACACGAAGGGATTTTTTGATACTCAGTGTGATATTATTTGCTACTCAGATACAGTTGATATGTGCCTGCCCAGTGGGAATCTGCCAGACCAATTTTAAGTTAAAACATGGCACAAAGCTGTATTATTATCACCACATAGTCAATATTTTCATCTGATTAGCCATTAACAAATATAAATTCTGGCTGTCCTGAATCTGGACAAAACCACTTTTATAGTATAGCTATAACTAAAAAGTGGTTCTGTCTGAGGTCTGCATCTTCCTGTGTGTTCTTCCCACAAAAACACACTAAAAGTGGGTTTTGTGGGTTAAGAACAGTAGTGTTCATGAATAATTTATGAACTGATTAGATTGTATTCAAAGGAACTAACTTCCTTCCCAATCATATATGTTTGCATGAAATTAATAATCTGTAGTTACTTATCTCCTCACAAGTCTTTTAATAAAATAAACTGTTATTACAACTCAGCTTGGAGATAATGTTCCTGAAAGTGCTCCTCCAGATGAATCTAGCTGATACACAAACACTTCATTAACTCTCAAGGTAGAATAATGAGGTTGGATTTTAACCCCTAATTGTCTACACAGGAGGGAAACTGGTTCACTGGCCTCAGTCTATAGCACTAAGATTGACTGGCTGGACAATCACAGTTCAAACAGGCAGTTAGAGGGGAGATTTGGATGGATGTGGTTTTAGAATTTTAAATAATTACAAAGCTACACTCCCCTAAAATATGCCCAGCCTTGTGTTTCATAAGTTATCAAGTTAAACAAAAAAAATTATCAAATCTAGAAAGGATCTGATTTATATCACCAAATAAGACAAGCAAGAAGCAGGCCTACTGATACTGTCACCCACCTCCAAGTACTCTTTCACAGGACTTCTTCAACTGTAGGGAAAGCTTAATTGGAAAGGATCCATTTTATTCCATTCTCTGTAGTCACATTAATTAAACAATGTAAATGTCCCGAATAAGTTTGCTATGCCTATCAATCAACTCCAAGGCAGGCAATTTCTGATTAATGAGTTTAGAGTTGGTTATATGACTTCGGCTACATATTCTTTTTTTCTTTTTAATTGGTCAAACTTGACAAAACTGATGATCATTATGCCCTACTTGGAGGTAAAGAAAAAAGAGATTGTAGCTGAAGATTTGCTAGTGAAGTAAGAGAACTATTCACTCAAACATTTTTATAGAGTTTTGCCATCAAAGTGGTCTGTTATTCATTAATGTAGATAATCTCAAATGGTGAGGTTGCCTGGTGCCTTCAAGCCACCAGGTCTATCATCCAGATGAAACTACATAAATCCAAGTTTCAACTCTCCTGAATCACTCATTCTGACATGTGAAGTCAACCTCACACATACCAGGAACTTTCCTAGCATCTAACTTCCCTTTCCTTTGCTTCACTGCATCCCTGAAGCTGAGACTTAGATGCTCTTGAGTACTGCTTAAAGGACCTCATGTAATGCCATCAAATATAGCAGAGAACACTTCATTCAATTGAGTTCAGGGCTAAGCATCTTATGTCTTTGAGCCCCAGGTTTATAAGAGCAGTATTAGAAAGTTATATGTATAATATATAAATGTCCCAGTGAATTTGCAGGATATTGCAAATTTTGCAGTATGAATTTTCAGTGAATTGAAAACTTCAAACACAGGAAATACTCCTATTTCACCTGAACCTGACATGGACTCACTGTTTCTATTTCATATATTATGAAATTCAGAAACTTTATATTTTCAACAAAAGTGACCTAGAAGTTGTAGCACTCATAAAAATGAATCCTAACTTGCAACATCTCAAACCATTGTCTATTGTACCTCTCAATAAAGGGACCCATGTGATACATTCTATAACGAGCTTATTGACAGGGTTACTTCTAAGGAATGGTTGCCTTTGATTATAAAGGAAAAATCACCTGTCTCTTGCGATTTATGTATAAACTCATCAGCCAGGAATCTTAGAACTAAATTAAAGATTCATTCTCAGAATATTCATTAACTATGTGATTGAGATTACTTGTCCCATTCTCATGTCACGATCTTTATATTTTTGTTTTTATTTTAAATCTACCTTTTATTGTTGAGCATATCACTTTGCTTGGAAAGCAGGTTATTAATTTTAAAAGTAGTTTCAGGCCAGGAACAAAGTAAATCCATATCCCTGATAATATCATGTATGGAATGAACTAGTTAATTCGCAATGGAGAAAAATAGGATAAAATTATGAATACAAATGCTTTTAATTCAATAAAATTCTGGGTTATATAAATTGTGTGACCATTGATACGCTGACTATGTCCAAAAGATGAGACATACAGGCATATTCTTCTAATACAAGGAATTTTACAAAGACTTAAATTAAAAGATTGTTTGAATGAGCATTACCAGAAACATCTTCAAAACCATCTTACATTGTGAAAGGCCATCAGTGTTCAGTAGATATACTCAAATCATCACATAATTATCTTATCTATTATGTGTGCTTTTCCCATCTATTACTGATTCACATTACTTGTCTGGCTGTAACTGGACTTGAACTCTTCAGTTTCAATGAAGCTTTACATAAGTAAGTCAATTACACTGAAAAAGAAAAATCCTCACAAAAGTAATATGTAAGACAAGCTACTATTTTTTTGTACATGCAATTTTCTTCTTTCAGCCTTGTATATAGTCTTGGCTCTTCAATAACTCAGTTTTAAATGGGATTATCATCTATTTACAGTAGATGACATAGCATCATACAAAGTATTTTACCATTTCACATACCTTGCATCATGAAAATCAATAGCCCATATACAGAGACTGTCAATTACACAGTTCAAAAAGAAAGATTCGCCTCCTCCTCTTCTTTCAAGTGCTACATAACAGTCCTTTCAAAGTTGGTTTGAAGTTGGGATCTATTATTCCCAGTTAGAATGCAAAAATAGGGAACTCCCAATTAATGAATGAAAATATGAAGGCAGGGTGAAATAAAGTACAGCCTGTTAGGGCGAGATATGTACTCATTCAAGTACAGACTGGCATATTTCTTTGCATATGTGTATCATCATGGGCTTGAGGAGTTGGACAGTGTTAAATTATGATGCCAAATGTAACAGAAGAGTGATCTGTCCTTCCTTCTGTGCCTTTCCAAGAAACCCCTGAATGAAAATTGAAAGCATCACTCTACTGGCCACAGTGAGGGAAATAATCTAGAGCATAAACCACAACACATGCGATAATTATGCCATCTCTATAAAAGCTTCATGAGGGAGCTCTGTTAGCCGTCACTGATCATGTACAGCCCTTCTAAGTCCTGAAACAGTTTGAAGGCAAGACTTTTACCGTTTGTGTACAAAGACTTCAGGAAACTTCCCCAACATGACAGGCTGGAATAACACTATGATGCAGAAGTGACACAATCATTTTCCTAGATTTAAAATTGGTGCATTACAAAAATGAAAGCAGATTGTTCCTTACAGGAGACCTGGATCTATCTGGCTCCAGGATTATAAATGAACAGGTTTGTGGGGTTTTTTTTCCCACAAAACTGAATAGATTTTATCATAACTGGTTAAATAGTCACTTAGACTTATCCTGACTATAACTGGAATTGAAAGATTTTGAGTGTGCTGGTATTAAACCTAAGAAGAGATACTTTCTCAGAATCCTCTTTTGACAATTTAGTATTTTCTGTAATAAGATCTCATTCTTTTTTTAACCTTTTATTTTTTGAGACAGAGTGTCACTCTGTAATCTAGGCTGGTTCTGAACTCACAATGTAGCCCAGGCTGGCCTTGATTTTAAGGCAATCCTCTTGCCTCAGCCTTCTGAGTGTTAGGGTTAAAGGCATCAACCACTACACCTGGGTTTCTTTTTAGCGTCTTATAAATAGGAGTTTACTGAATAAGTAGATTCATATTTTCTGTCTTAAAAAGAATCATGATGAACAGAGAAATTTCATCCTCTGGCTGGCCTTGCACAAAACTTGCTCACAAGCCGCAAAACCACCACAAAGTCAACGGAAGATCCTTTGGAAAGTCAACAGGGAAGAAAAGACAATAAACTTCAACAAAGACCAGATTGTGTCAGGTGCAAATGAAAAGTTTCACAAAACCAGTCTAGTTCTAATAGGATGGCTTGGCCAGAACAGCAGATCTAAGCTTCGGAGAAACTGGCTGATCAAACGCAACAATAGAAATTGAATCTAAGGTGTCACTGACACAGGAAGGGTCGCCCCTTGGGAAGCAATGCAATGAGAGTACCTGGAGAACTGCCTCTGCAAGCCTCGCATCTGAGCTCTGCTGCGCTCTGACTCGAGGGTCACCTCCCGCAACCGCTTCTCGCTTTGAAGACGCAAGTGTCTCTCCTCTTCCAATTCATGTATCAGCTTCTCATGCTGTGAGTGGCACAAAAAAAATGACTTTTAACAGGATGCTTATGACAAAAAATAATTGGTAATAAATGTTTATTAAGCCTTGTTATAGTGTGAGAAACCAAAGATCAAAAAATATTTAAGTAAACATCCAAGATCACAGAAATCAAAAGATAAGAGATTGTGACTCCTGCTTGACTTCATTCTTTTTTTCCCACATTTTACTGATATGTATACGTGCAAAATTCAAGGTTTACAATGGAGTTCATCATTTAGTGCACCTACGTATCTTGTCAAGGTGACAAGGGCTTTCCCACTCTCCTTTTGTCCCTCTCTCTATCCACCCCTCCTTTCCTCTTCCCCCACCCACCTCCCCTTTTTCACTTTGTCTTTCATCTTAAGTTCCATATGGGTTGTGATCTGGGTCTCTCATATCAGAGAGACCATTCGATGTCTCACCTTCTGCTTCTGACTCACTTCACTAAGCATGATGTTCTCTAGCTTCTTCCATTTGCCTACAAAAACCTCCGAGCTACTGGACTTTATTGATGCATAGTATTCCATTGTGTATAAATGCCACATTTTGTGTATCCACTGGTCTGTTGATGGGTATTTTGGTGCTTTCCATATTTTTGCTATTGTTAGTTGACTTCATTCTGACACTTGAATCATTCTACTAAAGCAGGAGGCCTCCTGTGAGAACTCTGATCCCAAATAGTACTAAAAGCATAGCAATATTCATACTGATGAATAAAAGCATCATTATCTATAAAATATTACCCTGTCTATTCAATTTCTGGAATATGCTTTAGAGAGAACATTGCTATTTTTATAGAAGAACTAAGAATTTCAAGTTAATTAGATTATGAAGTTGATGAGAATAAGATTAAAGAATTTGTCTTCATTTTGGCCAGATAAGCTTTAAAAGATAAAAATAAGCTAAACCACCCACTGTTTTCATAACCCTTGAAAACTAGCTGATGTCAAGAAGTGTAATCGGGAATTAAAGGACAAAATGAGTGACCAGAAAAGTTGGTCTGCATAGTCAAAAGACCCTCTTGTGACTCCACTACACTAGTGTCTTTTCAGTTTGTGCTTGGTGACTGTCATTGCCCTCCCCCCCTTTTTTTAAATTAAGCATTCATGCTGTTATGGTTATCACTGACACAAATTGAATACTTCATATACAGAATTATATGACAAAAACTGAAATTACAATTCCCCTTTGTGAGTCATATATTCATGAAGGGAACAAAGGAAAGGAGAGACATCTGTATTGAAATAAACCAAATATTATGATTCAGTCTCATGGATTAAATATAACCCATTGCATGGGTCAAAGTCATCAAACATGATGGCAAGGATCAATATCCTGTAGTTCTAGCTTATGAGAAAAAAATTTTACCCTGAGGACCATGAAGAAAACAGACTATAATCTACAAATAAATCATGAACCTAAAAAAATACAGTTTCCTGTCTCTGCGTCTTTGACCATGCCCTGCCGCTTTGAAAAATAGCACTGAGGTCTCATCATTGAAAGCTTAGGGCCTCCCACATTTAACTTTCTCTCTCTTATCCATCCATATATCCACTCATCCACCCACCCCAGCCACCCATTCATTTAGTGTCTGTTCTGGGATCAAGCTCAGGACCTCAAGATGTTAGGCAAGCATTCTGCCAGGGCCAGACTCAGCTTCTCACCACACACTCCACATCTCTTCCCTGTCATTTCATCACCTTCTTCCTCCTCTGGGTTCCAAAAGCACCTACTGTATTTACCACACTTGAAGCCCTTGCTTTTTTTCTAATGTTATTTTTCTATTGTTATTTCTATTAAAAATATCCATTGAATAAACATTTGTTCAAGATTACGGATATATATCACATGATAATGCACTTTGTACTTTTCAGCACATTGCTTAATACATGGTAGAGCTAGAAATATATTTGTTTATTGATCCTGAAGCTAGCCTTTTGCTAAACCCTAACATAGTCTGTTTTTAATCACCTAAATCAGTTACTTTTATCAACATCAGAAAAAATATCAAAGTCAAATTTTTATTGCATCATTTTTGACAGTGTTCAACAAAACTACCATCCAGCTAATGTATCAGTATAAACTTATGAATAAAAATCAAAATCAAATTTTTATTCTGGAATCTCTGGAAAAGAAAGGAGAGGTGGTTGTGGAATAAAAATGTGCAGATTAAATTCAAATTTTCAGAAATGATCAAAATAATAATACATAGTATATGATACATATAATATATTCATGATAAGAAAATCTTTATGACTCAACTATTATACATAATAGTTCTGTCAGTATATACTCACTGGTCTAGAAGCAACAGAGACAAGTTACCTTTACTGGAGAATGGGGATGATTGTGCTTTAATTCCACAAATGGTGTGTGTCAGGGAGAGGGTAACACATTAACTAGTACATAAACATATGCTGTGAAGGATTTCAGCTTTGTCAAGAAAACAATATCCTTTCCTCAAAAGTGAAAAAGTATTGCAAGATTCACTTACTGCCCACTAAAAGTCCCTACCATCTAGTAAGGAAGAAACTTCTCCACATGATCATCCTTCCTGTTCAATGTGTTGATGCTTTTTCAAATATGGAAGAAAACCATACATGTGCCCTTACAGCACTGAGAAAGTCCCAGGGAATTCGGAGTATGAAGGGAAACATCCATTAAAATATGTTCCCTTCGAACTGTACATTTCAATTAACCCATCAAAGCTTGACAATAATCCACACCTATTTTCCAAACATAATTTTTTTTTCTGGCCCAAATCAAAAACAATGACTAAATGATGAAAGAAATAGTAAATATACATTGGCTAGATTTATTTTATTACTTATGTCCTTGGTATAAGCTGATCTTTCCCAGAGCTATTTTGATTGCTCTCCCACA
Source organism: Ctenodactylus gundi (assembly GCA_004027205.1). Lineage (NCBI taxonomy): Eukaryota > Metazoa > Chordata > Mammalia > Rodentia > Ctenodactylidae > Ctenodactylus > Ctenodactylus gundi. Next base: position 454,921 of record PVKB01000943.1, on the reverse strand, counting down.
GGTTTGCTCTGCATGTGCTGATGCAGCAAGGGAATGAATGAGGCAGTTACAAGTGTCGGAACCTTCATCACAGATCCTACGTGGTCCTCAGAACCTGCTTGTCCTCTGTTCCACATAAAGACAGGGAGCAAAGTGAGAGAGGCTGCTTGCTCGGATTTGAACGTTAGGGACAGCAGATCTAGTACTAGAACTAAGTTTTTCTGACCCTAATTCTTATCTCCTTTTTCCCCTAATACAGTCAGCTCTGACATTTTAAAAGCGCAAATTTGGTCCAAAGCAGTTGATAAATAGGGTACCACTTCGAGCATGACACAAATCTCCCATATGCTTACATTTGACCTCATTTCTGAGAAAAGAGAGGGGAGCCCAGAAAACTTCTCCCCGCTGAATCAAGATGCATACACATACAACACCCACACATTTCAGAGACCTCAGGCCACCCTGCATATTATAAGCCAAGTTTACTCATGTCTGCGCTACCACTTTCCCTCTGTTTTCAAGCCAGCTTCTCTATCCCCACTTTGGAAGCACTCATAACCTCCATCTTTCCTGGTGCCCACCTCCACAAGCAAACTGGAAGTCTTTTTTTCAAGGTAAAGTATCATATTTATTGAAGCACTCATGTATTTTTTAATGGAAAACTAAGTTGCCTTTTTAATTAGGTTCCTTGTACTTAAGGTGTCCTGACAAAGCTTTTAGTATTGCCTCCCTTGTCCCATTCACTTCACAACCCTTGTGATCTTTAATGTGTACTTCTGCAGAGCACAGTGATTTTGAAAACACAAATGTCACCTTATAGCTGGGCAGATGGTATATCATAGTGGACAAAAGAAATCAGAATCAGGAACAGGGTTCCAAAACACTTTGCCTGAATACAAAGAATTGAGTCCTACACAAAGCCTCAAACGTTGAAACAAAAAGGAAATGAAGTCCAGGTCTGTGATCTTGTCTATACCTTGAACCTTTCACACAGCATCAGAGCTTACGCTAGCTCATGCTTAATTCAGCTATTTTCTGATTGAATTTCAGAGAAAAGAAGAAACCTTCCCTGTTTAACTCTGCTCAATCTTTGGAAAACTCATAAAATTTTTAAAGTGTTCCTTATTAGATACTTCAAATATCAAATGGCCATTTCTACATATGTGTTCCTAAGAAGTAGATAAATCTATATAAATTCTTATTCTTCCCTTATTTAATAGAGAACTATGCTGGGTAATGAAGCTCTGTACCATTGACCTGGATTCACTTATCCCCTCCAGGGTTGTGGAACCTTTTTTAGCCAAAGGTCCTTAGGATATTCATGACATCATTTCTGAACCATACAAAATCATCAACAGAAAAATCACAACAGCTATATTAAGCCTTCTGTATTTGATAAACATTTAATTAATCCATCCTTAATGTGATGGTTGCTTTGGCCAGGCCAGACCATACTGCCTCCTGGACAGGTATTTGCCACCCTTGTCTCAAGGTACAAATGCTTACGGAGGAGTTACTCAGGGACAAACAATGGATGACTCTGGAGACCAGCTCAGAGCCCAACAGGCATGATTGCTTAATTCATTAGACATACAGACTAGGGGTGGGAACAGGTGCTAACTACGCAAACTACAACACAGGCAAGGCCATCAGTATAAATGAAAGAGTAATTAAGGGTTTGCTGAAAGATAGCAGCACAAAGAGTGGATTTTGTGAGGCAAGTCAAGGGGAAGGATTCTGAGGAAGTGACAATGACACTGAGTTCAATGTGATGAGTACATGTTGCTGAAAGCTAAGAAATCAGCAGAGCAGGTGCAGCAAGCGGCAAATGCTGAGTCCTTTGCCACTGTGGCCAGAATGGAGAGAAGCCCTGTGTGACTGAAGCCTGGTGGGCAAGGGAGCAATTGAGGCATGTCATGAGGGTGGGGTAGAAAGGAGCGAAGGGCTCGAGGACCATGAAAGTGCCATGGACGGTTTGGGATTGTATCCACGCTGAAACGGTAGCTCAGTGCCAAGGTTTAATCACACTCCTGGCTTCTGGTAAGATTTTGTACAGATCACTTGTGTGAAAAAAAAAAAAACAACTAAGAGGTTAAATTATAGAATGAGAAAATATTTAAAAAGAGACTTGTGAATCCTACCAACTTCTAGTCTGACCTGTACCATTTCCTATGCAATTGATTTTAGAGAATACATCTAACTTAAAACTTCACTGTTTAAGCCCATTTTCTCTGTATATGTAGGAAAAAGTGAACTTTGTCAAGCCAGTTACACAGGATTATCAGGAGGAATAGGCTCAGAAATATGTAATGAAGTACTTTAAGTACTTAAAAGGATAATGTAGAAAGAAGACATAGCTAAACGTGATGATAGAGTTTATATTGTCTAATGCAGTTCTACGACTTCTGATTAAATTCTATAGCAACTTTAGTCTTTATTACTATTAGAGAAACCTGGTAGTTATATTTCTTTTAAAAGTCCAAAGTGTATTTACACATATATTTATAATGAATAAAAACACATTTTAAATTATGTTTTAATGAGAACAGACAAACTAACTTCCTTGTAGATAAAATTTCGAATGTATATTCATGCCTGTAATCCTAGCACTCACGAGATTGAGGCAGGAGGATTACGATGAGTTCGAGGCCAGCCTAGACTATACAGTGAATTCAGGACCATCCTGGAGTATAGAGAAAGACCTTGTCTCAAGGAAAAAAAAAAATGTTGTGTTAGTTACTTTCTCATTGCTCTGACAGAAGACAGAATACTCAACACCACAGTTTAAGGAAGGAATGATTTCTTTAGCTCACAGTTTCAGAAGGTCTCACATGGTCCACTCATACCCAGCAGCTAACAATTGGGGAACCACATAGCTGGAGAGCTGCTCACCCTATTGCAGAGAGAAGCCAAATCAAGCAGGAACCAAGCTGAGGTCTGGAAACTTGGTAAGGCTAGAGCTTCCCCATGAAGAAGGTGTAACATTTCTTCCCTCTTTAATTACTTTAATCTGCCAGTTGGGACCACTTCCCTATGTTGAGTGCCCCTCCCTCACTTCCTGGCCTACAAATCAATAACAAACACCTGAAAGCTCCACTCTGGGCAATCCTCAATCTCAACAAGTAGACACAATCTTCCCAGGTCAAACTCCAAATATTTGCCTCTTCCAGCCAGGCCCTAAGTCCCGATAACACACAGTTCCAAATACATGATGCTTTGGGGGACACTTAACATCTAAACCACAGCATACCTAATACCCTGTAATTGGTCTTCCCTAAAAGATATTTTTAATTCCATTCTCCAGTATGATTTCAAGCAAATGACTTGATACATTGTGTGCCAAGCCTTCAGAAGAAAATATCAACACTTGATTCCAAATAGAGAAAGTGACAACCTCTACCTACAGCCATTTATCACTAGTTATTCTATTACATCAGTGGGTGATAATATCAGCAATGTTAAAGAAAGTTCAAAGAATTTGGGAAAGGAAAGACTTTTCTTTACTTGGAATGAAAATTACTATTTTTCTACAGAAGGCTATGTGCACATAAAAAAAAAAAATACTATAACAGAAGCAGCCTTGCCTACGTCTGCTTAGGCACCAAAGAGGCACCAGCTTCTCATGAGGTGTTGTGCTGATTCAGGGCTGGAGCAATACCTGATAGTATACAGAATTGTATTCAAAAGACTTCCTAAATTATGTTCATTATATTATTGTTACAATACTTTAGATAGTACCTTATACAATAACACATAATACTTCATGATCAAAGACTCATAGAAGAAACATTAATATTCTTGAATAATACGATGATCTTAAACATAGGAAGAAATGAACAGAAGTCATTGGAGAAGGGCACAGGGACTAAGGACTAAGTGATACTGTTAGATATTGGAAAAATGCAAGCACAAACAAGAAATGTGGACTCTGACAAACAATGTAGATTATGCAAAGGTGACCTAAAATTAGACAACTGGGCATCAAAGATAAAGATATTTGATTCAATGATATAAACTTAAAATGTTGCATTAAAGCCAAATAATCCATTCAGAACTTTTTTAGATCAGGTTGAATTTGCTGATTAATTAGTGTTCAAACAGTCAAAAGTACTCCCATGTGGTTAACCATCCACACCCGAATATATACTGAAGCAGCCTCAGAACCACAGACACAAGATAACCTTTTTATCTGCATGATACCTGAGGATCTAAAAACTGACAAAAATTTTTTTGCAAAAATATATAAACCAAACACATTAGTGGAAAAATTAGGCTCATGTTTTCACAAAAACTAGTTCTTAATTTAAAAGCTCTACATTAACCAATTTCTATCAAACCAAAGTAAAATGCATCTAAATTAAGCTATAGTTATTACATCTGATTGCAGTCTCATTTTTGCTTTTTCCACAAATTGCTGTGCATTTTCCCATCAAGCCCTCTAAACTCAATATCCCCATTATTTATGAAAGATTCAGTCATCCTAGAAGCTGAGAAACAGATAAGGAACTTAAGAATTGATTTTTTTAAAGCCTGTACTGTTGGTGGTAACAGAAGAATCAGAATCAGATTTTGAGATGCCAGGATAGAAACAGCCAAGTGTGTATCCGCAGTGCTGATAACATCGCCTGAGAGACACACAAGCTTTTATTCTAAGAGAAGATGCAGAGTTTGTTTTTTTTTTTTTTAAAGCAAGAGTAGGGAGAAAAGGTTAAAAAAAGACAAAGATTTAGACAAGGGGGAGAGGTGGTAGTACAAATTTCAAGGGCAACCAAAATACATAGGCATTTGGAGAAGTTTCAAATATGTCCTTGATGCTAGGTGGTAGCTTTTCAGAAAAAGCACCACAGGTCAATCAATTTTCATGACTATATATCCTAGGAAAAGATTATTTAGATACGTAATACTCAGAAAATGAATCCAGATGCAATAACTATGAGAATATTTTTCAGGGTGGGTTTTGAAGAAAAACAGGTAAAATGAAAGCCTGGTATGTTAGAACTGATACATACTATAAAGTCATAGTGGAAAACAAAATACCACATTATGCCTACAAAGATAAAACTGTTTCTTTTTTGGTGTTATTATTTATCATAGATGGCTTCATGGCTATAAAGACTAAATTTATAATATTGGTTTCATATGAAGTAATACAGTTTTGATTTTAACATGATCATGTAGCTAAAAAAAGAAAAAAGTTGTGTATTGATCCACATGTCACATATTATGTCAGCAAAAATATATTCATTTTCACCATTGTGAGTCTTGAGGTGGAGGAGACATTGTCAGTTAGACCCTCCCATGAACTTGATGTGCATCTTTGGGAGGTACACAGACACATGTACTCTCTTTAGAATTGTTTCTAAAATGCTAAGGTGCCTTCCAACTCTCACATTCTACATAGCCATGAAATCAGCCATTACCATATTGAGAACTGAATAATTACTAATGCAATCAGCACTATAACTAGCTCAAACGTACTGTCTCCAAGATGATGTGCATGTGTGTGCATATGCTGAGGTTAGCTGGGAGACAGATTTCATTTGATTATGATAAAGATGGACGGCATCTCATTTTGGACAAATAGGTGAGCGAAGCTGTGGATTTCAAAGTCTAAGGGTACAGTCTGTCTTGGCTAGAATGAAGCAAGCAAGGGGATGTCCAAATGACAACAATGTGCATTCTACAACACAGAAGGAAATGGGAAAACAGACTCCAGGGACATCCGTTTTAATTTGGCTCCCAAACAACAAAAAGCCTCTGTGGATTTGAAGGAGAATGACCTTATTTAAATGACATTTGAGCAAGGTAATTATTTCTTGGTGTGGGCTCTAGAAGTGAGGACTAAGAGGACAAGATCTGACTTATTCCTGCCATTCATTCATTAGCAATGGTTGCTTGCATTAGAAAAGACTGCTCCATAGCGTTTTCTGACTCACTGACTTTCGGACATCAACAAGCTTCTTAGAAAATCATTTCTTCCCAAGGCTTCCAATATGTGATGATTGCAGAGGATGACCCCCCCCCCCAAAAAAAAAAATCAAGACACTGAGTGATAAAGGAAGTGGGCAGTAAGCCAGGTGTCAATAATCAGCTGCCTGATTCCGACAGAGTAGCTCACTTATGCCAATTTTTCCCTTGAGTTTATGTGGTCAAAAGACTCAGTTCTTACTTAGAAAACAGCTTCATTTACTTGACCAATGGGTCCTTTTATAAGAAGTCAATGACTCATTCTTCTCCCCTGGTCACAGATCTTTCCCTGTTGTCATGTTAATTGATCACAATTAACAGCAGCTATTAATTATTCTATCCTCTTGAGGGTTCTCAGAAATCAACTTTATTAAGTGCCTTCATACTCCATCGACCTCTGCAAAATTCTTTTATTTTCTGTAATGACAACTGGCAAGGGGCACACAAGCAAGGGGCAGCACTTCCATCATGGTTCTTTTTTTCCTGTGTTCCCAGGTCTATTCATGGCCCCTTTCTCTGCATGACACCCCCCAACACACACACTTCTTTTCTGTTTTACACAATGAATAAGGAAGAATGATTCTTGAGCAGATTTAGCCCCAGTTCAGACTTGGAGTTACTGCAGGTCTCATTTTTGCTGTGTATTATAAAAAGAGGACAGGGACCTCTTCTTCCTCTGCTCCACACCAATGTAGATGTACCCACTGCACTTTCTCAGCGCTGATGTCTTTCTTCCTTCACTGGCCACCACACTGTGGTCTATCCCACTTGTCGGTGTTCTTAAGATTTAACTTAGCTTTTTAAAAAGTATATGGTATCAAATTTTTTGCTAAATTATTTCACACTTAAAACACTTTTTCATGCATCACCTCAAAAAATATTCTTAAGGTAAGGACTGGGGCTTATCCCTGGAATTAGTAACAAAACCTCACAGATTATTACAATATTGCTGAGCATTTGGAAGTGTTCAATAAATACTTGTTAAGTTTAGCTGAACCACTTGGATCTCTCCTTACCTCTGGCTTGCAAAATTTCTTTCGGTAAAATCTTTTTGTCTCAATCTTGATGGTAAGGATAATGTGATATGATTTTTCTTTGGTGTGAATATACCACAGATTATTTCATTCTGATTTTATTTCTCTTATTGCTATCAGCAGGACATCTTTCTAGAAGTGCTCAACCTTCTCCATTCTCTGTGAAGCAGCAGGAGGACCTCAAGGGAGAAGTGACTGACAACAAAGGGTGAATACCAGACCCACAGGTGTGTGGATGCCAGCGGGAGAAAAGAAGATTGCCCCTCCCTTTCCCTGTCTACAAGGCAGAGTGTGGGCCTTCAGAAGGAGGGGGGGCAAAAAGAGAAAAAGAAGGGACGCCTCAGAGACACCACCCATGGAGGCTATAAGATCTAATTATGTTGTACCTTCAAAAAAAAAAAAAAAAAAACGGTTTTAAAAGCCAACAATTACTTCTATACTATGGCATAAAAGACTTGCTCATCTGCAACAGACCATGTAGTGAATTGAGAAGGAAGCTTGGAATAAACCTTCTTCCTATTAGTCAGAATAGGTGGTTTCTTGGTCTGACCCGTGGCAAGAGAAGGAAACTGAGCCGGCGGTAACGTTACCATGGCCTTCTTCCCACAGCCCTTACAACGCAATCCCAATTTCATATTCAAGTCTCAGCCACTTTCACTCACTAACTGCAACATCAGAAATTTCATTCCATAGAGGATTTGCAAGGGTTTTTTTGTTTTTTTTCCTCTTTTATCTCTTTTTCTGGACAGGGTCTCTCTTTGCAGTCCAAGCTGATCTTGAATTTTTACTATGGAGCTCAGGCTGGCCTCAAATTCACAGCAATTCTTCCTCAGCCTCCTGAGAGTTAAGGTTACAGGTGTGTGTCACCATGCTCAGTTTTATGTGGGATACTGGGGAACTGAACCCAGGGCCCTAGAGCTTGCTAGGCAAGTGCTCTAACCACTGAGCTATTCCTCCAGCCCCTGGAGGGACTTTGTAACAAAGCACTGGTAATTCCATTTCTCAGGATGGCATATTTTTTGTTACTTTTTGTTTACTTTACCTGGTGATATGAAACTGCGAGAGAGGAAATAGAAAGAAAGAAAATTATTCTGACTAGAAATCCTTATTTTTCCCCACTGGAGTTGGAATCCTTACGTTCCTGTCTTTCTTTAGTTAATGGGTATAATTATGTGCATAGGAAATTGGACTGCTTGGTAAAATAATTATTCACTCCTCCAAGAGAAAAGATTGCGTTGTCAACAACTAACTATACAAGGTACTATTTAAACTTTAAAATCTGCCAGAGAAACAGCTTCTAGAATCCCAGTACCTAACATTAATTTCTCACAATTTTTCTTCTTCTCATAAACAGGCTACATGACTTTCAGAATTTCCATTTCACTCTGAAGATTTCTATTTTTTTTTGAATAAAACTATTTCTTTAAATGGAGCCTTGGGAACAATAGGACTGGTTTTTACAAGGCCACTTTCTATTATTTTATGACACTAGGGTACATTAGAAATCTGAACATTTTTAAGGATGGGTGTTAGCAGTTTGCCTTATCCTTGTTAGCAAATGTAAACTCTCACATCTTATCGCGCCACTAAAAGGTCAGCTAGAATATTTAAAAGATCAAAGTGGAACTAATCACACGCTCTGGTTCAGTGATTTAGTATGTTATTTCATACAGTCACCGAAGTTCAGCAAAATCGAAAACATTACATCCTGAATAATTACACTGTGTTCTTTCTGGGAGGCAAGCTTAAACAGAAATTCATTTTTATGAAGAAATCATTAAAGAACTATAAATGAGCTGAGTGAGCACAGTTAATTTATCGAAAGGGAAAACTGGTACTCTTAAAAGACTGCCCACGTGGTTCTGACAAAGCCACACTTAACCCTTGGTTAATCACTTAAATGTAGGACAGAATTACCAAGGCTTACTGGCAGTCATCATCGCTCACAGGGGAGAAATGAAAACATGGTCCCACATGGTACAAACACAGCTCATGAAGAATAGGCTAGTATGGACTAGAGAAGCCACTAACAGAGTACCTGCCCAACACAGGGCTGGGGACAGAACAGCATACTGTGGAAACCCTCTCTTGTGATTACAATCGTATGTCCTTTAGTCAGTGTCAGAAATTGTGTTCTCAGGCACCCTATTTGCAATCTCCTGGCTTCTCCCAAGTTCCCTCTCTTGTCTAAATGTTCAGTCTTCTCTCATTCAAAAGTGGACACTTCTGCAAGGCTTGGTCAGACTCTACTGAACACAGCCACGGCTAGTTTCCACATGGGCACATTAATATCTGTCCCTTCCTATTGGATTCACAATCAAAATGAAATAGACATCTTTAAACATGGAAAAGCCCTTTTGGCCATCAAGTGTAAATGAGGCCTAAAAGGTGTTAATTTGCATGGAACTACCAGCCTGGTCTGAGCCTCCGCCACTTCTCACAGAGAAGATCAAACCTCCTCTTTCAAGCCTTCCTTTCTAGACAGCTGAAAAAAGCCTCACTGTTAAAAGTCTTTGGTGTTTTGAATTTGAAATAGTAACATTTATATGTAAACCTTTCATCTATATTTATAAAATATTTTCATTTGCAATGTATACCTAATACATAAGCTCAAAACTAAACCTCTGCCTGAAGATGAAAAATTGACTGGCAAGATCATAGAACAGCCTGTCATTACTATATTAGCATCTTAAAAATTTTCCAAGGAAAATACTGAAAAGTAAGATTTTACCAGGCAAAATGTCACAAATTATCAGTTCCTCATTTTCACAGGTAAAGGAAACTGCCACAATACTCCACAAATGTCTGATGACCAAGAAATCAAGTTCAATATGTACAAAGAAAACTGTTCTAATTCGTGAGAGTTAATTGCCATCAAATACCTCAGCCAAGCAGAACAGGCAGACCACTACACGGGTGCACAATTCATCTACTTTCAGATTCCTAGAACAAGGACCATCACACGTCTGAGGCAAGGTGAGTCCACAGCTGAGCCTCATGGTACAGGCCTGCAACCCGGCACCCTGGGAAGCAAGTTTGAGCCCAGGTTGGGCAACTTGGCAGTTGAATGAAAACCTCAAAATCAAAACCGGGAAAAAGGCAGGCTAGAGATGGTAAGTATTACAAACTGAAGCGCATATAGTCTCTGATGCAATTACTCAAAGGATCCATTGTAGCATGAAAGAGGATGCAAAATGCTACATGAATTAATGGGTACAAGAGTGTCCCAATGAAACTATTTACAAAACTGGGTAGGGAAAGGGAAAGCTTGGGTGCAATTTGTGGTTCCCAAACAAGATTTTAAGCTGACATCTCACAAAAGGTAATCAAACAAATCTAATCATTCATTTTTCAGGATGAAATTGTTTTCTATCCCAAATTTATTCATAAAGATCCCCAGATGTCATGGGGTTGGGGAACTGCCTTCCTATCGTTAAAAACAATTTGATGCACCTTCCCCCAATTTGAATGAAATCTTGTAGGCATTGTTGACAATGAAAAAATTAAGTTTGTGATTTCCAGAAAGGATGAATCTTTGAGCAGTCCTGGAAATCATGTAATTTCTGAGCTTGTCAGGGCACTAAGAACAAATCATTTATCTCTCCTTGGGTTATTACATCTCTGTACAAAGGCACCAAGCTCATGTTACATATGGAATTATATTTTAGCCTTGGGTATTGAGCCACTAGTCTGTGACTTTTCTTGCTCTTAGCTAAGAATGGATAGTTGTCACTGACACAGGGAAGAGACTCTGCCACCATTTGTTACCAGTGTTGGGTAGTGTTGAAGTTATTTGAAGTTATTCAAATTGCTTTAATTCAATAATAATTTAAAAAGGTCCTACATCATGCCAAACTAATCTCAATATTAAGTTGTCTTAAATATTGGCCACAACAGACAAATCTACATATTAGTGATTACTGAGTCACTGCAGTACTTTGGATGCTGAATGTTCTCCAAAGGCTGTGTGTTAAGAACTTGGTTCCCAGTCTGGTGCTGTGGTCCTAGAAGTGGGTGAATGGGGTACCTTGAGCCATTCAGAATGTGCCATTACAGACAATGAATGATGCCATCAGTCCTTGACTGCTTGCTAACTCAAGGACTGAGCACTCAGTCTGAGCTGTACTCTTGTCACGATGTGCTACCCTCAGCAGAGGCACAAACCCACAGAGATATTCTATCTTGAACTTGTATCCCCTGAACCAAGAGCCCACATAAACTACTCCTCACTTCACAAGTAACCTGTGCTAAGTATTTTATTACAGTGACCACAACTGAGTTAGAGTCAGATTAACATTGTTTTTCTTAAATATTCTTAACTGTCTATCATCAGATTTAACATGACAGTTACTGTCCCCTTTAAATTCTTTATTACTCTCTTAGAAGTTGGAGTAAAATATAAAATTTAACCATTCATTAAAACAACTTGGCATGGGCAGATTTAGTGTATAGATTATAGGTTATAGCAAAGAAAATTTTTTTTCTCCACATGTCTCTATCAGAAGTATTGTTTTCACCATGTGCTAAATAAGCTACGTTCCATGCATAGCCCATCACTCTGTCTTCTTATTCACACAACACCCGAGTTGGCTTCGGGGAGAAATAGTAACTTTGCAATCTAGAATTTGTGTAGCCCTTGGGTCATGCCTTTTACCAGTAATTCCCCAGACTGGGCATTTAGCTCATATTTTAAAGACTTGAAATTTTCAGAAGTTCTTTTGTCTGCTACTCATTGATTGCTATTAAACTAAATGTTTTTCACTCTGTAATCAATACTTTCTTACAAAAAAATAAACCCAGGCATTGACATCCAACTCTGTAGCAAATTGCAGCTTTCCTGGGAGAGGACAGTGTAAAAACCTACCACTTTAGGAATTTAAAAAAATCGCAGTGGCTCCAGTGCTTATTACAATATTTACATGCTTCTTACAGCTCAACCATCCCACTGTAACAAGACTTTATTAAATTAGACAGCTATGGAATCACAAGCTTTTTGAGAATAGTAATTAATATGCCTTTGTCCTGTGTTACTGTCTCAAAGTACTGCAACAACTGCCATGTTCTTTTTTATACCATCGCTTCTGGTGAGACTGTCAGAGGGCAGCTGCTAGGTACACCAGGGTGGGCAGGCAGACCACAACATACACAATGTCCCATGATTCCATGAGACTACTCTTCCAGAACTGTTTTCAATAACAGTACTTCTTTTTTTTTTAACGAAGCAGTTCTACTTTTGGATCCCAAACACAAGACATGGTCTATTTAATCTGGACTTTCACACAATATAAAACATGAGCTCCTTGTCCCTTTATAATCTTTTGCTTTCCAATTATTTGTCACATGACTTGGTCTCCTAATAAATTTACAGTAGAAATTCATACCAGATGTAAAACAACCACACATGTATGATTATCACAAACATATGCAGTGCCGGATTCTCCCTTCCCATACTAACCCACTCAAACACCAAATTTCTAAGCACATCACTGTGTTTTCTATCTTTAGGCATTCTGTGGCCTGGGTAAATGTAAAGGCAAATTGAGAAAAATAAAACCAAGCGCTGCCTAGTGCAATTTAAAAAATTACAGGTCTTTTAAGTACATCTTAAACTAAGTCATGGCATGTTTTTACCTTCCCATTTTTTAACAAGGAAGAATTCAGGGAATAACGATTTAAAATCATGCGATGAACCTGAATGTATTTACCTACTCTAAACAGCAACAAAGGTATTTACAATTTTTTTTTGCTACCGTTGAGATTTCCCACCAAGAGAGACAGTTTTGCACATAGTGAGGTAATTGGATGAACCAACCTCACGTTGTATCAAAAGATGTTATCTATTTACTTAGCTCAAAATTGCCACCAAGTGGATGGACAAACACTGGTCCAGTTGTAGCTGCACAGCAATGACTGCTTTAGATCTTCAAAGAGCTGGTCACATTGCACTGACCAGCATGCACTAAGTATCTCCCAGGCACAGCATGACCTAGATGCTGCAGGTGAGATGTGGTCTGCTCATGACTGGGAGGATGGAGGCCTACTGTGGACACCTCACCACAGATGCCAATGCTTTCCAGAACTTAGCATGAAATTCCACCCATCTCTTAATCTATAATCCAACAAATGATTCAGTAATCCTGTTGTGTTTTAGAACAAGTTAACATAAAGCTCACAGAGAAGTCTCTTACTCACATTACCATTAATTATATGAATAGGAAGCTCCAGAACATGCGACATTGCAGTCACTTCTGACATCACAAACACAACTCAAGAGATTAATAAACTGGAAATTACCTACCCCTAAATTACAATCTCTCAGGAAGACATGGGCTCTAGATGTAACAGTAATAATACAGAATTCACTGCAGGACTCAAACACAGTCTGGACATAACAGGGATAAGCAGCCTCAAGATACAGCCTCTTTTCCTCTTGGACATATTCTGATCTTTCACACATTAGAGTTTAGTGTATATAAAAGCTCAACGAAAGTGAATCTATACACATATTTGATGAGCCAATTTATTTAATGATACATCTAATTTATTCAAGTGAGTAATCCCAAACCTGACTCAGGATAATCCTCAACTCATAGCATTATTTATTCTACCTTATAAAATGTATCTGCTCCTGAAAGCAGGGGCACCAAAGGGAGAAACAGTAACTTTTAATGGGCACAGTTAGAGCTTGAAATTTTTATCTGAAAACTATAAAGCTTTTAAAAATGAATTTGCAAATGTAATTGAGGCTCTAATAGCTGCTACTGATAGTAATTAAAGAAATCTCATTTCCCTAAATTAAACATAATGAAATGTTTTTTGAGATCAAATAAAACTAGAAAATGGTATCATGGTGATAGAATTTGCCTCTGAAAGTGGTATTCTGGAGTCCACAGAGAAGCCTCAGTTGCCAGCAAAAGCCGGTGGCTTACAGGGTGACGGGTAATGTGGAAGCAGTTTCCACTATATCATATCAACTTTTATTGGTGGATAATCCATCTGAGTCCCTATACTGTGCAGCTTCACACTGGGAGCTTATGCAAAATAACAGACATCTTTAAAAATCTTCCATTAGTATCTTCAAAAAGTTAGTTAATTAAGTAAACACTGTCAGCACATCCTCCATTCAACTTATACATTTCACACTTAATTTTTAGTTTTTCACCCATTTTTATTAGTATGAATGTTTAATTTCTGTATTACTTTCGCTTTTCGTTAGTGAAGTTGGCATTTGGGAGCTACAGTTACCACCTCATCCAGTATCTGTCAAGAAATAAGAAGTGTTTCAAGTGCTGACTTGGTCTCTTTAGGTTTCAATTATAAAAAAAAATAGTACAGGGTGAGGGAATTAACCAACTTAAAAGTTCTCTCTCACAGCATGTGTGTTTGGGAAAACCAGCATGAAGGACCGGGTTGATTTCATTCTCTGGCCAGGGCCCTCCTTCCAGTTAGCAGATGGCTGCCTTCTTTTTTGTTTTATTTATTTATTTATTTATCTTTTATTTTTTTATTTTTATTTATTTATTTTTTTGAGACAGAGTCTCACTTTGTAGCCCAAGCTAATTCTGAACTATGTTGCCCAGGCTTGGCCTTGAACTCATAACAGTCCTCCTGCCTCATCCTCCATAGTGCTGGTATGACAGGCATGTGCCACCATGTCCAGCTATATCTGGTGCTGGAGAGTTGAACTCTGGGTCTTGTGCCTACAAGGCAAGCACTTTAACGCTATGCCATTCCTCCAGCCCAGATGACTGCCTTCTTTAGACATCCTCATGGAGTGTAGGGAGGAATCGAGGTTTTCATGCTTTGTCAGGTAAAAACATCAGTCCTATGACCCGAGTACCTCCTATAGGCCCCATATGCAGATGCCATAGAACTGGGAAACTAAGTTTCCTCAACAAATAAATTTTGGGAGAACTCCAAGCATTTCACTCCACAGCAATTGCTCCTAACTGGTCACTGTCTTCCTGTTTCTTAATGGTCTCCGGGCAAAACCACCCACAGCTCTCTCTCTTACAGCAGTTCTGCATCCTGATTATCACAAGGTTCACCGTGTTAACTAAATCATTTTGTGTCTTAAATTCTTATTATTTATTTTATCTAGAACTTAGAGAAACAGTTTCTAAACTCTTCATAAAAAATGCTTTATTCCAGGAGATATAAATTAGGTTGGCTTCTGTCTTCTATTAACAGATACCTGAACAGTTTCTTCATACTTGTATCTTCCTACTTATATATAGTAATCTGTACGGTGTATCCATGGGACTTGCCATCCATTTGTATGATATTTACAACACTACTCTTCATTTTCACATTCCCTTTTAAAAGTGTAGTCAAAGTCGTATACAAAACTGTAACGAGGCTTGGGCTATTGTTAAGTTCAGGTAGAGTAACACAGCTGGTTATACTACTACATCCTGGTGGTCTCTGTTGTGTTCTGGCCCCTTTAAACCAAGTACCACGCAAATCCAGCTCCACCCCACACAACTCTTAAGTGTTCTCAAATGTGCGTATTGAAATGCATTCAACAAATATCCACCTTGACCAGCTAACGGCTCTTATCTCTTAGTCTACAGTCATACCTATATTTTTTCTACTGTATTCTCTCCTTATCTGACCCACCACAACGGTGATTCGTCTTCTTCACCTTAATACATCACATTGCACTTGTATTAATTCATTCACTGACTACACAGCAATTATGTACAGCAAGCCAGACTCTCAATAGGTGCTGTCATTCTACTTACAATTAGATAAGATACTTGTCCTGGAGATACTGAAAATCTCGTCAATGATGCTCTACTTTAGACCTATTATTTTAAATCATTTCACCTTTGTGTCCATTGTTCAAAATATAAATTACCTACGCTAAGGTAACACTTCTTTTTGGCATACTCACCACATGCATGCCCTACCTTCGCCCCCATGTGGATATCAGCCATTGGCCCTTTCTCCAATTAATTTTTAGTCACTACATGAATGATTACAGACTGTCAAATTAATAGTGGGAACCATATGGGTTGCGACAAGTACTTTGAGGGCAGGTGTCTTCTACAGTGCACTCTTTACCTCTAGGTTTCTAACAGGGTCTGGTGCTGAGTCACATTGTCATACCTGACCTTCCACTCTGCTTTTTCTTTTTTTAACTTCTTCTTCCAAATGAACTACTAACTTTCCTTTTTTCATCTGGCTCGGACTTCATCTATATTATACCTTCTAATTCATGTTTTTCTAAATCATCATTATTTAGGGGCAAAAATCATGACATTTAAATAAAACGGCTTGCTAATGGGACTCAAAACTGATTGCACTTTGGAAAACCATCTGGCTCTACCTCGCGGAAGTGAATGTATCCAACACCTGCACACCAACAATTCTGCTCTAGGTGCATATGTTTGCTCCACATGTACACACGTCTGCATAAAACAGAGTTGTTTGGAAGAACCCCAAAATGCAAACAATCCAGATGTTCAACAACATAAATAAGCCCAAATACTAATCTCAGGCTGGAAAAACTATAGCTACATGCAACACTGTAGATGAATCTTGCAAAAAACACTGAGCACAAATAGGACATAATGTATAATCTTTTTTAAAATTAGGTAGTAGAAAGCCAATATTAGTGTATGTTGTCAGGCTTTTCCCAATAGGGATTTTAAAAATAAACTTCTAAGATAATGGTAATATTCATTTTGTTGTCGTAAGTGCTCACCCACAGGTTCCATTTGTGAAAGTACCTAGTATAGGTACCTTTGTGTATTACACTTTAATGAAAAGCTTAAAATAGAAGAAAAGCTAAGTAACTATAAATTGGTTCAAAACTTTTTCGACGCAATGACAAAAGCATGGCCCTTGAAAGGAAAAGTTGGTAAGTGGAATGTCTTAAAAAATTAAAAAGTTCCACTTTATGAAAAGAAAAAAGTATGTGTATGTATATGCATACATATATGTATACACATGCATTGACACACATACACACACTATTAAGAGAATGAAAAGCCATGTCTTTGAAAAACATTTAAGTGATAGTAAATATTTAAAACATACAAAAAACCTCTTCAAACACAGCAATTAAAATAATTAAAACATGAAAGATATTGAAAGACAACTCATTAAAAAGATATATAGATGCCAAACCAACATATGCAAAGATTGTCAACACCATGTCTTTAGGGAATTAGAAAATAAACCAATGAAATATTACTGCAACACACACTAGCATAGGCAAAATCCAAAATACAGAAACGTCTAAGTGGGGTGAAGATAAGAATTCTCCTCATTCCTGGCAGGCATAACATACAGTATAGCCAGTCCGGAAAACTCTTATGTTTCTTACAACGGTAAACATAGGCTTGCTATTTTCCCCAGCAACACAAATCCAAATATTTACCCAAATAAGTTCAACTTTCATGTTCAAGGTAGGGGGAAGGGGCAATTCTTGGCACATAAAAGCCTCTAACAGCCATACTCACAACTGCAAAAACTTGGAAGGATCTAAGACATTCTTCAATAGATGAATGAATAGGCTACAGCTCGTCCATGCAATCAAGTATTACTTAGCATAGAAGGAAATGGTCTATCAAGCAATGAAATGACACAGAAGAAATTAAAGTACGTATGGCTAAATGGGAAGAAAAAATTGAAAAGGCTACATATAGTATGATGGCCCTGTGGTAAAAGAATAAAGGCAGAGATGCTTAGAAGCCAGTGGATGTCCAGGGTTGAAGTTGAGGGGAATGGATGAACGGGTGGCACATGAATTCATGGAATTTTTTGGAGGATAGTGAAAATATTGCCTATGATATTGTAATGATGGATGCCTGACAGTAGACATTTGTCAAAACCCACAGAGCTGTATCACACCAATGGGAAGCACAATGTAAACTACCAACTTTAGCTAATAAAAACTTAGTGATACTAGTTCATCCACATCCATTGTCACAAATGTAGCTTACCAGAGCAGAGAACGGGGGAAATTGCCATGGGAACAGAGCTAAGAAAATGAGAACTCCACACTTCTTGCTAAGTTTTTCCTTAAACCTAAAACTGCTCTTAAATCAGTATAGTTTTTTTAAAGGCAGGATCTCAGTGTGTTGCCAGGTAAGCCTCATCCTCCTGGATTTGAGCTATTCTGCTACCTCAAACTCCTGAGATGAAACTACAGGCAAATGTCACCATGTCAAGGAGATCTTTAGGACTGGAGATTTTTGAAATTAAAAAAAAATGATTTGGCAGCTTTAAAAATGTCAGAACTGCTTTACTCAAATACAATCAGATTAATCCAGGGGTCATGAACCCTGAAATGTTTCCTTTCTACCTTCAGGATCAAAGCTTTAATTCTGGGGCTGGAGTGTACCTCAGTGGTGTGCAAAATCCTGAGCTTACGTGTGGTAGTGCATGACTATAATTCTAGCACACAGGAGGCTGAGTCGGGAGGATTGCCTGAATTCGAGGCCAACCTGCCCTACATAGTGAGTTCAAGACCAGCCTGGACTGCACAGAGGGACTATGTAGTCAAAAAGTTTGGGGGAGAGTCCTACTACTTTTGCCTCTGAAGTAAATAAAAAAATTCCTTCAGACATCTAGTCTAGTTACCCCCTTTCTAGGCACTCTACCACATTCTTCATCTTCCTGTTCCTGGAATCTCTCTTTGCCGGCAAATCACCATCTTTTTGTTCATCTGTTAACTCTTCATCTCCACTGGAAATGGCTCCTCTTTCTTGGAGCTCCCATTGTCATTCTTAAATCAGTAAAGATTTTCCTTGAATTATGAATGGGCTACATCTCAGTAACCACCCCCCCAAATTAAAATAGGAGCTTTTCATTACAGTAACAAATATTTGAGAGTAATCAATCTATGAAGAGTCAAGGATTACATGAGTCTATCGTTTTATGCACAGCCAGTTGGTCCCAATGAGGAGGCAGCACCTCATGGCAAGGGACACATGGGAGAGCCGAGTTGCTCAGCTCACAGCAGCTGAGAAGTGAACAAAAGACCGGAAGAGGAGAAGAGGCCGAAGAAACACAGCTGGCGTCCACATATTGCCCTAAGACATACCCCAAATAACACGCCTTTCTCCCATGAGCCCCGCCTTCTGAAGGTGTATTATCACCTCCCAACAGTGCCATGAACTGAGTACCACACTTTCAACACACGGTCTTTGGGAAATATTTATCCAAACCATAATGCGGTGGACATGGACAATGCATTTGTTATACGCGACTCCCTCACAACATAGTTTTGCAATATAGCACACTGTAGAGCTCTTGTCATTTCTATTCACGATTACAGGGCTTTTTCGGAGACAGGTCTCCTTACTGCTGGCTAGCACTGGTAAAGTAGTGTATCAGCAGCCAGGGGAAAAAGAATCTAAATTCAAAGTAGTTTGTACTTAATTTATGCAGCTTTTTAAGCCCAAAGGAGAAAAAGAAAGAAATCAAGCTACCATAAATTAGTGCTCAGTATACCTCCTTCTTGCGTCTTCCAAAAATAACAACATTCTAAAGTAACTGCTCATCAGCTTCACATGTTAAGGTGTGAAGAACTTGTGGATATTAACCACATACTAAAGGCACTCCTATTGCGGAACACTGGTTCACGCCACACACTACCATTTTACCTAAGCACCAAAAAAAATGGAGTGAAAAGGATCTTCAAACTATATTTGCTATTATTAGCACAACCCATGTGAGCAGAATGAATAAAATAAATGTTAACTCAGTAAATTCATTTCTGTGAGAGGTTCTGAGATGATATGAGCTAGGTATCTGGCACTCTGATTATGTAACTGTTCATGGTAATAAAACTTAAAGGTCACACAAAAATCACGTGTTCATTAGACATACTCTCTGAAAGACCAAATGTCTCTAGCAAGGCTTTGATAAGCAAGGGAGGCATGGGTGCTCCAACACGTACCAATCAGTACGTAGGCTTGTGTGTTACAGTGTAGGAGAGAGAGGAATGCATGTACTTCACAGGCCACACCTGTAAAAGTCAGAGGGAATGTTTCATTTGAGAAATACAAGATTAACTTTCATGATTCCCACTAATGAATCTTCAGTCTCTGGCTTCCTGTGGATCTAGCCCTAAAGCAGCTCAAACAGGAGACTGGATGAAGAAAGCAGGGATGGAGATTTATTCATGTAACTCAGTAATTCCCAAAATTTAGAGGGCACCAAAATCATACATATCTGAGCACAGATTCCTATTCCTGGGCCTCACTCCTGGTATACCTGAATCAACAGGCTGAGGTGAGGACAAAGATTCTCTATATTTAGCAAGTTCCCCAGAGGTGAGGCTGCTGCTGCTAGTCACAGCTTCATTCTGGGGACCATGGTGACAGTCCAAATGTCAGTCCTTGGTTCTTCATGTTCTTTCATCACAAATCCCTGCTCCTCTCAGGGTGACTCATTTCACAGGACTGTGGTGGCTTTTCTGTGTCAACTGCCTAGGCTACAGTACTCAGATATGTAGCCAAATATTATTCTAGATATTTTCTATGGAGGTATGTCTTAGATGAAATTAACATTTGTATCAGTCAACTTGAGAGTAAAGCAAGCTTGTATAATGACTGATCTTCTATGGAGAGAAAATTCTGTCAGAAAACTGCCCTTAGAATGAAACTGAAACTTTTCCCTGAGTCTCTGCGCTGCTGGTCCACCCTCACATCTTAAGGGTTATCTAGCCTCTACAATCACAGGAGCCAGTGCCTCCCGTCAGTCTGTGCATTTTCGTGTATGTATGTTTACATAAACACACACACACACACACACACACACTCACACACCCCATCCTTGGCTTGTCTCTGTAATAACTCTGGCAAATACGAAGACTTACTCTCTCCAGGTTCACATAACCATCCTCTGTTCCCCACATGAAACCATCTTTTCTATTTCCTACCTGGCCCTTCAGACAAGTTGGTAACAGTTGGGTGCTACGAAGTTGTCAGTTTCTGCACTGCCTCCTGTTGCTTCCCTATTTCCACACCTTTATAAACAACTGCTATACAGTAAGCCCTTCATGAATCATCCTATTTCAAATTTGCCATTTGTTTCCTGCTAGATAATCACTATAAATCTGAATGGAAAAGCCAACTCGCCCCTTTCCTCCGAGCCTCCTGTTACTTCTCCTGTATCGTCCATGAGATCAATGGCTTCAGCTTCTTCCCAGCCAACCACACGTGTAGACAGGTTCAGCATCCGTTTGACTTCTTATGATTGTTGGTTCAATATTCTAGGATCTTTAGCAGAAAGTCTGAGAAGCTTTGAAAGGAACTGTCTTTGCATTTATATACCCAGAATCCAATGCAGCATGTACCAAGCATCTTCCAGACACCCCAAAAATGAGTTTTGAGGAAATAAATTATGCAAAATTTATATAGAACCTTAAAGATTATGGAGGCCTTTCATATACACTGTTTCCAGACTCAAAATCCCAGTTCCTGTGTGCTCAACCATAAAGATTGCCCACCAACACACAAGGGGCATTGGTGGTTCTTCTTCCACAGCAATTCTTTTATCTATCTCTTCTCAACTTCCATATTAGCCAACTCCTATTATTTAGGACTTAAATAATTGCCTTAGCTTTCTAACCTGTTTCATCTCTGATCTCCCTTTCCTGTAATCCATTGTACATAATAAATCTCTGGTCATGGGCTCCTCCACATTTGGTGGCTTTCTATTTTTCAATGAACAAAACCCCAAAGCTTCAGGTTTCGCATACAAGATTCACAAGCTGGTCCCTAGTTAACTTCCTTGAACTAACCTTATCTCCCTAGCAGAATGCCTCATATGGGATGTGCTCACCTGCATCCCCCATTCTCAATTCTCTCAACTGTGTATAATCCCTTATCTATCATACTATACTTGCTTTACAAATATTGCTACTTATTTTGTATTTTATCTGTCACAACCTAGTTCCCATCCTATTTCTGCCATTGTACCAATCTACAATGATTTCTTAGTGCCTCAAGCTCTCAGTAGCTACTATCCACACCTGCCAACAAGAATCGATTGGTTTTTATTGCTTTTGAACATATGTATGTTCATCCCTCAAACTAGGTTATAGGTAAGCAAAAGGCTTACAAGAGCAGGGTTCTTCTCTTATAGTCACCCAAGCCTCAAGCATAACTGACACACTATAATAGTAGGCTTTAGCTATCATTTTCCTCTGTCAATATATCCACTGTCTACAAAAAGATCCTCCTGTTAAGACACAGCACACGATGTTCCCTTATGTGGAGTTTGATGACATAAAGAAAAGGTATTCCATGTGCATTGGTTGACAAATTGCAAAAGGTGCATGAGATTTAATATGTAGCTAATTCTACTGAGTGTTTTTAGTTGATAGGTTTATTCATGATATTTTAGTGTATTTTTAAATAGTCCTTCCTCCACCAATAAATATCCAGAGAAAATAACTCAGAAAAACTATATATGGCTAGGCAACTCTACATTTACTGGTCACCACAGGGACTTCAAATATTGGGGACACTGCATTTGTCCCCTAATTTCAGCAATATGGGGAAACTGTATAAAAGGAGAAAATGCATAGAAGGGAAATAAAACTATGTGTTAATTTTCGACCAGTTGTAAAAATACTACTAAATATAAAAATGCTTGTTGATTTTCTCAATAAAAAGTGCAATCCAATGACTTCAAGCTATCTTCCAAATGAGACAGTAGATTCTCCTGTCTTTGTTTCAACGTATGTAAGTGAACACGACACTAGCAAATCTTTCTCTAATGAAACAATGAGGGCTATTAGCACTATTACTACTACATGATATAAAGGTTTTCTGCAATGCAACTGAAGAGGGTACACACTTCTTAAGATGGGAGAGATAGCCCAATGAGAGGATGGTTGCTCTGTATATAAACAACTAAGCAGAGATTAATAAGTTATCTTTTTGGAAATGCAGCAGGTTCTGTCCATCCCTTCTGTTTGCTCTCGTTATAGAGATTTTCGCGAGAATCTATTCAAGGAAAGTTCTGAGCATATTCGCTGTCATTGTGGTCTTTGATCTCAGTATATTGGATGGAGCTTCAGAAACAGGTAATATGATCAAATATGAAGAAAACCAAACGCAGCCTGCAGATTTTTTTTTCTTGAACTGCTAAGGGAAATTCGATATGATTACAAAATTTTCTCCATTCATTTTTAAGAACATGAATATCAATATACACTTCAGTCTTCAGAATGAAAGTCTCACCTTTTAAACTCTCTTTGAATTATAAGTTGAGAAAATTTATTGTACTGTACTCATTCATTTGCTCATTCAAGAAGATCATCAAGATTTTGTGCCAGATACATAAACAGGGAGCCACCTGATCTAACTGCATCATCCAGGTGTCCTATCCACAAGTCAGAGAACAGTGTTTCTCTCTTCTCCAGTTCCACAACAATCCAAGAGTTAGATAACCAGTTATCTCATTGGTAGTGAGAACCATCACTTGCTAGGCTATGTATCTTTAGTATTTTTTACATTAACAAAACAATATTTCTAAATACAATTTAGATCAGTAGCCACAGGTTCAGTACCACAAAAGCAGCCTCAATTAATCAGTCAACAACTAAGATTACTGAGACCCTGCTGCTATTTTAAGTGCTAGAACAAGGGTAAACAACATGCTACTCATAACACATAGCTTTTTCTCTTAAAGACTATGATAGATGGTCTAACACCCAACCAAAGACATCCACAATTGATCTCTAAAACTATGGAATAAGTAGAAGCAATTTTGTCAGTATTATTAAGATTAAAAGGCTTTAAATAGAAGGGTGGTGTTCATCTATAAGCTTATAATTCTATAAGCTCTTAAAAGCAAGAAACTTGGCAGAGGACAGAGAGAATCTATAGAAGTGGGAGAAATTCTATTTATGAGGATTCACTGTGGGGTTGCTGGTACTGAGACATAAACCTCACATACAACGACAGGAAAGAGTCCTCTAAGAGCAAAGGGCAGACTCTGGTGGAAGAAAAATGAAGCTCTCAATCCCACAACTTCACAGAACAGGGTCTGCTCAACAACATGTCTATGCTTGAAAGCAGATTCTTCCCAGTTTCCCAACAGGAGAGAAGCTGACCAATATCTTGGCTTCAGACTTGTGAGATTTGGAGTCAAGTCGCAGTCAGACCAACCCAACCTTTTGACCTAAAAAACTAAGGATGCACCTGATGCTTTAACTTCAAAATTCTTGGTTTGCTGTCATAGGAATAGAAAATCAATACCAAGCTTTTATGAGTGAATGTGTACAGTGCAATATCAGAAGTGGTGTAGTACTCTCAATACTTAAGTGGAACAGGTAGGGTCTCCTGAGAACACTGGCATGGTCTTTAAGTTGGGTTTTTTTTTTTTCTTTTGATGGTGGTGTTTTAATTGTTTTTCATGGCTTTGGATGGTATAAGGGCCTTTGTACATGAAAGGCAAGTGCCTATTGCTGAGGTCCATCATAGTCCTCCATGTAAGTTTTGAAAGGATTCCAAGAAAAGACAAGACAGGGAGGCTATAGTGGTCACAGAGGACTATATAAGAAATAGTATTTAAGTAAACCAAGATACTATAAGATAAAAAAGGTAAGTGTTTTGAAACAAGTAGAACAACATGACATGGAGGGAATAACCTGGGTGAGAGGGTTATGAAAGAACCACTCAGCCACATGGAGAGTATTTCTGGTTAGTATGGATGGTAAGGCCAACAAACTAACAGTGGTTTTCAAACTTCTCAGGGTGGCTCTAGGCCAAGATTCAGTGAGGGCGCAGAGGGAAAGGTGCCGCACCCCACATGTAATGGCGGTGCGGGTGCTCCTCTCTCCTGCTGCTCTCCATCTGACCTTCCATCAGAGCACCTCTGTTTTGATGGGTTTTACACATGGATTTCTGGGTACAACTGCATTTTAGTATAGATTCCATGGCTGTATTAGTTTTTCAGGGTTTCTGTAACCAAGCATCACAAACTAAGTGGCTTAGCACAACACAAACTTATTATCTCACAATTCTGGAGTTAGATATCAGTGTGTCAGCAGGGTCTTGCTCTTCCTGATAGTACTAGAGAAGGACCCATCCTTGGCACCTGGCTTCTGGTGGCTTGGTGACATGTAACAGGAGATCTTCCGTTCTCAGATCCCTTGAGCCTACTCCAGCATGACTTTTTTTTTTTCCCTAAAGAAAGGGTCTTGTCATGAAGTCCTGGTCCTGAATTTCAAACCTCCCACCTCAGTTTCCAAAATGTTGGGATTAAAGGCTTATATTACAAATCTGTGCCACCATGCCTGGTTTTGACCTCATCTTAACTACATTCTCAAAAGTCTATTTCCAAATAAGGTCACATCTGAGATACTGAGGGTTACCATTTGATGGTTCTATACATAATAATAGCTAAAATATGGCTTGAAAGCTAACTACAAGGAATAGCAAGTAGACAAGGTTTGCCAGTTTTACAATCATTAGTTTATTTTTTACTGTGTCTAAATGGGGCCATTTATTTATAGAAGCTATTCATTAATTCTTTGTAAAAACTTTTTATAACTTTCTATACTCAAGTCCAAGGCTTAGTTTCTAAGACTGACATCATAATCCATTCCTAGAGAGACTCTTTGATTCTATCTATTATGGTAGTAAACTGCATTATGTTTATTGCAAACTACTCAGTAATCACTTCACTGACATTCTCAATGTACTAGCTATAATATTTAAGATCTTGTATATCAAAAATTGTGATGTATGTGCACAATGCAGTACTACTCATCCATAAATAAGGATACATTTGAGGTTTTTGTAGGTAAATGGATATAACTTGAGACCACCATTCTTAATGAAGTGAGTCCAGCAGAAAGTTAAATATTGCAGTTTTTCTAATATGAGAAAACTAGATTAGAAGAGTTCTGTAGAACCAAATGGGTGTGATAGTGGGAATTACAGAGGATGGGGAGAGTGTGAGAGGGCCAATAAGGGGAGTATTATAATGCACAAGTACACAAACTACACAAGCTCAACGTAACCACTGTGTATCCATACACACACAACATACACACACATGGGGAAAAAAAAAGACGTTGCATCAAAAATTGTTCTCTGTAGTCAGCAAAAATTTTATATGTTTATCTAAAAATAAACTGAAATACTGTACACCTAAAAACAACAAAATTAAGGCCAAATTGAGACTTTGCCCAGAGCAATACACTTCAATCTCGATCTTTAGTCCAAGCATATGGATTCCTCTTCAGAGTGTCCATCAACTTCTACACGTATCACATCTGTCATGCATGTCTAGTTCTTTTCCAATTGATGCTTACTTAGATCCAGCTTTCCAAACCAAAGCTGGAAAAGCACTACCTAGTGTGCCACTGTCGGCAAGCGGCAGAGCCTGGCACCTCCGCTGCACTCTTGCTTCCACACAGCCGGCATATTTCTCCAGTGAGAATTAAAAGATATGAACCACTTTTAAAATTAATTCTTAGAAACTCTCCAAGTGAGACTCAAGTTATGAATAACTGGATCACCTCTAATCTCAAAACTACTAGAGCAGGAGTAGTAGGAGAAGTCCAGCCTTTGGCTATACCCAGCCCATGAAATCATCTGGTCTGATTCGTGAAGGTTCAACCAACCAGAGACATAGGTTCAGCCATTACATTAGAAGTGAGTTAATTAAATGTCTTACTACATCTAGCAAGCCAATTTTTAAGTTGCTAATTTTATATGGCCCACAAATGATATAAGTATAAAAATGACCCTTGGCAGAGAATAATGGTTCTCCGCCCCTAGGCTACAGGAAGGCTTATTTTATATGTCAGCAGAACATAAGGTATGTGGTACCTGGAACTGTATACAAAAACGTCTCCTCCAAGTGCCAAGAATCTCCAAACATAATCTTTCTTGATTTCTTGGAAGACTCTTGAAACACAAGTTCAGGCTCAGGTGTCATCACGTAATTCTTTCTCCCCCAAGGGACAATTGAGATCAAGTTTGCTTCTGCTTGGTTGTCTTCTGAGCCCTTCTTGTAAGGCTCATTACACGACCTATAATTGGGTACCTAGCATTTTTTCACAGCTTTCCCAGAAAGGTGGTTGAACAGAAGCAAGCAAAGAGCCAAGAAAAGAGATTTTTAAATTTTTAGGTAATTTCTATCACAGCCTAGGAATTTCTAGCATAGCCCAGCTTACAGAGACTTTTTGGGTTTTGTAAGAGTCCTTTAATTACTGCATTTAAAGTTTATATAAGGTTCTTCACTAGAGATTAAAGATCTGTATGGAAAAATATTTTGAATTAAAAAGTACTGTACTGCATTTACAAGAGTTACAGCTTCTTAGGCTGAGAAGAATCGTTCTATGGAAAGCAGAAGTATAAATATAACACTTCAAGCTGCAGCATTTTATTTACTTTTGAAGAAAGAAAAAATATTTATCCCTATAAATATAAACTGTTACTTTGAGAGGGTGAAAAAAAATCTAAGCAACCTACAGAAATTCCCAATTCCCTTGTGAGCACACTTGGGCCAATGCCTGTAACCTATTGCTCTAGTCAATCTCTATTCAGGGAGCTTTTACTCTTAAGAAAACATTAAATTGAATTTTTTGATGTAATACTTTTTAAATTTAGAAAATATTCCATTCAAGTCTTTCTGTCTCATAACATATTGCCTTATGAGTGGACAAGCGGGGAAACTGGAAGTTTCCCAAGTCACTTGTGGCTATTCCTCAATTACTTTCTAAAAGTAAAATAACTGTATGTTTGTAAACCAAGAATAGGAGGCCCCAAACAACCATATCTTACTTTTCCTATGTAAGAAAATGCATTATTGTGAAGGTTCAATGATATAAAGATGGCATTGTAGGACAGGGGTAATGTTTTTACCTCTTACATAAAATGAGAAGTATAAAAGAACTTCTTAATGAGAGTTCAGTATCAAGCTGCATCTCAACAAAGGGAAACTTGTGTTAATATGTTCTAACTTTGGATTTTATAAAAGATGAAAGATTAAGTTTCAAGGCACTCAGGGAAAACAAAGAAACTAGTGCAAACAGTTCTTTGAATACCTCAGGGGGAATTAAAAGGATATCACTTCAGACAGAAATACCCTTGAATTTCTATTGCCCGTGTGATGGGTCTTGAAGACCAACACACAGGAGTGTTCTCCTTGTGTTTTAACCTGATTGTTTCTGTCCTGTCCTATGTTTTAACTTGATTGCTTCTATTTGTAGAACCACAAGGATATAAAGCCCATGTCATCTTTTACCAAATAGTCAAAACTTTTCCTGGCATCACTGGAATTTTGGCTGTGCTGGGTACCTCTACTCCAACAGACAAACGTTAAGACTCACGAGTCCCACAGGAGAGCAGGAACAAATATTTCACTAACCAAGAGTTCTCAGCCATGTAAAAAAAAAAAAAAACACTTATAATTATATCTCCTTACCTGTGATGGCTTTCAGTCAACACTAATTCAGGAAAACTTTGTTATTTTGCTGGGGGAAAAATTTACAATAAAGATCTTTTAGCATTTGACCTTTTAAATACATGGCTCCTGTTGATGAATTTTATAGTTCAGAGATGCTAAGATGGTATTGATCTGTGTGTTCTTGAGGAAGGTACAGGGTTCAAACATCTTCCATTTCTCTATTGACTTCTTCAACTCCCATTCAAAGAAAATTTTATTTTCACTTCGCAATTACCTTTCTGCATAACTTTTAGCATCTCCGTCAAAAAGTAATTGCGCCAAATGATTTCCAATTCAAAGAATATGGTTATTTGCAGCCAGCCTTGCAAACTACCTAAGAACATTTTCTCATGTATCTACAATGAAGAATTTATCTCTTCTTTAAGTTTGAATTCTCAAAACTTGAAATTTTTAAATATGAACAAAGCAAGCATCATTTGAATGCTTATTTTAAGCACAGCAATGCCTAAGAAAACACAATAAAAAGGAAGTGAGGCATAGCAAACTATCAAAGAACAATTCCAAGCGCACAAGCAAGAAGTCAATTTTCCAGTGGTTCGTTGTGCAGGGATCCATGCTATGGAAATGCAAAGGAAGTGAAAAACCTCCCCAGGGAGACGTGTACATACTTTTTCATGGCACAGAAATTAATATAAATCCCCCCAAAACTCATGATGCTAAATGGCACAAAATTTAACTAAATTGCTTTGTTTCAATATTATATACTCAAGTATCAATCAGAAAGATGTTACTAGGTACAAATTTGAGTCCCAGAACAAAATGAATTTGACTCCTGCTTCTGACTCTAGCTATGGGACTTGATGAGGTTGCTTATACATAAGTACTCTGTTTGCCTCCTGTACTGGTCTTTGTTGAAGATTCAATAAAATAATAACCTGGCACTAAGCAAATACTATTATACATTGCTACTGCTATAATTTACATCAATGATAAGCCACCACAGTTTTGAGAACTGTTTAGATGAGACTTTGTTTCCTATCTTTTATGCTTCAATTCCCAATCGAGTACTTGTTCTTGGCAATTCTCTTGTGGTTCAAAGGCTCCCGGCCTGCTTAAATTACTATAATAGATTTAACACTGCCATAGGGTTAGCATTAGGCTTCTTAAACCTTTAGCCTTCAGTATTCTCAAAATTCCTACTTCCCATGGATACATCCAAATGGAAACTTAAAATATTATTGGGCTGGTATATCAGGGTTGTTATGGAAGTAGGAAATAAAATGATATAGAAGATAATTGTAGAAAATTGCCCCAAGATGGAGGAATAATACACATTTGGATGCCTGAAGAGATCTATCATAAATGACGTTAGCTGGTGTGTGGAGAAACTAGATAATGCCACCTATCACTGAAGAAAGAACAATGGTTCTCAAAACAGCTGGATTTGGCCTTCTCTCTTCCAGGGAACATTTGGTCATGGCTGGAGACATCTTTTTTATTGTCACAACTGGAGAGATGTTACTGTTTTCTACTGAGTAGAAACCAAAAACACTATTGAACCTTCTACAATGCACAGAAAAATGACCTGGTCCAAAATGTCAGTCCAGTGCCAAGAGTGATGATCCTGAATACAAAGCAACAGTAATTTTCATACGTTGAATGTGGGACTGAAAATTGACCAGTAGGACCCCACTGGACAACATGGCACAGCAAAAACTCCTAGGTACATTCCAGTGACTCCCACAGGGGTTCTAAGAAACTCTTACAAGCATCAAGTTCAGTTCACAGAGCAGCCTGAATTTCTATCAAATGGCTCAACTGTAGCAGAATCATGCAAAGTAAATCCATAGAGTAGTGAAAATGAAAAAAAAATACCACTATATCCAGAAGAGAGTAAAAGAAGATGGACTCTTTGCAAAAAGAACTTACAGAGAATCGGAGATTAGGAAGAAATGGACAGGGTATCAATGAAGGCAAGAGTACAGTGTCTTGGTTTTAATGGGTCTGAGCACTAGGTTGTGAAACATGATGTCCTCTGGTGTCAACAAAATCAAAGGGCATTGACACTACTCTCTCATGTCACTTTCTGATTATATATTGGCTCCATACATACCTGCTGTGCTTTAGATGCAAAGTGTTCCCCAAAAGCCTCATGTACTTATGGATACTGTGTACTGTTGGGAAGTAGGGCCTGGCTGGAAGGGCAGATATTTGGGGCTTGACCTGGAGAGGCATGTGCTGGTTCTTCCCTTCTGCTCAGGCTTTGTTCTGCCATGCTATGAGGATCTCTGTCTCAAGCTCTGGACCCTGCACTCAGTCACCTGTTGCTCAATCATATAAAAATTCAGAGGCCTCCACAGCAATGTTGCATAGGGGCTAGGCTACTGCTCATGGACCTTGGGACATCCACATGGTTATGGCTTCACAGACTGGCAGAGTAGAAGAGTTGTGTGGTTACAGAGGCTTCCATCTAGAATATAGAGGAAGGCCTTGGAAGCCAGGTAGTATGTCCCTGGGAGGGCAATGTATAAAGTTGTAAAAGAGAAGCCTAGGGTAAAATGGAAAGCCGGAAAAAACTGGAGAAGACAGGAGGATGGATTATTTCCCAAGAAAGACCACAGGCAGTGGGCAGATAAAGTCCAAAGGAGAGAAGATGAGGTTGCAGCCCATGGAAATTCTGTAGAGGTGTGGCTAGTCAAGGCCTGTGCAGTACATATCACACCACAATTTACACAAGGTGCTGGAATGGAACTGTAAGTTTTAATCCTTGCCCTGCTGGTTTAGAAGTTGCTTTAGCCCAATTGCTTTATATCCTGCTGCTTCTTCCTTTTGGACTGGGAATATTTAGATTGTACTATTGTATGTTATAAGTGATGGACTCTTTGGTTTTCATAGAAGCTCAAAACTGAGAGTTTCTCTTGTATCTCACAGACTTTGGACTTAAAATTTTTTTAGTACTGCTAAAACTGTCAAGATGTTGGAAACTCTTAGAAAAGGACTACATGCATTTTGCATAAGGAGGTAGATATAAAGTCTTTCGGGGGCCAGGGGCAGACTATTGTGGCTTGGATCTGGAGTGTTCCCTCGCAATGCTCCATACGTCTGTGGATATTATATATTGCTGGGAGGTGGGACCTGGCTGGAAGGGGCAGATTCTTGGGGCTTGACTTGGGATGGGGCATGTGCTGGTCGGCCTTTCCTCTAAGACTTGGCTCTGTTCTATCACGCCATGAGGATCTTTGTCTCTGGCACTAGCTCTGGGTCTGGCCCTGGACACAGCCCCAGCACTGTCAGGTGATTCCACCATTTCCCAGACACCCTTCCATGAATAGACTGTGACCTTCTGAAGTTGTGAGCTAAAACAAATCTTTCCTAAATTTGTGGATGTTGGGTATTATGTCCCAACAATGAGAAAGTAATCAAGACGGTACCCTAGTAGTAATCTTAAGTCTTTAGTTCTCACGGAAGGAAGGTTCTCCATTATCAACTATGTTGATCTAGTCATCAACTGCATTTATTTAGCCATCAACTGATCAAATCGGTTTATCAAAGAATTGAATTACTTTGAAGTTAATTCTAGGAGCATGTTCCCATAAACAAATGTTAGAGTGTCTGAATGCTCTCTCTCGTCTTGTACAAGCAGTGGTGATTAACAAAAAAAGGTGTGGTCTTTCTTCCTAGTAGGTTTCTGGAAAACTGAGTAAAAGGCCTGGTAGTATAAATGAGCCTTGCAGAAATGGAATGTAGGGTACATCATAATAGGGAAGGCTTCTTAGAGGAGACCACATCTACACAGAGACCTGGAGGACAAAAAGAAATCACCCATGAGAAGTAGAGGGAGAGGAGCATTCCTAAAAGAACTTGAAGTGTTGAATAAATACCCAGTAAAACCATTATTTTAACATAGCTACCAGCTTTTTTTCCTGTTCATACTTTACACAGATATTGTCAGAGGTTACATAAAATTTGATACTTGCTTCACTTTATATCATGAATAATATTTCATGCAGTCACGCGGTCTTTACAAAAATTTAAAAGGCTACATTATATTCCATAGACTTGCTACTACATTCTTTAATCTATTGCTGTCTTGGGTTTTGATTATTTTTTGTACTTGTTTATGTCTTTCTGAAAAGAGCTGATGTGGCTCTTTGGAGGTGGGGGGTGTTTTTCCTTATGTTTGCAGTATTCTCGTCATATGCTAGTTTCCCCTTTCTTAAATTTAAACACACACACGCTCATACAATGAAAAGGGATTCATTCCCACTTGATGTTTATCACTTTTATATTTAAAAATTCCTAAGTTTAGCAAATTGCCCACATCACTCCACCCATAAAATGTCTTTCATCTGAGCACAGTCTGGAACTCCCTTTAAAATTCATCACATACACAAACTGAAGAACTAAACTACAGCTACCAAAAAGGCTTCAAGCTTGAAATCTGGTTTTAGGTGGGTCACATATTTTCAGTTTGTGGTTTAAAGTATGTTTCCTCTTTCCATAATATCTGACAGTTGACCTGACACATTTCCTTTTTGAGATGGTTTACGATTAGCAAGCTACACTCCAAGTGACAAGATTACCTAATACTGTCCTTGAATTAAGCACCACCACCTTGAATCACCAGCAAATCAAAAATTTCCAAATTAAAATTGAATATAGCTCAAATATTTGTCTGTAACTTCTGGCACCTTTCGGGTTTGAAGTTAACAGGCTGTTGTGTTCAATTAAAAAAAATTGCACCTGACCTTCAGCCTCTCTTCATCATCTATTGAAAGAACAATGGAGATGTTATGTGATACAAATCCTATTTCTTTTATGAGAACAAGAGTTTTAAGCAGTTCTACTTAGTATTTGGATGAGAAGTAATAACCTGTGAAAACTATCATCTAGCCTGCTTGTCCCAGGTCTGAAAAAAATCACTCAGGAGTCAAAAGTGGCATAATAATTTAGCTATTATTTAAGAACCTTAGATGAATCACTAGGCTAACTCTTATCTTTGTCATCATTAAGAACAGTCCCAGTGGGGGTCATTTCTAAACTACTTCACAGTGAATGATGCCACCATAAGAAGTGTTCACACCTGCAGAGTTCTTTGCAGCTCATGACTACAAGCATTTTAATGCTCCATCCTAGAGGGTAGGTAGGATAGAAAGCCTTATTATTTCACAAATGGAAAAATAATTCTTACAAAGTATTTTAGAGGTTCAAAGATCTGCTTGAAGTGATATAGTATGAAGTAATATCATGAGGTACAGCAATGCACTGAAGTCTCCCAATTCCAAATCAACTATTTTCCCCCTGTCTCTCTTCTGCCTCTCAATACCCAGGATCAAGCATGAAGCAGGGATTAGTGTTTGCTTCCAGCTTTAGTATGAACTAGCCCTGTTGCCTTCTACACGTCAAGTAGCTGTGAGTCACAATTTTCTTAATTGTGACAAACATTTGGTCATATGAACGCTAAAGATTGACAGCTCAATTTTCTATGAAAGAATTTTCTCCTTGCTTACAAGGGAAGAAAGTGTCTCCAGTTCCAGATTCCTGTTCCCTACATCTGTCCAGGTACACACCTAGTGTGGCAAGCAACAATCTGATTAAGGCAGATTCAATATCTCACCATCACATAAATAGTAATACTAAAATATTAGTAGGCAATAGTAATACTAAAATGTTAATCACATGACTGACAAGGGACTACTTAATATAATCAACTCATTTTATCTATACAATGGACTTAGGGTTAGGTAAAAAAGAAAAGTATACATAAATACATACATACACACACATATACAAACATAATTTACACTTTCTAGATTAGGAAGTAATCTTAAGGCCTAAGAAAATCAAATAATGAATTCAGTCTTACAAAGCTGGACTTGAGATTGAACAGACAACATAACTCTTGAACTCATGCACTTAATTACGTCTCTATGAGGCCACCCATTCTTCTTGCCTCAGAAGTTGTGCCCACTTGGTTTGGCCAGAGATCTCCCCTAAATCTTACTTTCTAAAATATCACTGTACTATATAAAAAGCCTATAAAGGGCATTTTCTCCAATGGATTCATTTTTCTACATTTCTAACAAAGATTCTTGCACCTCTTGTTGGATCCTCTTTGTTGTTGAAATTCTCAGATTCAAGTCTTTAAAGTAATGCTCAAGGGGAAAGACCTATTACAGTGGACTTAATAAAAATGCTTCTTCCCAATCCCTGGACCTTTTGGTCTGTTTTTTTCTGTCGTACTTTCTGGATGGTCTGTTTCCTTTTTGAGTTTTCAGAGCTTCATTGACTATATCTTGTTGCAAACTCATCCAATCCCCAGAAGAAATACACTCAGCTCTTCCTTAAGAAGGAAATACTTGAGAAATATTTG
The DNA here is from genome assembly GCA_004027205.1 of Ctenodactylus gundi. Classification (NCBI taxonomy): domain Eukaryota; kingdom Metazoa; phylum Chordata; class Mammalia; order Rodentia; family Ctenodactylidae; genus Ctenodactylus; species Ctenodactylus gundi. Next base: position 420,175 of record PVKB01000943.1, on the reverse strand, counting down.
GGAAAAAGAAAGTAATTTTCCATATTTAAGAGTTAAATCCATTGTCTCTGCTTTTATTTATAGGTCATATCTGTTATGATTATGGTCTAGCTTTCAGAGCAAAGAGAGTAAAACTTCCTCAATACGAAGTGGATGATTCAATGCATGGTAGAAGAGGCAGCTCAGCCCCTCAGTTCCTTTTGGTACCATGGACAGTGTTTCTATCTTTGAAAAGCTGCCAAGCAGATAGGCTGCCCTTGCCTCCTGGCAGTCCTGGAGCTCAGGAACCACTCCATTCTCCCCCGCATGCTCTATCATGCCGTGTGATACTGAGGCACCAGCCCTGAGGCCAGCATCCCAAAGCTCATTAGCATCTGTCAGCAGCAGTATGGTGCCGCAGAAGTCACAGGGTAACTCTGTGACTTAAGTTTGGACGAAGACTTGCCAACAACTCTCACCTTCACAGTGAAATGCTCAGGTTCACAACAGCAGATGAGAGAGAGCAATCCATCAGATGCTGTCATTGTTTACCATTCTGTTTCTAGAACTTTACCAGTACCCCAATCTTGAAATTTCAATGAGATAAGCTACAGTAAATCTCCTTTTTACTAATCAAGATAGAAATCTTTTCTTTCCCAGTTAGGACCAACTGCACAAGCCAAACAGCACATCTGTCTGCCACCCAGGGGGCCTCACCTAGGGGACAGCAGAGCTTCACTGACATAACAGCTAGAGGCTTTGTCATATCTTTTCCTCTTGCAGAGTGTCTCTGTCATCTTTTATCAGCCATTATACACAGCTTCGCTTTTGTGACATTAACCGAGGATTGCAGCTGCAAGCATCCAGACTCTTCTCGCCGCCTGCAGGGACTTCTGATGTGAGTTTATCATGACTGCTGAGCCTGATGCTTTTATACTAAAGTGGCACCCACTCCGTTATTAGTATGCCCAGCCCACATGCACACACATGTGAGGCCAGCTCCCCAAATAGCGTTTCCTTGAGCAGTGGAAATCCATCTATTTCCAGCTAGAAACAGGATTGTCTCTTGCAGTGGAATAACTGATCTAATATGAAACGACCCTAGAAGTGTGTGAAGACAATAGAAAATGCCTAGATGTGGCAGCCACCGTTGGACATTAAAAGAGCAGTGAGCGTAAGGTGTCACCCTGAGACATAAGGATATTTTTAAAGCAATAAGTAGTAGATGCTAAAACATGCAATATTCCAACTTATGGTATACAAGTATTTAAAACACTTTTCTTATGGGCATAAAATTAATTCTCTATGTCCACTGACTATTACAGAAGCAATTCTCTTTAAAATGGCCAGAAGTGTATATATATATATATATATATATATATATATATATATATATATGTTTAAAGTGGAAGTGGAAATGCATAAGTCCATTGCTTCTGGGATCGCTGTAAGGATGAGGCAGGATTGTACAGTGGCTAGCAACTTGGGCTTTGATGGCAGGTTCAGTTTACAAACCAGACATGTACCTTGCTAGCTGTGAGAACCGCATGGGTTATTTAACTTTCCTGAGCTCATGCAGTGCAGTATTAATAAGAGCAGCAATCTCTATGCACTATTATGAAGAGCTTGGGAAGAAATGATATTCCACAAATATCAGCCCTTGTCCCCATTTTCCATGGTATATTGTAGATGCTATCATTGTGGATTTTCCACCATGGCTGGCTAAAACAAGGGTATTTCCTCAGTGGCTTCAGGACACCAGCCCTACCTTTCCTTAGTCAACATCACATATACATTTTTGTATCAGGAAAGAAAGATAGAGAGTAAACGGTCAATATCCCATGCTAGAAATCCCATGTGTGGCCTGGTAACACTTTGGCATAAGCTGCAGACAAGATTCCATTGAAAGCGATGGTGCAGTAGTCTAACATTCTGCAAGCAGTGGCAGTGTTTTGTTTCCTACATCTCCTTTCCTTGCTGAGGTCTCATTTTACTTACACTTTTCAGCCCTGACATACAGCATACATGCAGATCTATCTTCCCAGGCATAACAAATGATTAACTCCCCAATTCTCTTCAAAACATAACTGTCTCTTTATTTAGTCACTCAGGTAACAAGTCTGCCTGGTCTAACCAACTAATCTAGGACACGTAGGTAAACAGCTCCGAACAGATTAACAATGACCATGCTGGCGATACTCACAATGATAAGACTTTGTGGGGCTTACTGTAATAAATCAAATGAGTTAAGCATTTAATGCTGAAACTCTAGATAGTCAAGCAGATCTGTGGAGTGATGCAGGGAGCATTTTGAAGCAAGGTGCTTTGGAAGACATATCCAAATTATAATATAAAGGCAACAACCTCTTTTTCATACTGTGACATCAATTCCACATGCAGACAGAAATTTTGTGGAATTGTAAACAGAGTAGAATATTATTTGCTCAAATGAAAACCCAACCCTTTTAATCCAGTACAAACATGAACCCAAAATAAATTAAAGTGTGGGCTTTGGAGAACAAGTATGTTTGTTTCATTGTTGCTGTTGATGTTGGTGATGATGAGAGAGAAGAGCACGAGAACATACCTACTCACTATAGAGCTAAATGCATCCTCATGCCATAAACCCATGGTTGCGGCCTATGCCTGTGAGGAAGATCCCACTTCATCGCTACCCTTACCCCAACCCCCAGGATCACCACAACAAGACTCCAGCACATGGTTCCAGCATGCTCACAGTGTCATGCCATACACATTCCACCTGGAACTTGCTGAGAAGAAAAAGAACTCAAGTTGGATTATGGACGTTATTTTAATGAATGTGGCTCCCTCTTCTGGTGAAAAGCCTAAATCAAGAACATCAAAAAACAACAGAAAAAAATCCCCTGCGCAGAACTGTGGCTCAGCTTCTGGTGTGTCCAGCTCCAGAAATATGTGTCAACACAAAACCCTTAGAATGGGAACCAAACAATACATCCACCAAAGTCTTCGCAGCCTGCCTCTAAGGTGAAATGGTGATGAGAGCAAGAACTGAAATGTGTAAAAAGAGAAGGAAAAGGAGAGAGCCTGCACTAGAAAAATGGAAAAAAATGACACTCTTACAAGGTCTATGTTTAAATAAGGCATTGGAGATTAAAATAATTGAGCATGTATTTAATAAATACATCTTCATCCACGAATCTCTTTTTAAAAAGTCAATCCTATCATTGCTTCAAAGGATATAAAGACTCAGAGAACCAATACTGATTGGAACAAGTACACTAACTTGATTCTTAACCAACAAGAATAAGCAAATATAGTATGCAGAAATGTCTACTAAACATTTACATTCTTCTTGAAGCTGAACCTATATTAAAAGTATCTTTTATCACATATTCACAAGAAAGTCTAAAGAAAAATTTGGACACTTTGGAAACACTTGTTTACAAAAAATCTGGACTCTGACCTCAACTATACAAATGTGTATTGAGCCAAAAATGTAGAGAGCCTTAAGGATAGTGTCAAGTGTTTATGCTTAAATAAATCTCAGTAGCAAAACCAATGTATCAGCGATACACCTATGTCCCTTTTGAAATAAATCCTACTAAGATGAATACTGTAGAGACCTAAGAAATGGTTAACCACAGAAGAAAATAAAACCCCTAACACTCCAAAGAGCCCATTGAAACTCCCACATTTTGTCTCTTAACACTTCATTGATTGCTAAATTATATTCACTCCTGTGTGACCTCAATGTTTCTGCATTACAAATCCTGCCACTTGTTAGAGGCTGTATGCAGATTTATCATAGCTTTATGAAAGGGCATGGGTGCAGGAAGCAATGCACTATGCTGCCACACAGTGGGCTCAGGATTAGGAAGGCAGCATCCTCATGCCAGGGCCAATCAGTAAAGACCCACGTGCTATTCTGTGTGCTTTTTGGACTGCCCTTAAAGATCAGTCATCCCACAGGGCCCACTTTACTCAAAATGTGTGGATATAAACTCTAAAGATTCAGGGAGAGCAGAAAAGTTGAGATGCGATAGTGTCAAAGACAACCTGAGTAGTGATCGCAGTTTATCACAACTCTGTGGGGAGCTGGAATAAATGACATAGATTTAGAAATGTTACCATTCATGCTGGTCGTGTCTCCTTAATGACACCTTACACAGGCTGTTCTGATTCAGTTAGCAACTAAGCCATGTTTTTGACTTCTATGTTCATGTCTGCCAAGTCAGTATTCATAGAATCCCCTGCCCTCAATATCTGACTCCTTACTCTCTACCCGATGCTGTTGCTCTCCACAACCCACATGAAATCTACTAACTTTGGTCTATCTTCAGCAGAATCCAACAAGGCAAATTTACAATCCTCTCTTAATACCCACCCGTCAAATTCAAACTGCTCCTTGGACAAAAATTCCATTTCCTAGTTGCAGTCAGAATTGACCCCAGTTCTCTGCAGAAATCGCTTTCACCCTACTACAATAATCTTTCACCAGCTAAGCAATGGGCTAGTTCTGGTTTGGCTTCGAGAATGTTCAGCAAGTCACTTATTTACAAAACTTTAGACATTAATATAAATGAAAATGGCAGATATGCCAGCAATTCGAGAGCTACTGAAGGAGATAAAGAGTAGATTAAAAACAGGAAAATATGCATATTTGTATATCCAATATACTTAATTAAAATTGATATAAGCCATTAACTAAACAGCTGGGGTACTAGGGATCTAGGAATGTATCTCAGCGATGCAGCCTTTGGAAGGCTCTGGGTTCGATCTAAAGAGCATGTTTGAATTGCTGTATTTTGTCATGCATTTTATATGTGGGTGAATGGGTGTGGGTGGGTTGTACTGGTGCTATTGGAGATTAAGCCTAGGATCTCCACAGCTGGGCTACATCCCAAAAATGCCCGAGCCTTTCCTAAGTCTTTCTCTGAGCTGTATGACCTTATATAATTATTCTAATCCAAAGTTTTCAGATTTTTTTCTAGTTATTGGAACAAAAACTAGTCCAAAAATTACACATTTTTGTAGTATACGTGAATAAAATGAATATTGTATCTGCTTGTGTAAACACACACCTAATCATGACTTCTTACCCACAACTCTGATCTCAACAGCCTTCAGAGTTCACTTTAGCATTCTTCATTTTCTTTGTTTTATAATTTATTCCCAATATTACAAACCTGTCATTATCTACTGTGACCTACAATATAGTGATTTAAGTGTAATAAAATAGTTAGAACAGCTAGCTCATATTCTTGAGAAACGTCTTTACTACTAAGTTATAGCATTTTTTTGTCTTTAGGTTTAACAAGTAGCCAATCAAAATACATTTTTTCACAATTACTGAGGTTAATTCTTCTCCCACCTCCCTCAGTTCATTTCTATCCAATAATATCACATATTATAGTTAGATATAACATCCATTCTGGTTTAATTTTGGGTTCCACATACATACTGACTAGTTTTAATTATTGGAGGGTGTGTGAAACCTAAAGGTTCTTAAAGTCAGAATCATACAGAAGCTTACACTCAGAAATGCTCCTCTCTCCTGACCTCTTCTCTCCTGGTCTCATTTTTTACTTTCTACCCGTTTCCCCCTTGAACACTTGTAGAAAACCAGTCATTTTAGTTTATGGTTAATACTTCACACCTTGTGAAACAGTCAATGTATTTTGTCATGCACCTCTCACTCTTAAATAAGGAGTTAGGTTATATTTTATGCTCTACTTTTAACATAGAATTCTTGGTATCACTCTGAGTTTAAAGATCTTCCTTGTTCTTTTTCACAGCTGCATAGTACCCCACTGTATGTATACACCGTTATTCATCCAATTTCCTATGCATAAGTACCTAAGTTCATTTCATTATTTTGCAATTATTAAAAGTAATACAATACTATGCATGTGTATTTCTATATTTTTGCAAGTCTATCACCAGGGTAGATTTCTAACAGGAAGACTGCTAATTTAAAAGGGGAAGCGTATGTAATTTTGTCAGCCATCATCCAGTTTCTCTGAAGAGCAACACTGGATTGCCTTGCTGCCAGCAGTGTTTGGGACAGTGCTTTCCCATAGCCCACTAACAGAGCATACTGTAACCTCATCTACTTTTGATCAGTCTGTCAGGTGTAAAAAGACATCTCAGTGGTGGACTATGTTCCAGTTCTCCAGTTATGACTGGGCCTGGCTCTTTATATTTACTCTTAGGTCATTTTTGTATCATTTCTGTGAATTTTTATAGTTCTCATTTTCCTACTGGGTTTTTGGTCTTTTATCTTTTGTTCAGGGATTTTTTTTTTTTTTTTGCTATGTTAGGAACATTATACCTTTGTTGTGATATATGCGGCAAATATTTTGCCCTAGAAATTATCTTTCATCTTACGTGTTTTCTTCATACAAGAGGTTTTTTTTTTTTTTTTTTTAATGTAGCAGTTGTAGCCCTCATGCTGAGTCTGGACCCTGAGGCACAAGTAGAAGTCTTCTCTCCATAGTAGGGTTGAAGAGGAATTCACCTAGGTTTTATTTTTAAAATTTTGGAAGTTTGGTATATTACATTTAGATCTCTGATCCATTAAAACTTTTCATTGCTCACAATAATTTAAAGGTGGAGGAGATGTGGTCAGGCCTCTTCGACATTATCATGCAAAAATTCTAAGAATGCTTTGATTTTTCTATTTCCACCTAGATCAAGGCTGAGTCCAGCAGTAGATATTTAACTTGAAGTCACTACTTGAAAGGAAACATCTGATTGAAGCTTTGCATTCGCCATAAAATTTTTCTCCTTTTCCTCGTTCACTCTCCTGCCCCTCTTCTCTCTTCCACAGATGGGAAGCTAAAACTCAAGCTATAAGCCTAACTGGGTTAGAAGCCACAACGGAACGATTTCCTGACAGCTCATTCTTTATTCGCGAGTACACCCTCAGCTGCACACACCAACCTTCATTGTGAAGAACGAACACCAGCGACCATGGTAAATCCATTCACAGAACTTGCTTTCCCCTTCAGCACCATCTGAGTCTGTTAAAAATCTTAACTAGGAATTTAATTTCTCTGCAGAGGGTTTTAAATTAATTACGGCTTTCCATGCCAACAAAGAGCCTGATACATCCATAAATCAGTCCCGGTGGAGGAGGACTACTCCGAGCGAGTGGCTATTCAGGGCAGACCTCAGATTCAGCATCCCTGTCGGGCTCCCAACAAAAGGGTGCAGGTGTGGAATAGGCCACTGTGACCAGGAAGCCCCAATAATTATTTTGCATCACTTAAGCCACAGCAGGTAATATGGCAAATCAAAGTCCCGGGCGCTCAGCAAGTGAAATCCATGTCACCATGAAAAGCCACATCACACCACTGTAACCTCTCTAAATGAATTGCCATAACATTGTGATTTATTTTATACCAAGTCTAAGAATTAAAAGGACATTGATCAAATGATCCCTTTTTTCTCTCTTTTGTTAGAAACAGAAAGTAACAGATGGAACCACTTTTTTAAAAAATAATTTGCTGAATGTCACTTGGACTTTTGAAATTGCTGAGCTTATTAAACACACTCAGAGTAAGGTCTGCACTCACACAGGGCTGTGTTCTTTAGAGAGAAGTTACTTAAATCCTATGAGTTAAACACAGAATTTGTACCTTTGAGTCAAATCTAAAATAGCAGGATTCCTAATCTTTAAATATTTCCATTTGCTAGCTTTGTTTCTTTTGTGTCCTTTGATTGGCAAACACCCAGTAAATGAAAGAGCCATGGATTCACTTTTAAATGATTTCATATTCTCTGACAGCAGCATCATACATACATGAAAATCATTAGTAGATGTAAATGAATGACCAAGCTATTTTTTAAAATCTATAAACAATGCCTCACTTAAATGTGGAATTAAGCCTCTTGGCCAAAGTGTACTCCGCCATATTTTCCTCATTCATCCACACTGTTCTGACCTTCACATACGTCTCCAACCCCAGAGTTCTGAAGTCTGCATTCTATATCTAATTACACTTAGTTTTACTCAAATAATATTCCATATCCAGTTCGTCTTTGAGTTGATAACATGTTTTATATAACTATCACAAAAAGGTGTTAGAAATCAGTGTTTTTGAAATATGAAATCAAAATGCCCAGGTAAAAATTCAACAACTCCCAGGTTATTAGTCATTAAAATTAAATAAAATAATGCATGTTTCAGATGATTTAAATTTAGAAATAATAGTTTGAACCTTCCAAGAATTTTAGCGACACAGGCAGTTTGTTTCCTACACACGTAATACAAGACACTCCTGTACAGTGCCTGATTTCTGCCCGATGACATTCCCCACGTCTGGTCAGGCTTACAATGATTCCAGCCCTGCAGAGCCCATTGCCATGGCAAGTGAAGAAAAGAAAAAGAAGAAAGTAACCCTGCCAACCAACAGGGATTTAATCACGCTCCCTATTCTGGAAGCCCCTGAATCAAACTTTGAGGATGAATGCCAGAGCCTGGGGACCTGGAACACACTGTCCAAGCCACTCATGCGTAGCCTCCCCGAGACCCACTTTGCCCTCTCCAACTACACAGATGCTCTTATACCGTAAACATGCACTCGTGCCAGCCATGTTTAAAAATGAAACAAAACAATTCTTACAATCCTGTGCCTCCTTGTCCAGCTACTCTAATTTTTTGGCTGCTGTTGTACTACAAGTTTGCAAAAGAGTCATCTACAAAGTGTAATCAAAATCTACTGAGTACATTTAAATTAAAAATGTATCACAAATGTTATCAACGTATACATTTTGTCTTACAAATACTACCAATGTATTATATTTTGCCATTAACACCTCTCAAAATATTCCCTTTCACTTTAAACATACTTAACAATTTGTACCACTTTCTAAAGTAGTTCTGGAATTCCTCTTTCATGTCTTCCTAAAGTGTGATGAAAACTACTGTCAGTCGTGTGGCTGAGTGTCCTCTAACAAAAAGGCAGGCTCCCGAGAACATTATGGTGTGTCCTCACTCACCTTATTGCCAGATCTGGCACCAAGCAATTTCTAGCTCTTCCCCAAATTCAAAATGACCATAAAAGGGAAACGTTTAGAATCACTCAAGACATAGTGGCAGCTATGCCAGTGCAAATAAAGACACTCATCCAAGAGATCTTTGAATTCCATGAGAAAGATGTCAAGAACAATGGGATGTACCTGTTTGAGAAGAGTGAGAGGACTTTGAGGGGGATAAATGGCATTGTATCTCTTGCCATAACATAATGCTTTAAATTTAAACCTTCACCATATTTTCAGTCATACCATATGTATCCCTGAGTTCTCTACTTCTATGCTCAGTATTTCCTAGCCTATATTCCCATACCTGTGAGGTCATCATGAGGATCTCAATGTGATGACAGGAGGAGTATCAGCAATGGCCACGTGCGCAGCAAGTTTTTTTATCTCTGCATGGTGAGTTCCCTGCCCACAATATAAAGAGACAAGACCTGGAAAACCTGGATTTTTACCTCTAAAGAACAGCCATTATATACCACCTCTCCTCACAAAACTCCCAACAGGAGTGATAACAGAGGGAGGCTGTCCCATGCTACACCTACTGCTCAGGAGGTCTAAGGCTACAAACCCCTCATGGCAGGCCATGTGGGCAATGCCAAGGCATCCCACCCCTCTGCCCCTGGTAATATGGAACAAGATCCTAGAAGGGGCCCAATTCCTCCTCTAGCAGAGACGGAACACAAGGCCTCCCCCATCCAGGCCAGTGAAGACTGACTAGGATCTTGAATAGCTCCACAAACTGGTGATAATGAGGTCAATCTTCTCCTCCTCCTGTTAGAGAAGCATCAACAAGCAAGAAAAAAACAAAACCTTTAAACAAGAACCAGGTCCCTAGAATGGTCTAGATTTCGATGGGAAAAAAATACCTACAAAATACATCTTAACTCAGAAGATCATAGATGACAACGACAAATGAGAAGAAGCATCAGCATTATCTGATAAACATGTTAAAGCAATCCCGAGAAAAATGTCACATTGAGCAGTCATAGCCATAATCAAACACAAATTAGAAGCCCTTATTATTAACAAGGAATAGAAACATTCAGAGAAGAAATGAAAGATACAGAGAAGAACCACATGGCAAGCTGCCACTGGAAAGCCTATTGGCAAGACGAGCGGAACAGAGGGGAGGAGAGAAAAGCCCGGCAGTCAGAAGATCGAGTAATAGAAAACACAAACTCTGAATGCAAAGGAAAATCAGAATGAAAAAATAATCAACAGCTTTATATTTGTATAAAACTAAAGCAGGGCACACAGTCTTGGCTCAGAGCACTTGACAGAGAGGGAAGAAGAGCTGAAGACTTACTTGAAGAAATCCTGAATATAAACTAAAATGCGAAAAACACATGTAACTACAGAGAGATACTACAAAAAAACCCCTGTATATAGACACATCATAATCAAACTTCTGAAAATGAAAGTCAAAGGAAAGGGGAATAGGGTAGTGTTTAGAGTTCTTGCCTATGAGGCACAAGGCCCTGGGTTCAATCTCCCAGTAACACACAATACAGGCATGGGGGTATAGGACATATTACCAGCACTCAGGAGGCTGAGGCAGGAGGATGGCCTTGAGTTCTGGGCCAGTGTGGGCTACACATTGAGTTCAGGACCTGCCTCAACTACACAGTGAAATCCTGCCTCAAAAAGTCAAAGGGAAAAATATCCAGAAACAGTGAGAGAAAAATGGTAAAACATTCAGTAAGTAAGAGCAACTATAATGGCAGCATATTTCTCTTTAGAGACCTTGGAGGCCCGAGAGAGAGATGGAAAAAAAGATCAACCCAGAATAATCTTATATCCAGTCAAAATATCCCTCAGGTATAAAGAAGAAATTATAACATTCTCGGATAAAGAAACACTGAAGAAATTTTTTGCTGGTAGATACATCCTAAAAAGAATGGCTGAAAAATTTCCTACGTAGAACAAATACATATTTTAAAAAAGAAAAACTCAATATAAAATGAGTTAAAGACCTTAATGCAAGACCTGAAATCCTAAAACTCTTAAAGAAAGAAAAAAACAGATCTCCTTTAAATATTGTCTTCAACAATGAGTTCCCCATTTTTAGTCATCACACACAATAACAGAATTCAGCGTGAGGATTTGGTACAAATACATGTCTCATCTAAATCATTTTTACTGTCCCTTTTCCTTCCCTCCTCTGATGCACATCCATCCCCATGTATCAATCCAAACATCTGACAACAGCTGGTCTTGGGAGCACAGGCCTGTAATCCCAACACTATTGGAGACAGAAGCAGAAGCCCAACCTGGGCAACTTGGCGAGACCTTGATCTTGCCCATGGCTGAATGAATAAAGAAAATGTGACAGACACACACATACACAGAGGAATATTATTGACATTTAAAAAAGGAAAGCAATCCTGCCATTTGTAACAATACAGACGAAACTGGAGGACACAGGGCTAGGAGAAATAAGCTAGAAAAATGGGGCACAGCCTCACTCATGAGTGATGTTGGAAGGAGAGTTGAATACACACAGCATATACCACAGTGCTGACCGGGGCAGGAAGAGGGTTGAAATGGGATCAGACAGCAAGGCGCAAACGCTGGTTTATACAGGCTGAGTCAATCTCAGGATCTAATGCACTGCATGGGGATGCAGAAACTAACAATCCTTTGTGTAATAAAAATTAGCTAAGAGACTGTAAGATTCTCTTACCAAACGCAAAAGCAGTAAGAGCAGAAGGTAATAGATATGTTAATTTTCTTGATTATAGTAATCATTTCACAGTGCATCTCAAAACATAATGTCATGTACTTTAATTATATAAAATGAAAAATAAAATGCATAATGCTTAGGTAGGAACACACAAATCTAAAGGTGATAAGTCTTGGAATATCAAAAAGAACTTGATAAGTAAAGACATGGTACGTACAACAGGCTTTCCTTGTCCTCATGAATTTTCTAAACTGTATTTGACAACTGAAGGAAAAATTACAACACCGTGCGATGTGGCTCTGAATGTGTGGAGAGAAATTCTTTGAGACATTTCTATCATAAAGGAAGGTAAAGGTCACATGAGGAAAATTTCTGCACTTCATGGGAATGGGTCAAGTGATGCCACCAGTGGGCTGGTATGTTATGAAGCTATGCTGCTACATCTGGAGAAACCAGTGGAGAAGCTACCCAACACAATACTCTCAAAAGTGCTGTAAGTAAATCAAAATAGTCTTCAAAATGTTTAGCTGGTTTACAGGAAGGCAAGAGAAAAAGCAGGAATATGAAAAGCAGAGAACAAATGCAAAACAACCAATAAAACAGCAGCACATCTGCATAAAGGATGCATAAAACCTGAATGAATTTCATGGTTAGCCTTGGGTCTAAAGCCGTTAAGGAACATAAATGAACTGAAGGAAACCCAGGAGGTGATAAATCCTGCCCTCCCAGAACCAAGAAATCAAAGAGACCCAAGGCTGTCTTTATTCTGGATAGGACAATGGAGGAGAAACCTGTCAGACAGTTAAGAAAAACCACATAAAGTTTCATTAAAAAAAAATACTAATGTTGAGGACACCGGGGCTTGTTTAAAATCCTCAGGCAACTGCACCTGCACATCTGCCAAGCTTTTTGCTGTGGCCCTTCACTGAGTCACCTGTAAGTAATGGGTCAGAAAGAGACAACGAAGACAAAATCCTAACATGTGGAATACAAATGAACTCAGAAAGTTTCTGCTTGATTTCCAAAGAATCCCAGGGAAAAGTGACAGTCACTGAGAAAGGCCCAGGCAGTCCATGGAATGACCATGAGATGCTGTTCTAAATACTTTTTCATTGCTATGACTCAATACCTGACATCCACAAAATTAGGAAAAGAAAGGTTTGTTTTAGCACATAGTTTCGAAAGGTCACAGTCCATTCTGGGGCAGCCAGCAGCAATGAAAGTACATTGCAGAGGCAGAGGTGGAGGGAGCGCCTTGACATTATAGATGGGAAGCCAAGTCAAGGCAAACCGAGTCTAGTCTCTCCAGGAAGGCAGGAAGCAGCTTGCATATCCTTCCAGGTCTCATTCCAATGATTGGCCCCTCCTGGGTCCAGGTGTGGAAGGTGTGGTAAGCCCCCACTACACACTTGTGATCCAACTTACATGCCTGTAATCCATCCCTCTTAGACTAGGTCCCATCTCCCAATGGCATGTAATTCCATAGACAGTCCATAATAACCAAATCCATGAGATTTTCTGGGGGACATTCCAGATCCAAACCACAACATTCCACCCCTGGCTCCCAAAAATCTCAAGTCCTTCTCCTCATGCAAAATGTATTTAGTCTTTCTCCGAGAGCTAACAAGGTTTTAACAGTTTCAGCATTGTTAAAGAAACTCCAACTCCATAGTCTCCTTTTTTTATTTCTTTTAAGCTTTTTATTTTTATTTTTTTCTCCCCACTATTCTTATTAATATACAAATGTAATACATAGTACTTACAATGAATTTGGGTGTTTCATACATCTATGTATCACACCAACTTCACAATCCCTTCCCATTTTCTACCCTCCCACCCCCTCCCTATCCCTTCCCCTGGCTCTGGCTATCACTTCATATGGTTCCAAAGAATGTCTGTGTTCTGGGTTTCCAAGTCCAAGAAACCATACAGTGTTTAACATATTAATCTTCCGTGCCTAAGTCATTTCACTCAAGTCACCACTCTACCCCAGCTTCCTATTCCTCTAATGGGTTCGCATAGTCTCTTTTGAGATGTAAGACAAACGTTTTGCTATGAACTTCTATTAAAACCAAAGAGTCAAGCATTTCTAACATAAATAGCACAGGGTGAATTTTTTCCATTCCAAAGGAAGAAATAAAGGGATAAAAGGCAACAGGACCAAAAGAGTTCCTGAACCCAGCAAAGGAAAGGTTAAATTCTGTAGCTCCATGTCCAGCAACTGGGGTAATTGTGAGGTATGAACTCCAAAGGGCTTCAGTGGCCCCACCCCCACTGCATTGTTGCTGGCTGTACCTCCATCTTCTCTCCTTTAGACTGGATCCACTCATGACCTGCTGTGTTTCTCAGCTGACAATACATGCTCCTGGCTTCTTCAAATTTTCAGGCTCTCCAATGTACGTTAGGCCTCTCCTTCACAACGAGCTTGGCCTCCAAGGCCCTCTGAAACCTGGGTGGAAGCCTCCATGAACCCGCAACTCTTTGGCTCTGCAAGCCTATAAAGCCAGGACTGCAGGGACGTCTCCAAGATCCGCCACTGGCTTGAGCAGTAACCTGGCCCCTTGTGCCATGGCTGCAACAGCTTCTGAGTGCCTGGAATGCTGAACTCCAGGGAGTTGAACTCTGGCAAACACTTCCCTCTTTGGCCCCACAGGGACCCCTGGCGTACTCTTCACACACACACACACACACACAAAAAGATCTCTTGCCTTTGCACCCTTTGATTAGTAAAGGGTGGGATCTTATTGATTCCTGAGACAAACGTCAAGGCTTCCTTCTTACACTCCTGATTCCAAGTGTGTGGTTTCTGTTTAATGTTAATCTCTCGAGCAACCACACACTTTTTTCACTCCAGACTGCAAACTTCTTACATCTGTGCTCTCTGCCATTGTCTCCTGTCTTTCACTATAAAGCTGGCTAAAAGCCGCAAACAGTAGCCATGTAACAGTTTGAACTTCAGTCTGCCTTAAGATTTCCTCCACCAGAGTAAACAGCTCACAGCCTTTAATCTCAGTTTCAGGAAAAGTCTCTGGACAAGGGCAAAACGCCAACAAACTTTTTGCCACAGTGTAGCACATATGGTTTTTACGCTACTTGCCAATACAGTCCTCCTTCCCATCTGAAACTTCTTGAGCCTGGCCTTTCTAATCTACACTTCTATCAGCATTCTGGTCTTCTGAGCTCTGACCAGTATCTCCCATCAAGCTCAGCTCAGAGTACACCAAGGCTTCTTCAGCTGGCATCCTCAAACCTTTCCAAATTCCTCTCACAAACTGGCTCAAAAGGCTTCCGAACAACATGGTCAGGTAAAGTCACAGAAACCACCCCACTTCTCTAGTGTCGATTTGTATCTTAGTTATTTTTTCGTTGCTGTTGACTCGATATTGGACATTCACAACTGTAGGGGAAGAAAGGCTTATTTTCATTCACAGTTTCAGAAGGTCACAGTCTATTCAGGGGCGGCCAGCAACAGTGGAAGTACATGGAAGAGGCAGAGGTGGAGGCAGTTCCTTGACATCACAAACAGGAAGCCAAGTCAAGGCAAGGTGAGTCTAGTCCTCCCAGGAAGGCAGAAAGCAGCTTATATGTCCTTCCAGGTCTCATCTCAGTGATCAGCCCCTTCTGGATCCAGGTGTGGAAGGTGTGGTAACCCCCACTACGCTCCTGTAACCCAACTTTCATACCTGTAATCCAACCCTCCAGACTAGGCCCCAATCTCCCAGTGGCATGTGATTCCATAAACAACCCATAACAATCAAATACATGAGACATTTTGGGGGACATTCCTGATCCAAACCACAATAGATACATGAAGAGGGGTCTTCCCACAGCGGGGAACAAATGCAAGAGCCCAGAGCCCTGTCAGTCATCAGTTTCTGCATGCCTCGAATGCTATGGGTAGAGCAAGAGCGAGGAATCCTCAGGGTACAGAAAAGCTGGAGAGTAGGCGGCCAGGAGAACTCTGCAGGAGCTCAACATGCAGCCACAAGGCATGAAGCTGAGCACATGAGGGCTTCTGCAGCTTTAAACATGGGTGTTAGCACAAAGCAAGGGATGCGTGCATGGCCTCTACAGGACTTGGTGCAGTCTGCTGAAGGGAAGGTCCTGGTCCTGGCCTGAGACTCACCGGAGGGTACTTCCAGCAAAGAGTAAGCAAACACACTCCAGCTGATAGCTCCCACTATAGAAAACCACAAAGCCTAGAAAGAATACTTTGAACAGCTATTTAAGTTTCCTGAAAAGTGAATGGTAGCAGCAGGTATACCAGAAAAGGAAACCACAATTAGGAATTCCATGCACAAGCAGTGAGCTCACGGTTTTCCCTTCTGTAGTATCACCTTACTTGGCCTCAATTTACAGATCAAAATTCAGATGTACGCATCATACACAGGCAAAACAAGCTCCAGGAACAGTTCTTCCTAGCCCAAGAAGAAAGAAAGGGAGCCCTAAAGAATCATGGCACTTGAGGACATGCAATTACCGAGGTGTGTTGGTGGACGTGAGAGAGACACTGGGCACTGAAACAAAGGTCTTTGCATCGAACCATGTCCCAAGCACCATCATCCCCCAATCCTGATTTGTAAAGACAGGGTGTCACTAAATTGCTAAATTGCTCAGGCTGGGCTAGAACTTGCATCCTTCCTGCCTCAGTATCCCTGAGTGCTAGGATTAAGGCACACATCACCAAGACTATCAAAGGCTAGCTTTCTCTTTTCTTTGCTCCTTCCTCAGCTCCAGACAGTTCTACATTGAGGGAGACAGCAGTAAGAGGACACTCAGAGGGCAGTCCAGGGTGATTAGCAGGTGCTCTGAAGTCTGAAGGTCCTCTGCCAGGGGCTGTGACCACAAGAGTCGTCAGGGGCAGACCGCTGCAGCTCTTCTCCCTTCTCCATCTCTGATTGCTGAGTCCCCGACATGGGAGGTAAGCAGCGGAGAAAGAAAGCCAGACCATAGGCTTCTGCATGAAAGAGAATGAAAAGAGGCTCCAAAGAGCTCCAAAAGTGTCAGAAACCACACACAGAAGAAAGAACCACAGCATGATCTCACAACAATGTGACCAACTCCCATATTCACATATGCTGGTGAGATCTAAAGAGTATGCACCATATGTGAGAACCAAACTACAAGGTCTCCAGACAGGGCACACATGGGAAAACACCAAAAGGCCCTTGAATACCATGAAAAATAAACTTACAATAGAACCACAGCCTCCAGAGGGCAGGTCCGAACATGAGGTCCAAACCAAAACAGGTCAACTGCCAGCCCGGACACACACTGAGCAAGCTTGTCACAGTCTCCTGGATTAAAAGACCAAGCATCTCATGATTTTCAAAATGACCAAGACGTAGCACAAAATTATACTTGAAAAAATAGGGAAATATCCACCAACCCACCAGTGGCACTGGTGACATAATATCTTAAAATAAAACAATTTTTTAAAGTTATAATCATACCTTTAAATTGAAGAGCAAAATCTTGGAATCAGTAGAAAGGATATCTCAACAAAGAAATAGACAGCATTCAGAAGAAACCAAGAAAAACATTATAGTTCAAAAACAAAAAAAAAAATTAAACTTAAATATTCACTGGATTGATTCAAGAGCAGAATGCAGATGACCAAAAATGAATATAATGAGCATAAAAATATATCAAAAGTTCTAGGTGTATGGAGCATGCCTATAGTTTCAGCACTTGGGAAGCTGAGGCAGGAAGACTGTGATTAATTCGATGCCAGCCTTGTACTGCAGAGTAAGATTTTGTCTCAAAAATTATATATGTGTGTATGTGTGTACATATATATATGCACATTTGATCTGTAATTGAGACAAAGAATAGAAATGTTAATAATAAATGTTATACACACACACACACACACACACACACACACACACACATAAAACTTGGTAAAAATAGAGAAAAAATAATAGATTCAGATACCAACAGAACAATACTGACAGTTTTAGAATTTATCCTATCAAGTGTCTCAGAGACACAAAGAAAATGTGTGGAAAAAATATACATATACTTGAAGAAATAAGCTGGTGAAAAATAAACTTTCTAATTTAAAAAGCTTACTGAATTCCAGACAGGATTATTTCAAAAAAAAAAAAAATGTGCACTCAAGAGTACCATGATTACAATGCAGGAAACTAAGGACAAAATAGAAACAATCACATCATCTTCAGAGAAAGGAATTGGCAAACAACCAAGTGACTGCTGCTTTCTCACTCAAATCACAGAAGGAGGAAGGAAGAAGAATATTTCTGAAATTCTGAATGGAGCTATCAACAATCAATTAGAAAATAAAACCTACGACAAGTTGCATTTCCTTACCATGAAAGACCAAAAATAATTAGGAGTAAATTTAAAAATAAGATGCTCTAAGGAGCTTTACAGCAACTATAAATACAGCAGAAAGACATCAAAGAAAATCTGAAGAAACAAAGGCTTGTGTCCAATGTAAGGATTAAAATATTCAATACTTTAGGATGACACTGTTGTCCACATTGATTTAAAATTCAATGCTATTATAGATAATGTCACAGGTGGCATATGCAGAAAATTGGCAAGCTGATTCTAATATTGACCTGAAACTCAAGAGGGCTTCAAAAATTAACGTATTTATGAATGAAGATAACAAAGTCAAGAGTTATACTATCTTGCTTGAAGTCTTATCACAAAATCATGATGATTGAACACTGTGGTATTTACAAAGGACTGAAAATGCCAAAATTCATATGTAGAACTTTGCACATAGAGGCAAATGGCTCTTAGTAGAGATGTAAAACACTTCAATAAAAAAATTTGCGCAAATGTATCTTTACTTTTTAAATGAAATTCAGTCCATAATATACATTATACCAAAAAATCCCTAAGCACAGTGAAGCATGGAGCTAAATATAAACACAAAACTGAAACATGTTGAGGAAAACAGAAAATAATAATTTTACACATATAAAGTAGGTAAAAATTCACTAGACGTAAAAGAAAAATAAATAGAACTTCAGTACTAGATTGCTTTTCGTCATCAAAACTCACCATTATTTAAAATGAATAGGGAGACAAAGAATAGTAATAAGTTTATAGCAAATGTTGATGAGATTTACTCTGGAAAAAGTGTTTAAACAACTCAAGCATTTAAATAATAAAATCAGTCACTTCCCTCTCCCCCTGCCCGCAAGCATGCAGGAGAACCTAACAGGTGCAAATGGACAATAAGTAAATGAAAAACACTCAATATTTTTTTATCATCAAAGAAACTCAAATCCCAATGAAATACCATTACACATCAACTATAATGGCTAAAATAAGAAAGGCTGACAATTTTAAATGTTGGCAAAGGGTCAATCAACAAAAGCTCATACATTGATGACAAAACGTAAAACAGAATGGCTACTTCACTCTGATTTAGACAGGTATTTACTTAATTTAAAAACAAAAAAAGGAGGACCCTATGGCACAGGTCTGTAATTCCAGAACTCTGGAAGATGGAAGTAAGAAGATTCCAAGTTTAAACCTAGCCTGAACAATTTAGGAATTTAGCGGGACCCCATCTCAAAGTCAAAAATTTAAAAAAAAAAAATTGGAAGGGGGTGGTGGTTAGGATATGTTTCAGTGCAAAGTCCCCAGGCTTTGTCCCACAGTAGCATGATTGATTGATAAACACACACACACACACGCACACACACACGCATACATAGGTAACTCAGGAACTCCCACCCCACAGCATCCAGTCTCATAAACCTGGTGATATTCCAATTTATTTAATTTTTTGAGTTGTTTTGATATTTGTCTATGTGCCCACATACACACACGCATATCTACTACATTTTATTATCGCTGTGTGTTATTTCCCGATTTGAAGCCACCAATGTCTGTTCTCTTGAAGGAACTTGCAGATTTTTTACTTTTTAATTATCAGAAAGTACTAAGATGAGCCAGGTCTTGTGGCACGAGCCTATAATTCCAGCACTTTAGGAGAATGAGGCATGAAGATGACAAACTCAAGCCCAGGCTGGGCACCCTTGCAACTCTAAGACCTTTCCTCAAAATTAAAACAATAAATAAATAAAGTTAAAAAGGGTTCAACACAAAGCTCCATGTTAAAGCCCTGTAATCAGTCCCCAGTTTCAGCAAAAAAGGTATTGAAATATGAATCTTTATATAAAACACTTTGTTTTTATGTTATAATTTCTTTAGAACACAAACATGTGAATAGGATTGTAAAGTCACGGGCTGTGTTTTGGCCTCAGTTATCAAGCAACATTGAATAGATCTCCTAAATATTTTTATCAGTTACCTTCCCACTAAGCAGAATTGCAGTTTTACATATTTGTGGCTGCAGGTGTTCTCACGCTTTCAAAATACTTCGAGGAGGCTGGAATGAAGTGCCCCCACAGTTCCCTTGTAGCAAGGGCATTTTCTGAGCAGGAAGTTTTGGATATTGTCTCGACACTTTCCCACCAGCTCTCCGTGCACATCTCTTATTTCCAATACATTTAGGTTTATCGGTTTTTCTATTATGAACTATGCATTTTGCCTTTAAAAAAAAAAACAAAATCATTTTGAACTATAACATTCTCCTATATTAACTTCTATTTTTATTTTGTTTTTAATTTTCGAATTTGTAATGTATGTAAAATTCGCTTTTTTCCAGGGTGTTTGGTGGCTGTATAATGAAATAATTTTTCTTTCTTTTTTTTATATTTCAGACAAGGTCTTGCTCTGTAGCCCAGGCTGCTCCTGAACCCACTGTATAGCCCAGGCTAGCCTTGGAGTTAACACAATCCCCTTGCCTCAGCCTCTGGAGCGCTAGGATTACAGGTGTTCACCACCACACCAAGTTTATGCGGTCCTGGGGAATCAAACTCAGGGCTTTGCACCTGCAATACAGCTCTTTAACTGTTGTGCCATTCCTCCATACCTGAAATGATTTTCTAAGCAAATGCTATGGAAACCCTGCTTGGATTCTAATCAGAGCTACTCCGAATGCACACAGCACTCTGGGACAGACTGGTGTCTCTACAGTCTTGTGACTTCTCTTCTATAAATGTGATGCACTTTTCCACTAATTTTGGTCTTTTAAAAAGACCTTTAACAATATTCTCTGTCAATCTCTCATATGTTTCTTGTTTATATTTATTCCTACATGTGCTTCAGTATTTAAATATTAGCTTAAACAATATACTTTCTAAAGGTTGGTGTACTTTATTAATGTTTGCTACACATAATAATTACACCTTTTCTTAGGAATTGGTACATGCAGATATGACTTAGTGTCATGTTTACAAAAGAGTTTCTCTAGACATTCTTTATCAACTTCCAGAAAATTTCTTTTATTCTTGACTAAGAAAAAGTTTGGAGACAGGGTCTTGCTGTGTCATTCAGCTTGGTTCCGAACTTACTATGTAGCCTAGTCTGGCCTCAAACTCATGGAAATCCTCTTGCCTCAGTCTCTAAAGTGCTGGAATTACAGGTGTGTACCACCACACGCAGCTATTATGTGGTAGAGGGGAACTGAAGCTGAGCCTTGCACTTCCTAGGCAAGCAATCTAATTACTGCACTATGCACACAGTCCAATTTAAAAAAAAATATCATGAGCTGGTATTCCATTTCATCAAATGTTTTATTCTCTCCTCACTAGAATTTTATTTGAGTATAAACTATTGTATGTCAATTATATTAACAACCTATTCACTCATAAGTAGTTCCTATATTTCTGAAATGAACACAACTCTAAGCAAGCCTAATAAAAATGGGGTGGAACAAAATATCCCCAACGTGGGTTCAAGCACTTTTGTCCTTTGAAGGGGGCCAGAATTTCTGATTCTAAGACAAGGGCAGAAAATGTGCAAGATGAGCTCAGAGTGTCTCACAAATCCTAAAGGAAAATACTAAGCAAGAAAAAGCAATAAAATAAAATAAAATAAAATAATCAAGCACGCAGAGTGACTCTAGCAGCCAATAAAACCTAAGTTGAAAAGTTCCAGCAAAAACAAAGAAAGAAAAGCAAAACAGGTTTACAAGCCAAGGTACGAAAAATATCCATGCACTCATGATGATATAAAAGAATGATTCAACAAATAGATAAATGTCTTGTACTTAAGAATTCAAAATATTTTTGTAGCTTTTACATTCTTGAGATGGGATGATATTCCCTACTTTTAAGTTTAGGCTAAACATTATGACTTGTATCCAAAAAGTGCAATATAGGTAGCAAGAAAGTGTACCTTCACAGTGGGGAAAACTGACAACTACCACAGCCAAAGGATCAGGTTCCTATCAACCACCATGTGTCCTGTTGGCAGTAAGCACCATTAATGAGACGTCATTAAAAAAAAAGAAGTAGCACTTTACTTTGTGGTCTACCTCCCAAAAATATACTCAAGTGTCATCATGAGAAAAACATCAGACAAATAAACATGAGATAGATGCCAAGAAAACCTCTAACCAATATTTTTTTCAAAACTGTCAAAGTTGTCAAAAACAAGGCAAGCTTGACCCTTACTGCATAACTGTCAAACAAAAAGAAGCTAAGGAGATATGACAATAGATGCAACACACATCCTGGCTGAGAACCTGGGACAGAAAAAGGACACTAGAGAAAGATCTCAAAATATCAGTAAAGTAAAAAGTGTACTACTACTACTAACAAAAAATCATTCTGGTTAATTAATGTGATAAATATATCATACACTAATTATAAGCTTATCTGAGATGTTGGTGGTAAATATTTTTCCCAGTCTGTTGGATCTCTTTTTACAATGTTGACAGCTTCCTTCGCTGTGCAGAAACTTTTTAGTTTGACAAAATCCCATTTGTTAATAATGGGGATAATTTCTTTTGCTCTTGGTGACATGTAAAGAAAGCCTTTGCCTACCCCTATGTCTATTAGAAATTTGCCTACTTTGTCTTCTAGAAGGTTTAGTGTTTCATTTTTAATGTTTAAGTCTTTGATCCACTTTGATTTGATTTTGGTGCATGGTGATAGATGTGTGGCTAGATTCAT
Source organism: Ctenodactylus gundi (assembly GCA_004027205.1). Lineage (NCBI taxonomy): Eukaryota > Metazoa > Chordata > Mammalia > Rodentia > Ctenodactylidae > Ctenodactylus > Ctenodactylus gundi. The sequence continues at coordinate 397,501 of PVKB01000943.1, read as the reverse complement.
TCTTCTGCATGTGGATGTCCAGTTTTCCCAGCACCATTTGTTGAACAGGCTGTCCTTTTTCCATATTATGCATTTGGCCCCTCTGTCAAAGATTAAGTAATTGAGGGTATTTGGGTTTTTGTCTCTTCATCTTCAATTCTGTTCCACCGGTTTATCTGTCTATTTTTGTGCCAGTAGAATATACAGGGCACTAAAGAAAAGTAAGCCTACCAAAATAAAGGATCCTATCGAAAAGTGGGCAAATGAAATGAAGAGACAGTTCACTCACAAAGAAATGCAAAAGGCCAACAGATACATGAAAAGATGTTCAACATCTCTAGCCATAAGAGAAATGCAAATCAAAACAATGCTAAGATACCATCTCACCCCAGAGAGAATGGCCTACATCAACAAATCAAATAGCAATCAGTGCTGGTGTGGCTGCAGGGAGAAAGGAACCCTCCTGCACTGCTGGTGGGAATGTAAATTTGTACAACCACTTTGGAAAACAGTATGGAGAGCTCTTTAAAAACTAGAAATAAATACCCCTTTCAATCCAGCAACACCCCTCCTGGGAATATATCCAAAAGAGACCAAAACAACATATAACAGAGATATATGTAGACCCATGTTCATAGCAGCACAACTAACAATAGCAAAAATATGGAAGGCACTGAAATATCCATCAACAGACCAATGGATACACAAAATCTGGCATTTATACAGAATGGAATACTATGCATCAACAAAGTCCAACAGCGTGGAGGCTTTTACAGGCAAATGGAAGAAAGTTGAGACCATCATGTTTAGTGAAGTGAGTCAGAAGCAGAAGGTGAAACATTAAATGGTCTGATATGAGAAACCCAGATCACAACACCTATGGAACTTAAGATGAAAGACAAAGTGAAAGAGGAGAGTAGGGTGGAGGAGGAGGGACGGAGGGGTGGGTAGCGGGAGGGACAAAAGCAGAGTGGGAAAGCCCTTGTCACCTTGACAAGATATGTATGTTCACAAAATGCTCAACTCCATTGTAAACCTTGAATTTTGCATGCATACATATCAATAAAATGTGGGAAAAATATATCATACAGTCTTATATGAGAAAAAAGGAAGTAAGGCATATGAAGAACATGATATACTATCTTCAAAAATTTTCCATAATAAAAAGTTTATTTTGAAAAGGTGAGTTGGGAACTTTTCTCTTACATTCTTTCTTCAGGACTAGTTTGTATGACAGTACTTTGAAAGGCAAAGTGAGTCTGGGCTGTCTTTGACCCAGGTTGATACTGACATGTGGAATTAATAAGGATGGCAGCAATGCTACTCTGTTCAGCGATGGTGTTGGAAAATTGACTATTGACTGAGGAAGAAAAATTCCTTCTGATTTTTATTTTATGCCAAAATAATTCCACCAAAAATTTGCGAAGATTTTTACATTAAAAAATATAAAGATCTAGAAGATAATGAAAGTGAAGATTTTTCCATCCTCAAGGAGGAATGAGCCTAACTTACCCATAATAAAATCTAAGTTGACAGTGAAGTTCTAAAGACAGATTACATGGCATACAGTCCAGCGGGCAGAACAGTGCATATGAAACAACTTCCCAGAACAGACACAAGCAATCTTGGGGAGTTTGTGAAAAAAATAACATAAAGTAAATATGGAAAACTAGGTACTACTTCTCAAAAAGAGAATCAATTAAGCAAATATAAAACCTGTGTTGAAACCCCTTATTTAAAGACTTGAATTAATAGAACAGCAGCAACAAAGACAGAACTGACAGAAATGAACAATGGACTCAAGGTGACATCACGAACTAGTGGTAGAAACAGACATTGAATAAAGAACTAGAGAGCGACCTCACCCCCAAGTTCCTGTTCTAATTTCACATATGTGTTGTTAACCACTAAAAATGAAGCATTCTACATGCAATATACAACTCTGGATTAGATCCTAGAGCAGAAAGTGGAGCATTATTGGTGAAATTTCTAATTAAGTCTATAGTGTAGCTAACACTAACTAAACACACACACACACACACACACACACACACACACACAACCAAGTTAAGATGCTGATGTTAAAGAAATCTAGGGAAGGGTAAGTAGATGTATAATATCTTTAAGCCCATAATTACTCCTAGTACAACCCAGTGGTACAAGACTGTAATCTCAGAACTTTGTGTGGCAGAGGCAGGAGAATCTCAAGTCTGAGCCCAGCTTGGGAAGCTCATCAATTTAGGAAGATCCTGTCTCAAACAATGAAAAGGTGCTGGGGGTGGAGACCAAAGCAAAGGTCCTGCATTTAATCCCCAGTACTTAGAAACTTAGAGAGAGAGAGAGAGGGAGAGAGAGAGAGAGAGAGAGAGAGAGAGAGAGAGAGAGAGAGAGAGAATAAATCTTAATTTTTTCCACATCAGTTTTTCTTTCATGTGGATAAACACACACACACCATAAACAGTGGTTTTGAAAAACACAAGATGATTCATCTGAGATAAAATGCTATTTCTCCATAAATGTGACAAAATTCTGGAATAAAATGTCTAAGTCCAAGAATTAAATTAAAAGGATTAATAGAACTGCCTGATTTTAGGAGATGTCAGATACTGAAAGAAGCAGGACTTCGAAACAAATGAATTGTAGAAGCAGAAAAGCTGCAGCATATAATTAAGTAGAAAACTCAGAGGAGTTTGACTATGTAATGAAAAAGATAGAAAAATATTATCAAGAAAGAGAAAAAGTAAAGAAAAATGAAACTCGGGAATTATGTCTCCACGGAACCATTGTACGAAGCAATGGGGTGGAGGAGGGGTGACCAGGAAATGCACAGTATTTGACCAGATCATATCATAGCCAAGCTCAAAGCCTCCAGGGGTTTCCATTACTCACAGAGAGTAGGAACAAGAGATCCACAGAGACCTTGAGGGTCACTCCTACCGCTCTGACCTTCCCTCCCCTAGCTCAACTCCTGCGTGTCTTCCAGCCCACTTCGTGCTCACATGCTTCCTAGGGTCTTCACTGTAGGTTCAGAAACTCCACACAAAGAATACTTCTCCTGCGGAAAGCCTCAACTCCACCTCCAAGTTTTATACAAATATTACCTTTACTGTGATAACTATGCATTTTCTACTTAAGAGGATGACACTACCTAGACCACCCCATCTCCCCAGTCTATTTTATTACAGAATAGCTTCCTATGTTATAATAAAAAAGTCTCCCCAGCCACTATACCAGAAGCAACCAGATTTTTGTTGTTTTTTGCACTGACATTTTCCTAGTGCCTAAAATAATATCAGCTATTAGTAGCAATCAAGAAATATTTGACGAATCAGTGCTTCAGGCTGGAGAAATAATTCTACTCCCCAGAACCACATAAACTGGCCATAGTGGCACATGACTGTAATCCCAGAACTCAGGAGGCTGAGGCTAGAGGATTGCTGTTGTTTTGAGGCCAGCCTGGGCTATATAGTGAGCTGAGGTCCAGCCTAGACTACAGAGCACAACTCCATCTTAAAAAAAAAAAAGAAGTGCTTTTGTAGTACCATCAGTAAAAATTACTTTAAGCCTTGGTAACTTTTCCAAAGTCATGTTGCTTTTTGCTCTTTGTTTTGTTAGTAACAGCTTTCTGGCATTTTCTACGCTGAATAATTACTTCCATGTTTCAAAAGAGGATTCTGTTTTAAAAGACTTGACAGTTATCTGTCTGGGCTCATTTCAAGTAAAGAACACTCAATGTCATTGTCAGAAAGAAAGTGCATTCTTTAAAGGCCTTCGGCTTAGGAGCTTCAATAACATTTACTTATTACCAGAAAAAAAAAAAGCTATGCATCACAAAAAAACTTTACATAGGCAAATATGCAGTAGCATGATCCTCTACAGAAATGGAATCATAAGAATTCACCCTTCTAATTTTCAGGATGAGAAAACTAAGATCTAGAAAAGTCAAGTCATTTTCTCACAATCAACTAACATATAGCTGATGAAGTAGGACAGGAATTTGGCCACGCTGAATGACTCAAGCCTTAGCCTCGTCTGTCAACATTTCTTAGTGCCGCAGGATGTTTAGATTGGAAAGGGTCACCTCGCCACTCAGCTAATTGCGACTCTCCCTAACATGCTTTCATTCACTGCTCAAAGTTCCTTATGAATAGATGCTTCTAACTGTTTAAGTCTCTCATTACTATCACTAGCCAAAAGGGAAAAAAAAAATACAATTGTCACCTTCTTAAGTACCCTAGTGCACTCAGGGGCCACAGTAAAGTACAAACCCCACTCATCATCCAACTTCTTACTGTCACCCTTTGGGTTCTGTGTGGAGAGAAGTGTGAGGCCAGGAATTATACAAATTTCTTACTCTTTTAGTGGATAAATTATCAATTAACTCTCAAGAAATCAAATGGAAAGAGCCTTTAGCAGATGAAATGTGTCACTTCTCTTTTTAACAACAGTAACAAAAAAGAATTCTTCAGCTAAAAAAATGTAGACATGACACTGTTTTGTCCCAAGTGGGAGAAAAATAATTCTGATATCATATTTTCTTCTCCAAGGTAGGAACAGCAGAGAATTCATGCATATAATTCCTTGGTATCTAGACAGTGATCTTTGATGTTTTAGGGGCACACAGGAAGATATTTGGACAAATACAGTTCATAAAATGAGTTGTTGTGGACCAAAACCATCATACTGATTTTTGGTACAATTTAATATGTGAGGAAACATTACTTTTTAAATGTCACAAGCAGTTGAGAAAAGGGAGAGACACATTGCAAAGAGTGGAGAAAAAGAAAACAGTAAGAGACAATTGCATTAACAAACATTTTGGTAGTGCTCTACAGATAAGTTTCAAGAACTGAGGACTGAACTACGTGGAAGGGTCCTCATCTGAAAGTCTAAAGCTGCTCCTGTATGGGCTTTGTACTCACAGCTGGAAGCCTGTGGATGAGTAGACCTCAAAAGAAAGCCTTACAAGCCTTTAAATTTTTGAACATTTTTTCAAATCCCATATAATTTTTTTTCAATTGATATTTCTCCTTGTATCTGCAAAACCTTCCAAATTGCATTATTAAATACATGCCTTGCCAAAATACAATTTACATTTGCTACACTCAAATATATTCCTTAGATAATCCTTAGTCATTTAGTGAAACCAAATGCCTCTTAGCCAGAGATCTCTGCACAGGGATTCGGAATGAAGAAGGACCAGCAGTACTTACCGCGGCCTCCTCACTTGTTCTCTGCGCCACCTCTCGCTGCAGTCGGGCCACAGCCAACTTCTCCCTAGACAACCAAAAAGCACATGATTAGTTGACCATTCCCGAGAAGAGGCAACACACTAGGGCTGTGACACATGCTTTGGAGGTCTCCAGAGGAGCTCCTTCCTTTGCTTGGCTCACTTCCTCCATGATGCTTTCTATAAATATTTAAAGTAATCGGTCATCAGCCCATTGTCTTTATATAGTGTCATGAGTGACATTCTTTATTGCCTCGGATTGTATAATAGCCAAATAAATGTTGAATGCTGAGAAAAAGCTTTGCATTAACTTCATTAACAAGTGTCATATGCAGAAAAATAGCCTTGGCTGAAATAGTTCAGTGGTCCTTTCTATGTCAACTTGGCTTAGCTATTTTTAATAATCTTTGTTCTGTCAATTCTTATCAATAAAGAACTTCAAAAAGCAAAGAAAGCACATATTCATACCATTCTTAAAATAATTTAACAGAAAATCACCTCTAGGCTTGATACAGCACCTTACAGTGCTAGGCATGTTCTTGTGAGTTGACATTACTTTATGTTTTATTAACCTACTTCTGTAAGGAAAGTGAGAATCAGAAAGGCTAAGTAATAACCTGAGCCTCAGCTGATGTGTACTAGTTTCAGGATCAAGTTTCAGGTTCCCTTACTACAGAGTGCAAATAAAAACTTTGAGAATCCTTTTGCAGGATTCAAAAAAGCTCTACAAAAATCCCACAAAATAACAACAAAACCAAAAAACAAAAACACTCTCAACAAAAAAATCAAAGTCAGGCTACTATAGTATTGTCTGTTTATCAATGGGATTCATTTCATATTTCTTAAAATTATACTCTGTTTCCACTTGGAATACAACAGCAAAATTAACAGTATTTTAAAATATGATACATACATTTTGAAAGGATTTTAAATTAGTTTTGAAATTGTTAAAAGGTAACAGAGAGAGATAAGGGCCTTCTGGCACTTCACAAATTTGGTTTCAGCAAGGATTTTGCCCTGAAATTCTTCTACTACAATTAAGATATGAAACTCCCTGTGTGATGCTGCAGCTATTAGTTTGCATACACAGGATGGATTATATGCAAACACAGGGGACACTGCTGGGCTCCTGACTCAGGACTCTTCCTAATGGTCCAGGTCTTTGAAATGCCTCTGAAGATTAAGAAAAGTTTGTCAAAGCTGACCAGTTTTCTAATAGAAAAGAGTTCTTCCTAAATGAATACCAAAAGATATAAGTAGAACTAAACAAACCAACCCTACTAGAAGAAGAAGTTTTTCATTCCAGACATAAAAAGTGGGAGATCTGGCGCTTGTGCCACACCCCTAGGAGAAGGAGTAACAAGAAGACACGGAGTCCACCAAGAGATATGAGGCACACATCCCTTTTTAAGGTAAACAAGGCAGTCAGTCCATGTGCATTCTGACTCAAGCCCTGTGAGAATATAAGAAAAATACAGAAAAAATGAGATGAGAGAGATGAATATGGCTTTCTATTTCACATGAATATTAAGCACTGGCATTCATTTTTTCTTAAAATCATTAAACATGCAGTAAAGTTATAACAATCATGAACACAGGTAAAGTAAAAGGAAACAGGAGAATATACTCTCTACTCTATGATACTACAATCTTATTCTGAAGTACCAACCCAACAGAAGAGCAAATATGTTCTCATCATGAGACAAAGATTAGAATGTTCACAGAAGCACTATTTGTAATAGCTTTAAACTGATAATGTACACACAATAAGAAAAGAGACAAGGTAAGCTTCAGCAGAGTGTTACACTGGAAAACTGAGAAAAACAGTCTACGGTTAATCAAACAACACTGGAGTTGGACATGTGGGTCAAGGAGCAAAGTCTCAGTACTCTTCAGGCTGAAGTAGGAAGATCACAAGTTCAAGCCCAGTCTAGAAACTTAGTAAGAACTCATACCAAACAAAAATTTAAAAGTAGGAGGTGGAGGAATGGCTCAGTGGTTAAAGTGCTTGCCTAGCAAGCACTAAGTGAAGTGCTAAGTAACCAAGTTTGATTCCTCAACACCACTTAGGCCTGGTGTGGTGGCACACTCCTATAATCCTAGAACTTGGGAGGCTGAGACAGGAGGATCACCATGAATCCAGGGCCAGCCTGGGCTCAATAGTGGGTTCAGGACTAGCCTGGACTACAGAATGAGAACCTGTTTAAATTAAAAAAAAAAAAATTAAAAATAGCCAGAGATGCAGCTGAATGTAAAAGCATTAGGCCAGTCTTCCATTCCAGAAAAATAAATAAATAAGGAAGCAGTAAACGGAATACCACAAGCATGAGCTTAGAAAGCAAGCATGAAAGAGTGCATGCAAACTCATTAAATGTATGTAAGGTACAAATATACCTAAAACTCTTATGCAGTTGAAAAGACAAAAAAGACCTAAGTGCTGAATATCAAAATAGAAGAGACAAAGCTGACTATTCACAGATGAAAATCTTCCACATACAATTCTTAATTAATTTACAAAACAACTATAAAACTAATGGAAAGGGAGGGTCAAAAAGAAAGAAGGGAAGGATTTGTAACTTTGTCACAATATGTATGTGAACAAAATACTGCAGATCAATGTAAACTTTATGTTTTGCACTTATACATATCAATAAATGGGGGAAAATGATGTCAATTTACCAAAGTCACAGGACATAAACAAGTATAACAGTATCAACACCATCAGCACCAATACCAGCACTAACCAATTAAAAACTAAAATTAAAAACAATTGAGAATAGTGTCAAAAAAATCTAAAGAATAAATAAAAAAATCTTGGAAGACTTCTGAGAAAACTGATAGTAGAACAATAAATAGAGATATATATTGAATTTAGGGATGAAAGAGCTCAATATTTCACTGTCAAAATTTTTACCAAGTTCATGTATACGTGTTCTATCACTGGGGTACAAAAGCAAATAAAGAAAAGCCAATGTGTATCACTACATACACATGTTGATAGAAAATGGAAGGAAGAAAAGAAAAAGTATCACTGTAGGAAATAAGGATTTCCATGCAGAAGAGAAAAAAAAAACTCATTTTCTTAATTTAGGTTAGAATAACAAATTCAAGCCCCTCATGAGCAATTTAGCAACTTAGTGAGACTCTGCGTCAAAAATAAAAAATAAAGGATTAGGGGTGGCCTCTAGGTCAATCCCCAGTACCAGCAAGAGAAAAGAGAGGAAGGGGGGAAAAGCCCCCCACAGACAACTCTATAGTTAAATAGTCTCACTGCAGTGAGAGCACAGAAAGCCCCAAGAGGACTTAGTGAAAGAAAAGAAGCCGTACCAAAATAAAATGCATTTGTAAACATTTAGAAAAGGTTTTTAAGAGTTTCAGTGTGTTTCAGAGAGAGCATTTGATGTTTCACCTTCTGCTTTTGACTCACTTAACCAAGCATGATGTTTTCAAGTTTCTTCCATTTGCCTGCAGAAGCCTTCATGCTGTTGGTCTTTATAGATGGATAGTAATCCATTGTGTATAAATCGAATGATCTTTCTGATATGAGAAACCCAAATAACAACTATCTAATGAAACTTGAAATGAAAAACAAAGTGAATCGGGGGGGGGGGGTAGGGTGGGGAGGGAAGGTGGGATGGGATGGGAAGGGGGAGAGACAAAACGACAGTGGGAAAGTCCTTCTCACCTTGACAAAATATAAAATATGTAGGTGCACAAAATGCTCAACTTCATTGTAAACCTTAAATTTTGTGCTTATACATATCAATAAAATGGAGAAAAGAGAGTTTTAGTGTAACTTTGCTAAGCATCAGAGACTGGAACAAAAACAAACGAACACACAAACAAATATAAAACTCAGCCAGGAAGTCAAAAACATTAACTCTAGGAAAAGCAAAGTTTCCTACATATGCAGTGTCAGAACTGAGATCCAGCCATGAGGGGCATTTATCATGGTTCATCATTTAATTCATTATTCAATGTAAAAATTGAAGAGAAGAGGAAGTGTGGGAAGATAGGAGACAGGAATCCTGAATCCTGATCTTTCATAATAGGAAGACAATATATAATTCCTAAAAATAATCAATGTGGAAATAGGAGCACATTATTTATGTATAAGGATGGGAAACTCCAAAGATAGACCTACATGAACGCAGAGTGTTTTGTTGTCAAGGCATTGAGAGCCAGAAATGGGAAGGGACTGGAGCACATTTTACAAGTCTTACGATGCCTGGGGATTAGTGATTAGAGATATCTCAAGCTCCTAAAACAGCTGATGAGGAAAAGGACTATAGCTCAGTGTTAGGACTTTGCCTAGGTCATTCAATCCTCAGAACTGTAAAAATAAACCAACATATTAACTAACAAGTTTATTTTTGCTTTTCTTAAAAATACTATGGTAATCCAATATCAGAAAAATAGATTACTCATAAAGTGAAGAGTCAACACCAAATAACCTATCGTCATGGTCCTGAGAACAACTTGATGAAAGGTTTTGATAATTAAAAAAAAATATGAACTATGAGCTTCTAGGTGTCTTTGGATAAATGTTTTAAAGTACATGTAGCTCTTCAACATTTTACAGTTATATTTAAAATGTTTTTACTTTTTTAAAGGAAGAATATAAAGAAAAGTAACAATTTATACATACACAGGTAAATACATTTAAAATTAAGAAACCAGGGACTAGGGGCATAGCTCAGTGATTAAAGTCTTTTCCTAATAAGTTCAAGGCCCTGGGTTGAACTCCCCAGCAACACAGAAACTAGGCATGGTGGCATATGCCTATAATCCCAGCACTTGTGAGGCTGAAGCAGGAGGACTGCCATGAGCTTGTGGCCAGCCTAAGCTACACAGTGAGTTCAAAAACAGCCTAGACTATAGAGTGAAATCCTGACTCAGAAGTTAAGAAATTTTAAGTGTATAAAAAGCGAACATGTCTGTATTACTGTCATATAAGCAAAAAAAAAAAAAAAAAACTACGAAACAGAATATCAGAAACTACATGATGCTAATTATATTTAACTTGATATACTAGTACTAAACTCACTTGACTCCATTTCCCAGGAAACTGAAATATGGAGGCATTTAACTTCCAAACTATGTTAAATACTATCTTATATATTATACAATGGTCTATATGAAATATCTTTTGCTCCGAAGAAGACCACGAATTGCTGATGACAACAACTGCAGCCATCTCTACGTGTGGTCAGTTCAGTTGTGGTGGAGTTAGAAACATATAGCAATAGCTTTCTGCATGCAGAGATCAGTTGTACACCATGTCAATACCTAATAAGGCCCACTGAGTAGGAACAAAGTGTTTTACACTTTATCGGTGACAAACACACCATAGTATCAAGCACCATCTTGTTGAGTATGAATCTTGCATTCACATGGCATAACATGTATGCAGATGCACACATACATGCACACACTAGGAGTCTCACAGGGCACCCTTTGATTTTGGAAAGTCACAAATGTTCTCAAATACATTCCGAGGTTATAAGCAGCACATCTTCCACAAGCTCCCAGGTAAACACCTGAATAAACTTCACCAAATTAAATTCCTACCCAGGAGCCCTGAACAGGGGAACAGAAGAGCAGCAGTTCACAAATATTTGGGTCAAAGACCTCTTTGTACACTGAAAACTTAGGATTCCAAAGAGCTTTTGTTCATATAGGCTTTATTTTTTGAAGATTTGCCACACAAAATGAAAATTAGAATTTTAAAATCATCCGTTAACTTAAATAAAATATACTCACACCAATAAAAACAAAACAGCTTTCTCAAGAAAACTACACTCTAAAACAAAAATAAATTTCTTAACAGCTATACTGCTTTACAGTTTTGCAAATACCTTTAATGTCTGGGATGCCACATGCCACATAGCTTCTAGAAAAATCCACATAGGAAAGCAGGTAAGTGGAATAGCAATTATCATCTAGTAACATTATGAAAAGATCTTGACCTTGTAGATTCACTGCAAGGGTCTTAGAGCCACAGGAAGTCTCAGGACGACACTCTGAGAATATTAACTAGAAGACTGATTTGGAACTAAAGAATGGGAGAATATCCTGGAAAATTTGCCTTGAGTCATCATTCTTGATTGCTGAATTCTCCAAGGAAGATTTAATGTGTATGCTAATAACATGTTAATTTTTCACAAGAGTAGTTTAATATAAAAAGACCCTTCTAGGAACAGAGCAAGAATCTATCTTAACACCATCACTCTACTAAATGATAAGTGTATTAAAGTGGTACAAAGGTTAAGAATCTCACTAGTTTATGCCTAAAACAGATGGCCTTCATAACAATTATTGGAAACTGTCACAATCCATAGGAACTTGTCAAATCATATGCAATTTGAAAGAAAATTTGAGGGATTTCACCTTTATACAGTATTTTCAAAAGGAAAATATTAATAAATCATGAAATTTCACAGACTGTCCATAGATTATATTGTTAAGTATTTAATAAAAAGTGAATGAATTAACAAGAAAGATGAAAGGGTCATTCCTAATGGACGTGCACATTCCTAATGGACGTGTCAAACAGGAAAATAACATGGAAACTGGAAAGCCCAAGTTTAGTTTTGTTTGTTTGTTTGTGTTTTAAATAAGGTGAGGTTTTGCTCTGTACTCCAGAGTCCAGGCTGGTCCTGAGCTCACTATGTAGCCCAGGCTGGCATCAAACTCAAAGTAATCCTCTCGTGTCAGTCTTCTGAGTGCTGGGATTACAGATGTGCACCACCATACTTGGTTTATGAAGTACTGGGGAACTGAACTCAGGGCCCTGCACTTTAGAAGAGCTTTAACTTCTGCCCCTGCCCAAGTTTACTTTTGACCTACACAGAAAACACAGACATACTCAATTTTAAACAGCCACACAGGAAGAGGTGAGATAAGCAAAGTGAACGTCAGGGTAACATAGGTCGCTGAAAAGACAATCCTGACTCTTCCTTCTCCTGTGCCTCTCTATGTACAAGTTAGAAAACTGCTCAGGTCTAGACTATCTGGAGCTCTTCCAACACAGTAGCTTGCTTGTGAAGCACAAGAACAGCAAATACAAAAGGCTCTGTAACTGTATCCAGTAACTTATTCAAGAAATACATATAACGTCACGAGTGGGGATCCCTCACGGTTCCAGCACCTCTGGGTCCTTATGTCCTATGGTAGCTTAGTCTCCCTTCAGCAGAAACCCTGTACTATATTATGAATGAGTCTCCTGAATTCTATTTTCCTTTAGAAAGAAAGCGTACGGGAAAACCAATGCAAACGATTTATTTGTTAGGTTCAGTGATCTTTGCATTCTAAATATTTTAAGTCCTTGGAATTTTGTGTAAATATTTTATGTCAGGGCTTTTTCTAAGGAGAGCTTCTATTTTACCATGAAAAAACTCATCAGACTTCAAGGGAGTGATCAAGTCGTTGAATAGGTGAAAACATCTTTCATAAAATACTCAAGATTTCTAGGTGCTAACATTTCTGAGTTCAAATTATCAACTCAATCAAAATATCAAAAATGAGTGGCTCAATCTTTTTAGTAGTAACCTAGTTTATCAATGGGTTTCCAAGTCCCAGACAAACTATTATTTTCAAACCTCCATGTTTTCAATGTGTGTATGAAATCAACTGGGACTAGCATCTTTTTCATGCAAATTGAAAGGTCTTACAAACAGCTTTGTGTGAAAAGAAATATAAAGGAATACGCTATTTGCAGGCTACCCAAAGCAAATTAAATACCCTCAAATACATATACAGCCTTGCTGCTCTTTGAAGGACCTAGCTCATCTTCTGGAAAGAGACAACTGCGCTTCTGCAATACATCACTATTTTGGCAAAGCCCATAGCTCATTAGGAAGAGAATGTTGGCTTTATGATTATAAAGCAAATACCCAGGGATATTATATATATATATATATATATATATATATATATATATATATATATACATACACATACATACATATACATATACATATATGTATACATATATACATATATATATATATATATATATATATATATATATGATATCAAAGGCTATGGATCCTTATTTCAAGACTAGGATGAAAGAGGAGTTTGAAGATTTTTCATACAAAGAGACCACAACCTTTCTGTGGCAGTTAAATGCAGGAACTTTTCTCCCCAGGAAAAATGAAACAGAGCCACTCTTCTTACCCAGTTTTATACTCAAATGGAGCATTAGCCTTAGATTTTAAGCCCTTCAACTCAGCTCCTGGTTATTGCAACTCATGATAATAACAAGCAAGTATTCTTTCTTCTTGAGTCATGAATCTTCAGAATGCCACCAGTATATCCTCAGTGTAAGTCCATGGAAGACGGTTCTCAAAGGGCCAACACGATGTTGTTGGCATGAATAAAGTTCAGAAAACACCTGCAAGGTTTGTGTACGTAGCATATTTTGCAAGGAAAAAGAATCTTGCAAGGTTAAATATATTCCTTATGTGATATGTGGAGAACCCAGGCTGCAGGGCACATCGCAGCCACCTGTTGCAGGAGCCAAAGGCTGGAGACAGATCGATGCTCTCTGGCCACTCTATGGGAAACCTAGGACTCGCGCCCATCCTGAATCTCTCCACCAAGCAGAATACACCCCGTGAGAATACCCCTAAGGAAGAGCAGCAAGGACACTTGGAATAGAAGAATTGGGCTAACTGTAAGTCTATTGCCCCCAAATTGCCCTGTAAAGGCAATGAGTGGAAATACGATGAATCCTGAGGAGCAACTGAACCTCCATAAGATAGCTGTCAAATACTGTTTTGATAAACACCTCAGTTACTGTGTGTGATCTCTACTTAACTACTCGAGAAATATAAAGTATTGCAACTAAATATGTTCGCATACATACTGAAAAAATAAAAAAAAATCTGGGCGTTTTACAAATCTGTAATAAATTTCCTTTACTGAGATAAAGGTACTGTGAAATTAAAGAATCCTGCAACATCACCCCACACATCTATATTCATGTTATTTTAAATGGCATTAGTTCATATATTTCAAAGTATTTAATTCTTTGTAATGTGTGTGGTATATAATACAAACACACATATATTCATTGTATTTAGAATATTATACTAACCAAAACTACATAATCCAATAAAAACGAAAATGAAAATTCATTCAGCAAACATGTAATGTGAGTTTACCCCAGGTCTGGTACACTTACAGACTTGAGAAATAGAAACAAGCTGGTTTCAAATTGAGGTCAGGATCTAAAGATAGAGACCCTGTGACACAATGTATACCAGCACAGGTACACCGTGCCTAACGCTGAGCTTAAAAACTAATGTTAGTGACTACTTTTATCAAAAGACTGTAACCAAGCTACTCTTAAATAAAAGGGAAACTTTTTGTATTTCTAAGATTTTTTTTTTGCAATTTTATACTTTTCAGCCACAAATCTCAAAATAGATCTGTCCTCAAATAGTTCACTTATAAAGAGCTTTATTAAATGTTTTGTTATTCTCTGACTTCCTTTAAGTCTTTTAAATATACTGCTGTTGGACTTGAGTGGATTTCCACGACTTGTCGCAAGATTCTATTTCAGGTCACTTTGTCAGTGGATGGTTGATTGTTTTTTGGTACTGGGGGACTGAATCCAGAACCTTCACCCTGTGCTATCCTATCAGGTTCTCATATATATATATATATATATATATATATATATATATATATATATATATATATATATATACACACACACACACACACACACACACACACACACACTTAATTTTAATAATTTGCTAAGTTTTCCAGACTAGGCTCATTTATGCAGTCCTCCTGTATCAGCTTTCCAGAGTGCTGATATTAGAGGCATGTGCCACAATATACAACTCAAATGACTTTAAAAGGCACTCACTCATCCTTTCCATGGGTAATGAGACTCTAATAGCTACTATTTATTGGGTAGTTGCTACATCAGGTACTGCTCTAAACATGTTATAAGAGACACTTGATCTCAAGCAGTCCCCACAGGCCACGCATTTCTATCTTTTTTGTAAAAAGCAATGGTTCTTAAACTTTTTGATTCTACCCATTCACACTTTGGAAGAAAAAAGTCACTGAGGACACAAGAAAACATTATTTTCAGTTATACCTATTCAGACTTCCAATGTTCCAAATTAAAATTTAGGCTCTACAAAAACATTAAATCCTCTAAAATACCAATAATAATTCTAACATAGTTTAATATAAACATAATTATCAATTACAACTATAGATTTCAAAATAAAACAGAAAAACAGTTGACCTTATTTTATAGTTTTGCAAATATCTAACTAAAGAAAATAAGATTCTCAAATTTTTTACATTTGATTTACTTCAGTGTCACGTGGGGTATTTTCTAGTAAACCATGTTGTTTTTGTAAGAAAATGGAGAATTAAAAAGGCAAACAACATCTTAAGATTCTTATAAAAATAGTTTTGACCTTACAAATGTCCGGAAAAGTCATGGAACACCTAGAGGCCTCTAGTCCAAAGTTTGAACAATGTCAATGTTCAAACACCTGCCTTCCATGGGAGAACTGAGGCTGCTCACGAATGCTTGACAGCCTACCTATCCTCTCAATGCTCAAAAGATTAAATATGACCCTTAGCCTTTTCCATATTTGTGAAGTATTCAGTGAATACATATTTAGCTACAGTCTTATTTGTCAGAACTGGCACCTCTGTACCTACTATCACCCATCATCACTGCTTCAATTGTTAAGGAGATAATCACACAAAAAGCAAGGGATGATTGGGGCCACCAAGGAAGCCATTGAGTTCTTGATCTATTTTTAAAGTTATCCAATACGAAAAGCACTAAAATAACTTTTCAAGAAGACACTGACACCAAGTGTTAATAATTTTTTTTAGAGGAGAAGAAAAAGCATACACCAGGCCCTCCCCACCCAAATAAAACCTACATTCAGGCATAGAAGTTGCATCTAGTTAGCACACCCCTCCTGCTTTTTCCCCAGAAGGATACAACCAAATCCTGAAAAGGAAATTAGATAGATGACTATCCTCGCTCATGCCTTGGGGCAGGGAGTTGTACACTAAAATTGTGGAGAGAAGAACTCATTAATCATCGGCCTTTTCCATTTCTCATGGGCCCCAGGAATAAGAACGCAGTGGTGATCTGGTTCATGAGGAAAGCAGGTTTGCTTCCCGAGGAGGCCTTGGACCATTCTCTGCACACACACAGGCATCCTGGGGAGTCACCCGCTGCAGAGACCACAACAATACCAAATGCCAGGTGCACCTGTCGCATGGGCAGATGGAGAGACCGGTGGCAGCAGTCCCTGAGTCATGGCTAAATTAATTAGCCTTTCCAAAGCACCATCATTTAATTACCCATCACTTCAACTACTCAAAGCAAGAACAGATTTCAGACCAACTTTAGCACCACAACACATGAAACTTTATGTCCTTTTCCTAACCCTTAACTGCTCTACAACTTTAAAGTGTGAAGAATCACTTTCATTGCACACTCTAAGGAGGTCTTTCAGCATCCATGATGCATCATAAACTGAGAGTGTGTCCTGAAGTTGTTGATCTGAACACCACTTTGTGTAGCAGTAATGAAGAGTGCCCAGGCAGCAGGAATCCCAACAGGTTTGGCACATGTACTCCATTGTCTTTGAGAGAGACAGGAGTTTAATCATTTGTGTAAAGCCAGTTAAAGAAAGTTCCCCCAGGATACCACCCCCAAATAAGAAGCTTTTAAAATATTTGTGGTGTTTGAATACTGACATAACTAGCAAAAGAAAACAGAAACACTCAGTTTAGTTCCCTGTCTTTCAAAAAAAAAAGATAGCTGATAGCTGTCTAAATTTTTACTCCATTGGTATTCTCACAATTACTCTTCCATTCTCAAAAACTGTATCTCAGATGACATCCACTTTCATTTGATTCATACACAGAGTTACTCATATAATCCACTATGTTGCAACTGCTTGTTATTCTTTTTCTTTCCTCTATTGGGTTTTATGACCCTAAAAATCTGGGACTGATTGTTTCTCACACAGAACATCCTCAATGAATGAAAGATCAAGTTTTAAAGGGAATATGGTGTCACTAACTTTATGATCACAGCTGCCTTCACCTGTACGCAGCATCAGATGTGAATGCCATGCTCAAGAGCTCGCTAAAATATGCACATCAGACCACACAAACTACCTGCAGACCCTACCACTATGGTCACACATGTGGCATCTTGTACATTTTAGATATTCCATACACTCTTGCTGGTAAAAAATAAAATAAAACAAATAGAGAATAAACCTGTCTGTCTGGCCTCTTTTTACTCAAAACTATTAGTTTTCACTGAAATAGTATGTTCTTTCCTTTCATTCCCACATTTTTGATAAAGTTAGAAGAGCCTGAATGGTACACACTGAATTAAAGCAACATTTTCTCCTCCTTTCTGCACATGGAGGTGAGTGAAATACAAATAATCACCTACATAATAAATCTCTAAAATACATATTAGAATAAAAACCCTGAATTTAATATAGGAATTTCTAGTCTTAACTCTTACAATAACTTGTTTGAATGTAAAATCAGTTCAATACTTAAAAAATATTTCTCAGAGATACATATACTTTTTATGTGCTGAAGTATCATTTAACTTCTCAAAGTCAATGTACACTTCTGACAAAGAAACTAGGTTTCTGAATAAATATTCCTCACATTTCCATGTTTTCTAAGAAACATAGGATGTTCTAAGTCTTCACGGATTTTCTGTTTTTCTTATTTCACTATTATTACTATTATAACTTCCCCCAAAATATCTATATCTGTATGGCAATTAAGAAAAAATCTTATTACTAAAATTCTACCAAGTCCAATTTTCTTTGATCAGTTTTTGTAGCATCCAAAATTGTTGGGTTCTAGGTAACTTAACATGGAAGATGACTTATTTTTCCCACTATTTTATTAATATACATATGTAATACATAGTGTTTACAATGAATTTGGGTATTTCGCACACATATGTATCATATCAAGTTTTTAATCCCTTCCCATTTTTGACTCTCCCACCCCCTCCCAAGTCCTTCCCCCAACTCTGGCTATCACTTCATGTGGTTCTATAGAATATCTGTTTTTTGAGTTTCCCAAGTCAGAGAAACTATACAGTACTTAACATATTAATATTCCACACCTAAATCATTTCACTTAAGTCACCACTCTAACTCAGCTTCCTATTCCTCGAATGGGTTGCAGTAGTTAAAAGAAATCACATGCTAACCATCTCCTAACATTTGAAAATACCTCTTATGTGACAATTAATTTAGCTTTCCATGGTTTTGAATTATCAAAGGCCCTGAAATCTCATTTTGTCTCTACTCTGAGGAAGGCCCCGAGACAGTATCTGTGGAGAGTCTCAAGACAACAGTCCAAGCTCAGAAAAAGAAGGCTTGTGAATCTCGAAAGAAAAAGGTTGAAAGGCATATTTGACGGAGGCCTGGTCGATGGTAACACACAGCTGTACTCCAAAACCTTCCTCTGTGCAATAAGTCAAAGACACAGGAGAGAATTCTCAGCCCCTAAAGTCTATCCCGCTTCTCCAAAATCTGAAAAACTGCAATATTTGAAAGATTCTAGTGCAAATCATTTTTAAAAAGAAATTTCTAACTTGCAAACATATACAACTTAGGGTACCCAAAACAAAATGCAGTAGGTTTTCAGCAAAGTTAAGTATTTACCTCTAACCAGGAATATCAAGAAAGTATTTCTAGATATAGCTTAACAGTTAAGGCACTTACATCACGAGTGCAAGGCCTGGGTTTGATTCCCTAGCACAAAGTAATCCAGGTGTTGTAGCAAATGCTTGTAATCCCAGCACTAGGGAGGTTGACACAGGAAGGGTTACTATGTGGGTGTGGCCAACATGAGCTAAATAATACTTTTAGGACCAGTTTGGACTACAGAATGAGACCCTATCTCTAAATAAATAAATATATAAATAAGTAAATAAATAGTATTTGTGGACAAAAGGAACTTCAAAACAATAGCATTATAAACTACTTACTGCCAATCTATTTTAGTACTAAATAAACTCCTTTAAGTATATCTACCATGACTCAGATTTCCAGAGGACTACATAAGTGACTCGAATGGCTCACTTAACACCCAACCTTCACAGGAAAACAGGGTCTTTGACCCCAGAGACCTTTTTACAAATTTCATTATATTGGTTTTACCACATCTCCTGTGATGTGCAGTATAACGAGCTACCTCATAGTTCTATTAAGAGAATACAATTCTGTCTTTCAGAACGTGATTGTCTGAAAGGACTGGTATACACTGTCTGGTTGACTCTGTCTGGCTGTCCTATTATAAGAATATATGCCGGTCACATGTGGGGAGGGAGGAGATAATGACGCATGATCTTATAATTTGGTCTATCTAGACCTAATATCAATACCAGGACTTTATTAATTCAGTTGATACCATTCTGAACCATTTTAGCACTATACACTTATCAGTTTTTATAAACTGTAAGACCTAACAGTCTTGTCTGAAGTATTCAATAATTCTCATTTCTGATGCCTTGGTCATCTGCCAATTTATTTTTGAGAATCCACAAACTACCAGAACTAAGGTGATTTTCACCTGAAAATTATTTTTGTTGTGTTTTGTATAGGAGTCATATTCTTTTTTTCCTTAATTTACTGTATGAGTTAGGTTTCTCATAATTTCAAGTACCAGAAACACATTACAACTAGAATAAGAAAGATGGACCATTTTATTGAATGTGTTATGGTATCAAAGAGGTAAATGAGCCAGCCACCAAAAGTCTATCACAGGCAGAAGCCGTGTCAGTCACCTCCCGGAGCTTCCGCAGCAAAATTTATATCTCTCCTCTCTGGATGCTTCCATGAAGCCTTGCTTGATTTGGAGATTCCAGATTTGTATTTCTCATCAATTCCACACTTTATATTCCTCACCGTAAAATCTCAATTGAGAGTTTGAGTGACTCGCACATGTTACGTGGATCAGCTCCTGCCCAACGCACAGAGGAACAGCATATTTCTCAACATGCTCTTCTCCCATTTGAGTTGCAGGTTGTTTTGAGAAAAGAAACAACTGTCAAGCTCTACTATATGGGTTTTATGCATGCTTTCCCAATGTCCTCTCTTTGTAAATATTTTACATGCTTCTTAATTAATCTATGCTTGACCCTAGAGCAGAGAATAAACAAGAATTAAGCTTCAAGTCAATAAGTTTTGCAGTGATTTCAACTGGACTAACTCTGCTGAAGTTTTCCCATTAAAGTAATTAACTAGCCTATATGAAGCCCATATCTTGCTTTCTCCATACCACTGCTGCTTACGAACCTATATTGAATAGTCTTTATTCTTTCTTGTAGAATTAGCATTAATCTATATACTGTTTTCTGTATATTTTCTCAGTACCTCCCCAGCAGCATACTTAATTTGTACTGTGTGCACTTTGTAGAAAAGTTGTCAACTGCAAGAAAATGTGCAGAGACACACAGTATGTGTTTGTAGTAGTGACACCTGAGAGCACCCAGGAAGAAGATTCTTCTTCTACTCTGTCCTTCTACCCAAAGACTCTTCAAAGTACCAAGAGCAGAACTTCAAAAGATAAGAAAACTTTTCAAACAATCTACAGCATAAAAGGCAAATTAATACTTCCTTATATTTTTTGAAAACAATAAAATTTTAGCCAAATGTGCATATACTCAGTATCTGAGCTGCTACATAGTGGGAAAAAATTTAAATTCTCAACAATGAGACTCTTTAGAAGGGAAAAAATTAAAGAAACTACTAGAAAAACCAACAACCCAATACGTAGAAGATGAGAAGTTAACAGATGGCTATGAAATAACTGAATACAGACTGATTGGCCCTTTTCTGAAATGCATGGAGCCAAAACCCTAGGATATGGGGTTTTATAGTGTTTTATGCTACATCCTTTCTCTGCCTTTAAAATAGTTGCATAAACTTTATTTGTTGAACATCCCAAAAATCCAAGCTCAGACATGATGAAAATTTCAAAACCTTTTATTATTTCAGATTTCTGATTATGGATGTTAAACCCATAGGTATAAATCAGATAAATTAGGAGGCAAATAAAAAGCCTCTCATATGACCATCTATGACAGTCTCAATGGCGTAAAACTGTTGTCAAAAACAGGACAGCAAGTGGCGTGCAAACAACAGCAGGTGTTTTTGCAGAGTAACAGCATCACAACAACCAGGAAGAAAATTAATTCTGTCAAGAAAGGTTACTGTAAACTTTTTGTTGCTACACAAATAAATCTAAGCATTTATAATTAGCATCTGTTTTACTGACACCATCAGGGACAGAGAAATAAAGACACAAAAGCATCTTTTGTATCATGAAACAAGCAGGGAAAGGCAATTTATAAGTGATTCCAACAAAGGACTAATAAACATCACTTTCTGAGGACTATAGATGCCCTCTCTCCCATAGCAGATGACAGCTAAAATGGTTAGCAACAGTCTTTGAATCTATTTGGTTACATTTAAGACAGAGGAAGGTAAGAATACTAATTAATACACACTGATTACATTCTAATATTTTAAGTTATTATTTAATCTTCACTCCAAACTTGAAGTAGGCACTCTTAATTATCTTCACTATACAGATAAAGAAAGTAAGGTACACAGAGATAAGTAGTTTCTCAAAGGTCTCAAAGTTATTACTAAGTGTTCCAATGTAGACAAAGCACATATGGCTTCAAAGTCCTCATTGCAGATCTTGAGCTATGCTGTCAATGGATTCTAGCTTTAGTTATGATTTTCACACTGTATCTAGTCGTTCAAGTAATGTGGATACTAAAAAACTTACAAAAATTTCCTAGGAAGCTCTCAAAATATGTTTTTATTCCTCCTGGGACTCAGATAAGTTAAGAGGTGTAAAGGAGTTTTCCTTAGTATAACAGCTATTGAGCCAGACTTTTTGAGCTCAGGATCCAAGCCGTATCATTTACTAGTCCATTGGTCTCAGGAAGGTCACTTACCTGTGCTAGCAAGTATCCTTATTTCCACCCATACCCTCCCCATACACTGTCTCTGTCACAAACATGCATACATGCATGCACACACACACAAATACACACTCCCTATATATTATATAATTTCCCTGCACCAATAGCTGATACCAGACTTGGTCTCTGACTTGCTTTCACCAATGAAACATAGACAGGAGAAATCTGTAACCTTAGGTCGAAACTCTAAGAGCCAGGACAAGTTATGCCAGTGTCCTCCAAAAGCCTTGTGTATTTGAATGAGGGCGATAGCTATAGAACTATGTGCTATGGGGAGGAAGGGCCTAGCTAGAAAGGGTAGATACTTGGGGCTTGACCTGAAGGAGATACCCAGAGCTTTCAGATGTCTATTATGGACGTGTGGCCAGAAAGTGAGGGAGAAGCACCTGTACTGGGTATGGAGGGCCCAACTGACTGCTTGAAATAAGTAAAAAAGAAGAAAGAAGAAACAGCGTCAGAGCTTCTTCCCGGGAAAACTCTAACCTTGAGTTTGCAGGCATTGACTCGTTCATCAACAAATAGGCACCAATACAATTATAGTAGGAGACTTCAATACCCCACTATCACAAATAGGTAGGTCAACTAGACAAAAATTAACAAAAAAGTTAGAGTTAAATCGTTCTATGTAAAACGTCATACTTAATTCATACCTACAGTGCTCCATCCAACATTCCCAGAATACATTTTTTTTTTTCTGAGCAGCACTAAGACATGATCCAAAAGAGATAATATCATAGACTGTAATGAATGTTTAAATAAATACAAAGAAATTGAAGTACTTTTTATATATTTTCAGATTACAGTGGAATAAAACTAAAAACTAGCAGGAAAAGAAACTACAGAAACAATGCAAATACATGGAGACTAAATAATCTATCATTGCTTACAGCAGCAGAAACCAAGGATATAGCATATAAAACTTCCTGGAGTCAAAGGACAATGGAAGCACACAATACCAGAACTGGTGGGACACAATAAAAGTAGTACTAAGAGGAAATTTTATTGTTAAGAGTGCACATATTAAGGAAAAAAAAGAGAAATTTCAAAGAAACCATTTAATGATGCACCTCGAGGTCCTAGAGACACAAGAACAAGCTAA
Source organism: Ctenodactylus gundi (assembly GCA_004027205.1). Taxonomy (NCBI): domain Eukaryota; kingdom Metazoa; phylum Chordata; class Mammalia; order Rodentia; family Ctenodactylidae; genus Ctenodactylus; species Ctenodactylus gundi. The sequence goes on along the minus strand of PVKB01000943.1, from coordinate 374,140 downwards.
ATCCAAAAGTAGTATAAAGAATTATAAGAAAATACAAAATAACAATGAATCAAAACGTTGGTACTTCAAAATAATAAATAAGATTCAAAAACCTCTAAAAAAACAGAAGGAAAGTAAAACCCATATAGGGCAATTAAAAATGAAAAGGTAAAATCAAAATGGACAATGGTGAAATTCAAAGAATTTTAGGGGACTATTTTGAAAACTTATACTCCAACAATAAGAAAATTTAGGAGAAATGGATGAATTCCTTGACATATAAGATAGTAAAATTGAACAAATAACATATTTTAAAAACCAAATAGACCAATAAAAAGTGTTAATACTGAGGCAGTAATAAAGTCTCTAATTATAAATCAAAGTCCAGAACAAGCCAGATTCACTTTAGAATTTTACCATGACTTCAGAGACGAACTAACATCAGTAATTCTCAAATTGTTCCATTAAAACAAATGTAAAGGAACACTGCCAAACTCTTTTTTTCTGGAAGCTAGTATTACCCTGATACCAAAACTAGACAAAGATTTAAAAAAGAAAAAATGATATGCCAACTTCCTTAATGAATACAGATGTAAAAATCCTCAGTAAGAGAGTGGTGAACAAAAGTCAACAGATTATTAAACACATCACATACTATGACCAAGTTGGCTTCATTCCAGGCAGGGATGCAAGGATGGTTCAACATATGTACATCAATTATAGTAAATATCAATTATAGTATAGTATTCTACATAAATAAAAGCAAGGACAAAAATCACATGCTCATTTTAATAGATGAAAAAAAAGTCTTTAACGAAACCTAACATCCACTCATGTAAAAACCCTGAGAAAAAAAGGGAGGGAAGGACCTTATGTAAAGCTAATTGAATCCATTTATGCCAAACCTACTGCTAGCAATGTACTAAATGGAGAAACTGAAAACATTTCTCTTAAGTCAGGAATAAGACAAGGCTGTCCACTCTCACCACTCTTATTCAATATTGTACTCAAAACCCTAGCCAGCACAATCATGTAAGAGATTGAAATAAAGGAAATACATACTGAAAAGTTAAATTACCCTTGCTCTCAAATGACTTAGATCTCTACATAGAGGACCACAAAAATTCCACCAGAGGACTCTTTAATCTAATGAATAAATTTATCCAAGTTACAAGATACAAAATTAATACCAAAAAAATCAGTGGCATTCCTGTACACACTCACAATGAACCTACTGAGAAAGATATAAGAACAAGTCAATTTTCAATAGCAATAACACCCAGAATTAAGAACTGAGATTACATCAAGTTAAAAATCTTCTGCACAAGAAAACACGGGAGTGAAGAAAAGAACTGACAGAATGGAAACATTTTTTACCACTTACTCCTTGGATGGGTTAATTAAATAGAATACATAGAATTGAAGAAAATAGCTTCCTCAAAATAAAAGATTCAGCTACAATGGGAAATTGAAACGCAGACAGCTCTCAGAAGTACAAATGGCCAGCAGATATATTAAAAATTGTTCAACATTTTTAGCCATTAAAAGAATGTAAATCAGAGCCCCTTTACATTGCTGGTGAGCCTGTAAATAGATATAACCACTATTGCAAACATTATGAAGATCTCTCAAAAAATGAAAATAGATATTCCATTCGACCCAATGATATCTCCGGATAACTTTTCAAAAGAGTTTAAAGCAGTTATAACATAGACACATGCATATCCATTTCTATAGCAGCACAACTAATAATAGCTACATCATGGAAAATACTGAAATATCCATTAATAGACCAAAAGATAAGGAAAACACAGTATATATACACAATGGAGGATTCCTACTCTGCCAAAATGACAGATACATTCGAGTCATTTGTAGGAAAATGGATATAACTTGAGACCACTATGCTTACAGAAATGACCCAGACTCAGAAAGTTACATATCATGGTTTCTCTAATATGAGAAAGCCAGAATGTAAATAAGTAATAAAGACAACTGTGTACTGCGTAGGTTGTCAGAGGGGACAAGGGAGTAAGTAAGTGCAAGGGAAAGGTGAAGTAAACGTAATATGTTTGTCCACAAAATTCTTAAGTTTAATGTAACTATTGTGTATCACAAATACTTATTAATGAAAAATGGAGGAAAATATTGAAAGGTATTATGGCTGCTTTTGACTCTTTTAGGGGGAAATAAATACAAAAGTTATTCCCAGCCTCTATCTCTTTAATGATCTCTAAATTTCTCTAAAAATATTTTAATGAATGAGACAACAAGTCTTCTAGGAAAACAAATGGGTTTGTAAATTTCTAAGGGACTAGTTATGCGCAATTTTATTGTAAACATTTTCCCAAGTCCTGATGAAAGCCTGCCTTGGTAAAGAAAAGATGAACTGTTTTGGTGGATAACGCTGAAACTGAGAGTTATAGCTAATGTCATTCTTAATCACAAAGAACAGATTGCCATAGAAAGAAATTCCGTTAAAGGAAGACCCTATTTCTGCTTTGGAGAAACTTTAATTATTTTAAAAAATAAAAAGAAACACTGAAAGACAAAGTTAGGAACTGAAACGTTGAAAAGCCAAAAGCAAACAACTAGCATTGTCCTAGTTAGTCCAAAAGGAGAGGCCAGCAACAGACTTTCCGGCAAATGGAGAATGTCTGCTGCAAGTGACACCATGATAAATTAAAGTCACAGAAACACCGTCACAAAACGAGAAGGAAGAAAGGGAGGAAATTCGCAAACAGTGCCCACAAAAAAAAATGGATAAGAAAGTTTTAAGAGAACACAGCATTGATTAAAGGCAAGCAAGAACAACAAGATAGCAGCGCTATCGGCCTAACCCCCACCGCACATGCCTATTGTACTGTTTCCCTTAGCACTGCCGGCAACAGAGCCTCATCCTATGTCTAATAATACCATTATTTATGGGACAGAAGAAAAACGTCCTGATAAGAATATACCTCAGTGGCAGACGTCTCCCTCTATATAATCAGAGTATACAGATGAAAAAGAAATGCTTTTTCAAAGCAATGACAAAGCAACCAGTGAGCAAGATAAGCACTTGCAGAAGGAGCCACCAGGAATCTATTCAGTAGACCTGCTTCTCTGTTATGTGTGCCTGAGAATGGATAACTGCTGCTTACTGGAAAAGCCCACTGTGCTGTCAAAGTAGGGCCAGGCCACTATGGACTTGGGGATGAAAATGTGGAAGAAAAGAAGTTGAGAAAGAAAAAGGGTGATTAGAAAACTTACATTTTTTTTTCTCTCAGTATTATTTTCACTGACTTCTTAAGTCAATATAGAAGACAGATTTTGAAAACCACATATTGATGCTGCCCTCCAAACCCTCCAAATGTGACCCATGATCTTACCAAGACTCATGTGGGGAAAGCGTAAAGATTAACTGCATGCATAAAGCTTTTTGTTTTTTGGGTTTTTTTAACAATCAGGCCAGCACGTGGATTTCTATTGTGGTTTGTTTCAATTTTATTTTTTCCTGATACACATATATTGAAATTAAAAATCAGAATTTATAGTTTATAAACGTGAATTTGTACATATATTGAAATAAAAAAATAGAAACTGATAATCTTGAACTTGTAAAGATATCCAATCTGTTGAGTACAGGTAGCTCCCATTTCAGTTTTTATATATAACATTTATATATAAGATATATTCTTTTTTATTAGAGCAGTAATTCTTTTTCTCCCTATTTTATTGATATGTATAAATGTAAAACATGTTTACATTGATCGTGAGTATTTTGTGCATTTACATAACATGACAAAATAACAAATCCTTTTCCTCTTTATTTTCAACCCTTCCTCACCCTCTCCCTCCCTTCCAATTCCCATTATTCCCCCTAATTAGTTATATGAAATATTTGTGATCTTGGTTTCTCATACTAGAGAAAACATTCGATATTTTACCTTCTCCTTCTGACTCAGTTCACTGAGCATGATGGTCTCAAGTTGCACCCATTTACTCACAAAGTTCTCTAATCTATCTGTCTTTATAGATGAGTAGTATTCCATTGTATATCAATACCACAATTTTTATGTATCTATTGGTCTGTTGATGGGTATTTTGATATATACCACATTTTAGCTATTGTTACTTGTGCTGCTAAGAACATGGGTATACTTTTATCTCTGTTATACATTGTTTTTAACTCTTTTGGGCATAACATATATTGTTAATTGTGTTTAAATACTTATCATTTTATATGTCAAATGCAATGTAATGAGTTATTTCAGAGACTACTTTGAGAGTTTGGTAGAGTAAAACTCTATAATACAAGTATCTAGTATCTTATATAAGCCACCACTGTACAGAAGCTACCATCTCACATTCCTTTACATTCTCACTTTTAAGGAACCGCTAGAAATTTCTTCTTTCGCAAGACGGAGAATCAGAACTTCCACTCAACAATCCACACTCTGACCTACAACACTATCCATCTTCAATCACATATCTTTATAAAGGTCATTTCTTTGGAACCTGAGTTATTGGCCATAACTGGAAATTTTATTTTGCTGGGAAAACATGATCAAATCAATGATAATTCTAAGAATCTAAGAGGACTGTGACAAGAAGGACCACTTGTAATCATACGCATTCCTTATAATTTTCCAAGTACTGATACTTATGCAAATAGTCTGTCATAGGGAGTCAAGAGAAAACTTCTTTTCAAACACTAATCTAAAATTATAAAGACCAGCTTTGCTTTCTAAAAGAACAACAAATGGTAAGAACAAAGCAACAAGCATATTTAGGTATAACAAGCAATTAGATCAAAAAGAATTTTATGACTAAAGACAAAAATCCTTAAACTCAGTACAAACCAAAAGCACCAGCCTCAGGGATTAATGGACCATATCCTATTCAGCATGAAGTTGGATGCACACTGGGTCTTCAGTACCCACTCACCGAGCGGAAGGCACTTTACATCTCAGCTTCAGATGCCTCTTCTTTAAACTCAAGTGACAATAAAGCTATTGTGGTTTGAGTATCCTCCAAAAATCTCATGTATTTGGACGTTATGGATAATCTATGGAAGGATATGCTGTTAGATTAAGGCCTGGTGTGGAATCGTGAATTATGGGTATGTAGTAGAAGACAGGCATGTGGATTAGACTACAGGTGGACAGATTGTAGATTACAGATGTGTGTTGGGGGCTTAAACCCAGAAGGCCAGATCCCTGGGACAGGACCTGGAAGGAAATATGCTCCGTCCTTCCTTCCTTCCTTCTTTCCTTCCTTCCTTTGGGGACTTGATTTGCTTGCTGTTGGCAGTTCTTTGGGGAGCGGCCTCCATCTCAGCCTCTCCACTGTTATGTTTTCACTGTTGCTGGCCAACTATGAGTGGACTATGACCTTCTCAAACTGTGTTTACTACAATAAACCTTTCCTCCCCACATCTGTGCATGTCAGGTATTATGTCACAGCTATAAAAAAGTAACTGAGACAACAACAATCCTCATTATTCACACATTGCACATTTACATATTGGCCCGCTTACTATGAATTTTCCAACCAAAGAATCAGTACTGAAGCCACTCATATATTCTCTTGCAGACCTACACAAAGTGGCAAAAATGTGCACATTTCTACCTGACATCAAACCAGGTGATGCTTTGTAGCTCTGAATGTCAGCAGGTATCCTTTCTATAATCTATTTAGTGTCACGTGGTTTGTAATTTTGTGGTTTTTGTTGGTAACCTGAGTAAATCATCCCCCAATCAACATTGAAGATCTACTTAGTGTCCATCAACACAGAAAAGTGTGATGCATCTTATACATCAAAAATGTGCATTATATCAGCTTGTTTCAGGCATGAATTACTATGCTTATTGTGAGCTCACTGTAAATGAACATACATTAAATAAGATGTCTTTGAGCAGAAAAGCACAGGAAAAAAAACTACATATTTATTAGCCAATGTAAACATTAAGAACAGAGGCTTACAGAAACCTGTGTATTTTTTTCTAAAGGCAGTGATTCAGTATTTGCTAACTCAGTGTCCAAGATGAATCTCATTAAATGTAACTTGGAAATAATGAGAAGTTAGTGTATATGCACAGCCAATTGTTTTTAGGCTCTACAGAAATTTAATAACAAAGTAAAGAGCCATGTAAGTAGGCACTTCAAAAATTTCACCTACCTAAAAGCAAAACCAGTATTCTTAGGTGTCTTTGACATTAAAAATGTTAAATTCAGGTCCACTATATTTCATAGAAGAGAAAAAATGACACTTCATTCCAGTGAATTACTCATGTTAACACAAGTGGGACATATCAGGTTACCATTTTCAGTCACTCAGAAGGTGGATGGATTCTAGATCATGTAAAAATCATCAGAAAAAGTGCCACCAACACTACTAGTTAGAAAATCAGAGCCTTTTATTTTATAAACCCTCAAATCCAATTAAAATAGGAACTCAGACTTGAACATATTGGTGACAACTGACAAACCTGTACAGATTTTGATTATAAAGCTGTCCTAATAATTAAGAATAGAAATTTAACACCTAAGCCCACATTAAGAGTGCAAATCATCAAGAAATGGTCCCATTGGCTAAAACTTGATGACTGACTTGAGAAAACATTACTGTTTTGCTCAGTTTATATAACAATAAGAAAAATGTACTTTCATTGCTATAATGAGTTATGATAGTCCTAAGCAGAAAAAGATCTGTTTTAAAATTTTGTGTACAGGCATACAAAGTAACTCTTGGTGAAGACCACTTCAATTCAGAATTCACTATGTCAGAATCAAAAGCCTTAACAGACATTTATTTTTGTCCCACAAAAGTATTACAAGGACAAAAGGCTGACTGAAAGGTAAATGATATTAAAAGAAAAAAAAAAGTTTTAAGAATTATAGGTAAGACTTCAAAAGCATCCCTTTACTTATGACTTATTTATTCATCAATATTCATTAATTCCACACACACACACACTTTTCCCCATATTTTTTATTTTCATAAAAAATATTCACATGAAATAAAATTTAACTTTTTTCGTAAATACATGAATTCCAATTTCTGTAACACATTAAAACCATGGTGTTTGGAGAATTAGTGAGAGTGTGTGTGTCCACTCCTTTTTCAGGGGTTCACGCCTTTGAGATAGGGTCTCACTCTGTAGCCCAGGATGGCCTCAAACTCACAGCAATCCTCCTGCCTCAGCCTCCCAAATGCTGAGACTGCAGGTGGGCGCCACCATGGCCCACTTTATGTGATACAGGGAACCAAACTCAGGGCCTTGTACTCGCAAGGGAAGCACTTTAACCACCAGGCCTTCCCCCACACACTTATGTGTGATGCTTCAGACTAGTGACGAGAGATCGCCAGGCTAACAAGATACAGACCAGGCTTTCTGCGAGGCTGAGCAGTGAGGCGGCACGGAAACAGAAGCCCTGCGAGAATAAGCACAACTGAGGACGAAACTGCCAGGGAAGAAAAATGTTACCAAGCTGAGGCTGCTGCTCTGAAAATAACCCTGACAAGTGGGTCTCCGTGGGATCATTCCAGGGTCCTTCTGCGGCTCCTTTCTCAAGGTGGCCCCAGTTAGTAGGAAAACTTGAAAACTAACTCAATTGTGAACTCACGGAGGCGGGCAGGAGCCCCACTCAGGCTAGTTGGTTTCTCACCCTTATCCTGGAGTTACTATGCCATCCAGTTCTCAAGAAATAACAGTGACCACGCTAATCACAAGGGGAGACATTCGAGGATCCTGCCTGGAGTGTTCAAACGTCAGAGCACAAGCCCACCCCCGGCCAGTGGCAGTGTGTCACATGCTCTCACATAGAAACAAACACGACCCTTCATCATCGTGAGGCTGACTGGCTTTGTCATGTGTCTTACTCGCGTCACTTTCCCTCAAAAAATGACAATTTCCTCTCATTAGCAGATTTCTTTCTAACCTTCTTCTGCTTGTCATATAATCTAACTAACCTTTGATGATACATCCTTTTCCAGGTTCGGGGTCTGAATGTTTCATCTGTTTGTGACTCTTAGAACGTGTTGACTGGAAGAATATTACTGCTTCCCTTCCTCAGGCCATTTGTGCCATTTGTAAAGGAGCAGACACAAACCCACCCTGCGTAAGATCCCTGGCGACCTCTAGCCAGGGTCTCCAGATGTTCCCAGCTATGAACAGGTTGGGGGATGCTAAGTGACTGAGAAGGCTCTGTATATTATAGAATAACAGCCACTTGTGAGATGGTTTGCATCCTTGTTCTATACGGCAGGCTCACCATTCTTCCTGTTCTGTATTTTTTACATCTTGGCATGTATTTAAATCTCTTTGACTGTCTTGCTTGACAATCAAATAAGCTTACAGGTCCAGTCCAAGGTCAACACCCCAAACCAAGCTGTTAGAAATCAAATGCAATGGGAAGGGTGGGCCCCATCAGATTCGGTCAGTTACTGTATTGAGAACAATTGTAGCTTTTATTTTTAATAAGCAACAACTGAATTAAAAGTCTTTCACATATTATATGACTCATTTCTTTTAAGTCTTAAGACATGAAACAGAGACAGAGGCTTACTCTGAAAATATTAATATTCAGAGCTCTTGGGCTCCAGGGCTCAGACCATTTGAAGATAATTTCTTGCCTCCATGCTACTAGAAAGACTTAGAGTTTAATGAGAAGTGAGGAAGATGTATAGGGAACAGATCCTAGGAGAGGATAGGGTGGCTAGGAGGTGAGTGGTCACTCAGAGAGGGCAACTTTCTGAGATTCAGGTCAGCAAGGAGAGGCTACTGCCCATTTGCTGCCCTAAGCTGAGATTGAGTTCTCACTCCGAACCAAATAGGCTGTCTGGATTTACCACAACCTTGAAGATCAGTTTCCATTAGTGTCTCCTCCCTTAGGAGATTCGAGTCAGAAACCTTCTCCCTCCAGGCACTAGGGACAATAAGAAATAATGCAACAGCTCAGCTATCTCAGGACATAAACCACATTATAAAAGGACAGGATCATGACACAAAAGAGGGAGCAGAAACAAAGCAAGAGCTTCAATCATGCAGAAAGAAACTGAGGGAATCACATGGATAGAACTTTCAGAAAAAAAAAAAAAACTAGCTTACTCCCAGGAGTGACTTAAAACTTTGCTCTTTCTTATGACCACATGTGTATATTATTTACATAGTAAGTACTACACACACAAGAGTATAGAGAGAACATATATGCCATGCATAATGAAACCAAATGCACAACTGACGTGCTGAACTGTAGGTTACATGATCCTAAGTGTATGTCTTGTGTGTGATTTATAACCATTTAGCAAAATTCATACCCTCTCCTGGGCATTTCTCTGCCTCTTCTGCAGTTAACAGTTCTAGCCAATAAAATCCAAGAATAGTGGTATTCTGCATGTTTGGCCCTTGGGAACCTTTCATGGATGATTCCATGCATTTTTCCCCTCTTGAAACGTTTTGCCCACCAGAGGGGAGGAGCATTAACATCAACTCTGGGAATGTCTGTGTGAACCTGGCAGAATGTTTTTGCAGTCAGGCTGACTCTGAATAACTAAGGAGGAGAGAGACCTCACTGAATCAAAGTAGATGCCAGCTCCAGCACATACGCATGAAAATCGCTTCCATCCGCTCAGGCACAAAATCAAAGTTTGCTTTTGACCAAAACAAAGCATTTCCTGACTTTTCTACTACATGGAGTTAAGAGTACCTCAGCTTTAGGCAACCAATGGGAGACATGTTCTCACAGCTTAATAAACTCACACACGTGTGTGTGTGTGTGTGTGTGTGTGTGTGTGTGTGTGTGTGTGTGTGTGTGTGTTTAAAGGAAATGAAATCCAGGACCTTCACACTATGCTACATCCCAGCCCATGTTTTCATTTGGAGACAGGGTTTCTCTAGGTCATTCAGGCTGAAATTACAGGACTGTGTGACACTCCTGCCTCAGCATCCCAAGTGCTAGAATTACAGGACTCTGCCATCAGACCCAGCTCACCATTTTATAAGTTCTAAGATGGCTTCCATGCAATTTTCTGCCACCTAACTGAATTCCGTTGTTCATCCTCATTCCTCTCTTAACACGAGGATGCAGCCTCATGAGTCAGACAGCATATTAGTCTGGTCAATATCTCTACTGCGAGGTACTTTGTATTTGTCCTATCTCTCTCCTTAAACAACTTCCAGAAAAGACTCCACAATCTGCCTAACTACCCGCAAGTAGGTACACTCCAAACCAAAACATTCTTATGTCCACATGGAACACTTCCGCAGTCACTTATCTCGTTTGTCCCTAGAAGACATATTTGATGTCCTATTGGAAGGTATCTTCAATTCCAGGGCCAATCTCAATTCTTGAAGTTCATGAAGTACTTACATTAAATATGAATTCTATAATGTCAAAATAGAACTTTCAAGTAGGATTTTATAGTCAATAGTTCTGGAATCTACAGTGAAGAGGTTCTCATCAACAAATAGAACTACTTCACAAATCAGCAATCTCACTATTGGTATATATCCAAAGGACAAGAAATCAGCATCCGCATGATTATGTTTATTGCAGCAATATTCACAGCAGCCAAGTCATGGAATCAACCTAGGTGTCCGCTGACAGATGAACGGCTATGAAGAAAAGAGAACCCTGCCATCTGCATCAGCATGGATAACAGTACATAAAGCAAAATAAGCCTGACGGAGAAAAATACATGTCCTCACACATGTGGAAGCTAAAAATGTTTGTCTCACATATATAAGGAATAGAGCAGAATAAAGGCTACAGAAGACAGGAAGGGCAGGGGAAGAAAGAGATAGAAGTTGGCTAAGGTAGAGTGTTAGATTAAGTCAATAATTTAATGCATAATTCAACATGTCTAAAATAGAGGATTTTGTTACCACCACAAAGAAATGATCAACAACCGGCTTAAAAGATATTTTGTATACATACATGAAAACATCACACTGTACCCTACAAATACATACAATTGAAATGTTTTAAACATCTGAGGCTGTTTTTTAAAAAATGCCATTACAGATTCCCATAAAAAGAAAATTTTCACACCTGTCAGTCAAACCAGACAACTTAATGTACCAACATTTACTTAATATATAATGTGCTGGCATCTTCTGTTCTCTTATGTTTACTGGAAAGAATTTTTAATGAGCAGCTGCCTCAAAATTAATTAATGTGAACAGCCTACACTATAAAGTTACAAACCAAGTCCCATTACAACTAGTACAGTTTCAGTGAATAACTCAAATTATGCAGGATAGGCAACTCCAGCTGATGGTGTATTTAGAGCAGTATGTGAATCATAAATTTACAAGAACACAAAGCAGACTGGTTTGATTTTGTGTATATTCTAAATAATATGTTCTGCGAAATATTATATCAAGGATCTCTAGCAAATTAAGAAAACCTACAAATACTTTCTTTCCTCCTAGTTACTCTTAACCTTGTTTATTACAAAAATAGAATGTGGGGTGGGGGAAAAGGTATTTCATTGCACTGGCCTGATCGTGATTTTTCTTACCTCAAAAAATTCTCAAAAGAAGCAATTACTTTACAGATCATTAACCAATTTTCTTCAAACCCTGCTACCTTTCATTGGCACCCATTCATGTACTAAATTCCCAAGCATTTTTTTTTTGTAGAAAAGCATAGCACATTTAATAAAGCTGAAATGCTGCTTTGCCAATACAAAAAGAAAATCAGGTGTAACTGAGAAAAAATGATTATACACCTTAACAGCACATGTGCTCAATTTTCATGAACAAACATTTATACTTACCTAGGGATGTTTCCATCTGTTTACATTTTGATTTCCATGCCCTAGTTTTAATTACTGCATGTAGGCAAATTACCAATATCTTTATCTAAAAATTAAAAGCCCTGGCCTGTTTCATCAAGTCATACTATACCAAAATTGAAATCAGATGTTCTCAAATTATGTTTTAATAATTAATCTTCAATTAGTGGAAATGAAGAACTCATCACAATTTGGGAAAAAATAAATTCCATCACAGAAATATTAAGTCTAGAGTTGCAGATTCCATAGTTATAACTTTAGAGTCAAGCTCACAGCAAACCTACTCTGTTAAGAGTCTGAAATCCAGAATTGCCATTAGGAGTATCTTGACAATAGAGATGAAAAAAAAAAAAAAAAACAGTAAGAGAAAATCATTAAGCAGATATAAGGTAAACAAATATATGAAAATCAAAGATGAAGTACATAAATCTGTGGCTGAGGATAGCAGGACCATACAAAGGTGACAGGGAACCACAAAGGTGACACAATGACATCCTGGAGGAACAAGATTCAGTGCAACGTGCTGACACTTTGCCTTCAGCATACCCCACCTCTAATGCCTCAAAGTACATGCATAACTGATTTATTTTTCATCCAGATGGTCTGCGATCTGAACAGACTTCGAATGCTGTCTGAGTCTTGGGCATGCTTATTCAGTGAGTCTCGAAAGCCATTATTCACTAATTTCATGTGGAAATGAAATTTCAGCTTCCCATTGTGTACAAATAACTTGGCCACTTACACCACATAACAAAAAGTGCTTTTTGCCAGGCGAGAGTAGACGGCTGGAATGCAAAAGCCTTCCTGTGTGCTCCTCTGGCCCAGACCCAAGCTGGCATATGGGAGTGCCACCAACCACTTCCATAGGATACGCTAAGTGAATGCTTTAAGCGAGCCCTGATAATGTGATTTACAAAGCACTCGCTGGACGCCCGTCTTCTGCTTCTGTTTTCCTTTAGGATGGGTTATTCATCTTATGTCATAGCAAAGTATTTCATTACATTTTTTATACTTTGCTTCTACACCCTCAACACTGATTTCAAAGAAAGGAAACTTTGCCAAATTTTGTTGCATCTAAGAAGAATCACAAGTTCCTAATTTTTCTTACCTTGTCATGCTCTTATTCTAGAATTTAATCTTCAATGTAGGCTGCACGTTCTGGTTCAAAGCAGGCACTAGTAGACGAAGAAAACTGACTTTTACAGAGCAATTTAGAGGTTTTGGCTAAACTCATATGCTGTATATGGAAGATTCCCACGCTGTGTTTATAAACAACTATTGATGTTCGCTGGAACATCACTCTGGTAATTGTTTGCTTTAAAACGTCAGAGAACTCTCTTTCTGATTTTATTTCAGAGTCAACAGTGCTACCCAATACTAATAAATAAACATTCACAGAGATCTACTTATATACCATACTTTCATATTTCCTCTGAAGAGCTCAAAGTATCTTAGAGACATTATCAAAATCACTCATGATTGTCAACCATGGCTCCTCATTTTTGAGTTCTCCCAAGAAGATGTAGTTACATCACTATTTGCAAACTATAATTTGTGTTTATAAACACAAGCATGTATCTGGTTCTCAGTAGTTGATACAAATTATATACCTCAGGCTGACATTCCTCTCCAAAGGAAGTTCCCACAGACACGAGATAGGGGTGTCTATAAATACCATTTCTCTTGTGGTCCCCGGTTGTAGTTGACTTTCTGCTCCTCCACTTTACCTTCTCTGCCACACAGCCCTCTGCAAAAGACTGGGTCTCTTCATTTCACAGGTCTCAGGAATGTGCTTTCTCTGGTAGGTCCTCCCCAGCCTTGTCTTTCAGACACATTTCAGGATGGGATAACTGATACATATGCAGGGATGTTGATCAATTTAAAAAATAAAAATAGCAGAGACAAAAACAACTCAGTTTCTACATTAAGCTGCTCACCTAGTTTCTAAAAATAATGAGACGGTCAGAATCTCATTTAGTCAAATACCCCGTCATCTTCTTCTAACAATAAAAGCAACAGATAGAACACATAGAAAAATCAGTTTGGGTTTACCCCTGAAATCACACTCTAATACAACAAAAGGAAGATGGCCTCTTGTTAAAAAAAAGATGTTCTCTAAGATCAAGAAACTGGCTCTCGCAGGACGACGATGCCCAGAGACTAATAGGAGTGGTTCCAAAGTTTCTAGAAAGAACTTCCAAGGAACAGCATAGCTGGAACAAGAAAGCAGCACGTTTTGTTCTGAATCTACATTTACCGAACAGATTCTACTTCTATATTGAAACTCTGGATTTGTTCAGGGTGTTGGAAGACGGAGTTGATGGAGATGCCACCCTCAACCATGTTCACGTGATCTTCTGTGTCACCCTGGAAATTATACTGTCAATATATGCAGTGGCAGATAAATTCTTCTTAGAAGTCAGCTATTGGCTTTAAAAGAAATATAAACAAACGGGAAACCATTTTGTAAAAACATTAAAAATTCTCAAGAATATACAGATCCAAGAAAGTGCCAGCAACAAAGACCTATAGTCCCAGCACTTTGGAAGGTTGAGGCAGGAGGATCACAAATTCAAAGCTAGACTAGGCCAACCGACAACTTAGTGAGAAATTATCTGTAAATCAAAATTTAAAAAAAATAGGCTGGGAGTGTAGATCAGTGTGAAGGCCCTGAGTCCTGGGTTCCATCCTTGGGACACACACACACACACACACACACACACACACACACACAGAGAGAGAGAGAGAGAGAGAGAGAGAGAGAGAGAGAGAGAGAGAGAGATGATGATGATGATGATGATGATGATGAAAAAGCAAGCAGACTCAAACTGAGGGACTTGTAAGCAGGAAAGTAAATGTGAATGTGTTGTTCTTCCTTTGACACCCTTGACACAACAGGATGGCTTTTTTATAGCACGCTTATATAACACAGTGCTTTATACAGCAGATCAGACCATGATTGGAACAAACGCTAAAAGACTATAAAACTAAAGCAACATAATATACTTCAACATACAGTTTATGCCAAAAACATTTTGTTATAATGTTTCTTACATATTTTAAGTCTTCAGTAGTTTTCGATGACCAAATTTCACTGTTAAGTTCAAGGTAATTTGTTCTTGGATCCATTTGGAAAGTCATTTTTATATCCATCTTTTTTTAAAAAATAAGAATAAAAAATAGCAAATCCTAGCTTCGGCTACAATTTAAATGTGGCCTCATTTTTAAAACCAAAAAATCAAGTTTCCATTGGCAGGGAGGGACTCTGCTCAACAGAATTGTACCTGGAGAGAGAACCTCTCCTATGAATCACTTTCAACAGAATTCTAGTCAAATTTTAGGTATGTGACAAGATTCTCACAAAGGAATCTGTTCCTTCCAGAACTCGACTGATGCATTCCCTAGCACTCCATCTGAGGCATAGTGGGCTCCTGACAATGCTTGCCTTGGTAACTACCACAGCACAAAGTAGTACAGGAAAAATGCTGCCAGAGCGTATGCTTTTGATTCTGCCTAGGAGCTACAAAAACTCTTTCCAAGGCAAACTGGTCTTCTCTTCCTTGCAAACTACATAAAATAAAACGACTTCTTATCTTCACAGTGTCCATGTGTAGAAGCTTCATACTTTAACCCGGCCAATTTATCTAAGCCCTCTCCAGCTTTAGCTCACGTATTTGCAAGCTATTGATAAACCAGTCCTATTTAATGGACACCTTGGATTTTAACTAAGAAACACTTGAAGCTATATTCAAGTATCACTTTAATTCATCTGTAATTCCTCACCCTAAGTCAAAGCCCCCAGAATCTATTTCTCTGGATAAGACCATCCCCACATGCTCACATTTGAGTATATTCACATTTGCAAAATCAAAGAGAATAACTTTTCCTCCAGTATTCATGAATTTCTCTCATTGTTTCCAACATCACTCTTCTCTTTAACATCTCATCCATCCCATAAAATTTATTGCCATTGTACTGCTTATATAGTGTTACTTTATGCACAGTTAGCATGATGCTCAGAACATTAAAATCTATGATACCCAAGACAATCTTAAAGAAAGGACAGCAAGTTACAAGGCGTACATTGTATCTGAAGGACTATTATAAAGATTTAGATTTAATATTGTGCCTCTGAAGCATAAGGATCAATAGAGGTAAGGAACAAAAGGGAAAGCCAGAAATATAGCACACACAATCACTTGATATATAACCCAAGTAACGAGGCGAAGTATTTGGGAAACAAAGGTCTTTTCTCTGTAGGATTATCTATAGAAACATCTCCATATTCCCAGGGGAAAGAATGATTCCATTCTTAACTAATATCATAAAATGAAAACTATTTCATAACTTCATGAGAGAAAACAATAAAACTGCTGTAAAACAACCATAAATACCTATGTCTTGATTTTAAAATAATCAATGACTTCTTAAAGAGGACACAATAAATGTTAGGATAAAGGGGAAAGTGATAATTTGGCTTAAGAATGACTCTTCCTTACAAAATAGGCTCAAGAAAATTAAGTCACAAAAAGAATAAATTTTCAATACCTAAGCTCACTAAGGACCTGAAAAAATATGAAATGTCAAGTAAGGACAATAAAGAATATGAAATTCTCATACAATTCTTGTAGAGGGTAAACTGGTACAACCATTTTCATGAACTGTTTGGTAGCATCTTCTACAGCGGAACATATTTATGTCCAAGATCCAACAAAATAGCTGCCAAAAATACATACAGCATGCTTCACAAAAGCCCTGAACCAAGAAACACCCTATCATCCATCAACAGCTTACCATATAAATCAGCTAAGGTATGTTCAGCTAATAGAACACTGCACAGTAATGAGAAGAACAATTCACAATACTCACAATAACTTAGGTATATGTCATAATGATAGCACTGGCTGAAAAATCAGAAGAAACAAAACAGTTGTGACACCTTGCTAAAATAAAGTTAAAACAATGAGAAGGAAATCAACTTATGGCAAGTAGAAATCAGGATAGCATTTGCTGGTGAATAAACCAGAGCATGAAGGTATTCTAGGTTTTTTTTTCTTGATACGAAAGCTGGGTACATGCATGTATTTAATTTATGAAGAATAAGCCAGCCAACATTTTTGATTTGTGTACTATTCTGTATGTTATACATTGTTTTCAAAAATCATAGGCGCCATCCTTACTTTCAACAAATATGCAATATAATTTTAAAGTAAGAAAACATGGAGGAGAAACATCAGAATATTAATAAGCGACACATCACAATTAGTTTCTATCAGCACATTTAGCAAGTTTCTACATGGTAGCCAATATTTTAGGAGCAACAAAAACATTTACAAATAGAGAAAAAAAAATCCATTGTTGTCCAGGAGTTTATAATCCAGAGGAAAAAGAAGAGCTAAGGTGTGATTTAGCACATGCACACAAAAGGGAAAAAACAAAAGCAGACACTAAATGATTGTAGTGCTGAGGCAGTCAATTCTCATACATTCCAACATCTGGGAGACAGGGACTGAAAAATTATGGTGAAGGTCTGAACTTATGAAGAAAGGCCTCATGGACCAGGCAAGCAACAACATAGTAAGGAGCCAAGATGGCATCAGAATTTACTGCCTCGTTTTGAAAAAAAAAAAAAAAAAAAAAAGGATTCTGGGTAGTCAGAACATCGGGGAAAATCCGTGGGAACTGCAAATGGACTCAACTTCTCTGCTGAGAGGAGAAACGGAGGACCACCTGGGGATATGACACTGGAAATTAAGCTGTATTTTAATGGGGAAAGAAAATTACTCTCCACTCTTGGAACAATAGCATAAAAATGCTTGGCTTTTTGAAAAAGATATATTTTTCATCAAGAATATTTGTTGAAATTTTCTGCATATCTTTTCAAACTATGAGTCATAGTACATTACCAAGGAATACAACCATTTTCTCATGGGCTGCCAAAAATCATTGCCTGAAGATGAAGCAACAGAGTAGAACACACCAGAGTACACCATACAGATCTTAGCCACAATGTACATGTTACAACTGGTTCTGTAGCCAATATTCAGATCAGAAGTTGAAGCATGCTAGAAGTACATCAATGCCATGGACTAGTCCAGCCTTCCCTTTGGTTCATTTTCTGGCATGATGATGTTTCCTGCTATCTTTGGTTTTGTGATGTGTACCAATTTACATGTATATGTGTACTGGAAACATAAAATGCAATTCTTTTTGCATTTGTAGTTTTATTTTTTTTTTTTTTTGAAAAACATTCCTCTAGAAGTGGAATTGTATGGAATTCATTGAGCGAAGAAAGGTTTGAGTACAGGCCAAACAGTATTAAAGAGAGAAAATGTGGAGTGAAAGAGCAAACAGTTTAGGTTGTGTGAAGAATCCACATTGAGGGGAAAGTTAGAGTCTCTGGTTTTATGCTTAAACCTCAAGGATTATTTACTCCTTCCTGGATGCCCTATTTCCCAGAGTTTCTTAATCCGTCACTCCTTTCAGTACCATTAAATGAGGCTTAAATTTAACAATTTTCTAAATTCAGTTCTTCCTGCCCAATCAATTTAGCAAATTTGAGACTGAGAAAAGAGAATCACATATATCCCCATACAACTTAACATAATAGCTTGTTTTTGAAACTATATTCTCCTTATAAACATTTAATAAGTCGTAGCCATGCTTAAGAAGAGTCAACACATCTTGAAGCAGGTCTCCCAGGTGTCTTTTCCTCAAATTATCCTGTATCATTTGCAGCAAGGCAGATGGAACTGGGAGTGAAATCAGTCAGATGCAGAAAGACCAATTCTGCTTGTGAATGTACAAGAAAAAAATCAATAGGAAAGTGTAATATTGAGGAGTGCTATCGAAGGGAAGAGCGAGAGGGACCAACACAGATACACATAGCAGTTTCTAGGTGTACCACAGCACAAAAGAACAACTAGAGATCACAATAAGCTACTGTGTGTTTTATGAAGGCTCTTACCACAAATTATGAGGAGATGGAAACATTCCTAGTTCGATACAATCAGTACATATTATATAAATACTTTGAAATATCATGCCAAATCCCATAAAATATGCAATTATTAAATGCTAAACAAAAACTTAAAAATATTTGAGATGGAAATGTTAGCTGCATGAAGATGCACCTTAAAATACATCTATCAAATCCTCACACTGCAGTTCAGAAATTCATACAAAATGGTTTTAAAAATAAATCATTTGTTTTAAATGCAGTTGTCATGTTTCAACATATTTTCATTCTACAGATCTAGTTCTGGTGAAACTAATGGCTATTCTCTGACAGTCTCATTAATGATATGGATATAAAAACTTAAACAGTAAAAATACATTTTACATAAAGTAATTTTATCCTACATTAATTCCCTAGTCCCTTAACATTTTGTAGCATTCAATTATAATCATGTAAAAATTTCCCAATCCCTTCAAATTTTACAGCAGTGCATTAAAATCCCATAAGCAGCCTCTACCTATACACCCTCCCTCATCACTTTAAAGCAAAACTCCCCAGGAACCCAGGGTGTTAAGTGGTAGAAGCAGTCCCATCAGCCACACCAAGCATTTATTGTGGAAGTGTACCCACAAATAGTTAAACACCCTTAAGATGAATGTGTATTTTCTTCACAGAAATGCATCCTGAGGGTGGAGAAACCCTTCACTCATTCTGAAACCTGGTGATCTGGAAGCAGGCAGGCATGGAACAGCTCAGGTATACATTCCCCTCCTGTTCTGACCTCGTCTGTCTCTTCCCATTCTCTATGGGTTTGTGATTTCCAACACCACCCTCCCCATATCACAGTCTGGTTTTGGCTGTGGTTACCTCAAGTCATATTTGTCTCATGATACTTGCTCCAGAATGAATCTAAAGTACTTTTAAATGTGTCACCATGCTAGGAAAGAAAAACTGAAACTTTTTCAGTTCAGTCCAAGCATCTACTACAGTCTCTTGGACAATCAGGTTACATGTTAACTGTGCTCTAACTAACCACATTACTGATCAAAGATCCAAAACAGCTCAGGAATTCAAACTATGTGGATATTCTGGAGAGACTATTGCTGCCCAGGAGCAAACATGGGTTTCCAGATAAAAGGAGAAATAGTAATGATCTTAACAATACACACTTGCTTGCATGTCATATATCTTGGCAGTATCCTGCCTAGATTGCATTACATCTTCTAAGAGAAGACAGTGGGGCCACCATGTTCTGTTGACTAAGTATGGCAAGATCTCTATTTTTCCTTCATTTTTTACTGTATTCCTAACCCTTTAATCAGTCCCACTGGGGATATGCATGTTCTATTTCCTATTATATAGTACTCAGAGAGGGTTTCTTTTGGTCTATCTCACCCTCCAGTGGAACCAGACATCACTCTATCAAAAGGCAACCTACTGTTCCTAGATGGAGACCATCAGCATGTGCCCTGTCCCTGCACTTCTCTCCTTTGTCCTTCCTCTATATATGCAATGAGCAGGACCTGGGACAGAAAGATGAAAGAATTTCAGAGGAAGAACTTGGCCACTGGGAGAAATGCAGGATTATAATCAGGGACCCTGGTTCTCAGCCCAAGTTCTGATATCATCTTGCTCTGTGCTTTTTGGTTAAGTCTTTTGACCTTTCAAAGCCTTCATTTCTTGATTTGTAAAATGGGAGAACAGAACTCAAAACAATGCTTAATTATACCTCAAGTTTAAAATGTTATTCTAGAGCCTGGGATATTGAGCAGTGAGGAGAGTGCTTGTCTAGTATACACAAGGACCTGTTCAAGCCCCATTATCAAAATATAAAATTCTTTCCTATAAACAGTTGTAATTATGGCAAACTCATTCATAGTGGCATTCTCTGCTCAGATGGATCCAGCCCAAACATGTCCTGCTCTTGGCTGCTTCATTTGTACCCCTATCAGGTCAATAAACTCAACCCTGGTTCCTGAGACACTCTACTTTTCATTTTTTTAAGTACTAATTTAGAACTTTTTGTCGTGAGAAAAAGAATCCTCTCCTCACTATCAAGTTTCAGACTAGTAGCATTCCTGGATCATTTTTTAAAAATTTCTTCATGGAGATTCCTCTATGTTTTTTTTTTCTCCTAGGTTATAGCTGACCTTTAGTCTTTCCTTTATCTCCATTCTCCAACTTCTAATATGCCCTCACCAGGAGTGGGGAAACTTTTTCTACCAAGGTTCCATTTGAATATTTTTTATATCATTCTCAGGCCATGCAAAATTATCACCTGAAAACTGCACCTGCTAGATTTAGTAAAGCACTCAGCTAATTCATGCCTAATGTGACAGCAATGTTGGCCAGGCCAGGTATACAGCCTGTTGGCTGGACATTTCCCCATCCTTGCTCTAGTCCACAACTTGTATTTGTCCCCATATACCTTCAAGTCCGATTATGGTTGGAATAATGGGCATCATAATCATGGCAGCACTCTACCCCACCCCACAATATCTGTATCCCAATCTCCAGACCCTGTGATTTAGCTACCTGACACAGAACAAAAAAAAAAAAAAAAAAAAAAAACTTCGTAAGTATAATTAGTGAGGTTGGTTCAATATAATCAGAAGGGTCTTCATATAAGAAATTCAGAAAAGTCCCGATCATAGACATAAGTGAGAGAAGCAGAGGACTTAGCAAAACCATTGCTCAAAGCAGGCCACAGACCAAGGCGTGTGAGCAGCTTTTAGAAGGCTTGGCTACAGTCACCATAGAGCACCCAGAAGGATTGCAGCACCACCAACAAGTGATATGAAACTGATGTGATATAAAGGCTTTCAGAACTGTGAGAGAGTACATATTGTTTTCTAATACGTAAATTTGTCACAAATCATTACAGCAGCCACAAGAAACTCAGATACCTTCTCAAACTGCTCTGTGGACCACTGTCCTCAGATTATCTCGATACCAGAAACTTCCCTCCTTTCTTTCCTTGTTCCTTCCCCGTAGAAGTTTATTGAGGACCTTCCACATGCTATAGCTCTGTGGTCAGTATGGAGCGATAAACAATACATATACCCTCTCTGCATTCACAAAGCTGACAACCTGACAAGTTGTTTTGACCTGAAATCAGCGAATACCAAAGTGCCAAGATGGAAGGAGGAAGTACTTGATACCTGAGGAAGCAGATAGAAAAGGGGAGGTGGGGGAAGGCCTGACCTCTTCTATGCAAGGAGGAAGTTTAAGCTAAGACCAAAAAATGGGTAGCCAGTATGTTGGAGAAGGAACACCAGCAGCCAATGTTCTTTAAAGCTGTGGAACGAGGGTGACTGAACAGGGAAGCCAGAAGAAAGGCAGGTCCCAGTCACGCAGAACTGGTAGCCTACCACAAAGATTTGATGTTTGTTTACTTCAGCCCAAGAAAAGAGGTTTAAGTAGAGCAGACAATATTCAAATGCTTCAGTTTCTTTTTTCCCCCATTTCATTGATATGTATACGTGCAAAATTTAAGATTTACAATGAAGTTGAGCATTTGTGCACCTCCGTATCTTGAAATAAATATCCCTTCAATCCAGTGACACCCCTCCTGGGAATATATCCAAAAGAGGCCAAAACAACACATAACAGAGGTACATGTCTACCCATGTTCATAGCAGCACAACTAAAAATAGCTAAAATATGGAAGTCACCAAAATACCCATCAACAGACCAGTGGATACACAAACTGTGGTATTTATACACAATGGAATACTATGCATCAATAAAGTCCAACAGCGTGGAGGCCTTTGCAGGCAAATGGAAGAAACTTGAGAACATCATGCTTAGTGAAGTGAGTCAGAAGCAGAAGGTGAAACATCAAATGGTCTCTCTGATATGAGAAACCCAGATCACAACTATCTCATGGAACTTGAAAAACAAAGCCTCAGTTTCTTGAGATTGTATCCTGGAAGAAAAAGACTTCTGAACACAAGAACAAACACAGAGTTTAAGTCTTTTAGGTTGTAAAAAAGTGCAAAAATTCCAATAGAAAGTAAACATTCATCCTAGTCCACATGATAAATCTTTATCAAAGCAATTTCATCTCTCAGTGAACTGACCACTGAATAGTGTCTCAATAAAGCAGTCAAGGCTGAGAAAAATGTCATGGAAAATGAAGGAAGCAGTCAGCTGGGACAGCCTCCAAGGGCTGAGCCCAGCAGAACTTTGACCTGGGAGTTAAGGCAGCTGGCCAGTGGCCCAGACAACTAGCAGGAAGGGACAGGAAAGGCAGGACATTTACCACTGGATAAATCCCTAGATGGCGGAACCCCCAACCCCTACCCCTGCCACCCACTATACAAACAGCCTAAGCAATAACCATTCCTATAGCTTTGAGAAAGTACATCAGACCAGTCTCCTGCAGCTTGGAGAGGCACCTCCCTCCTGCATATCTCCCGGCTAGTTTCTCAGTGGAAAAGAATCTAAATTGAAAACAAATTCTCTCAGATTTACTTTGATTAGTCTTTAAAGCAAACAACTGTTGCTAGTCACTGTCAAGCAGTGGAAGGGCAAACTGACAAACATGTTTTGATTCAGACTCTAACACTATCTATAACTTTCTCCGAAGCTAGGCTGGGCCTTGTACAAATGTGCTGCTCAGTTCTTCTTTGCTGAATGTGTCAAGCTCACTAGACACAAGGGGCTCTAAGGAAAACAACACTAGGCACACCGTCCAGACACACCAAAAAAGTGCATATCCATCTTTCATTAGTGATTCTGCAATCTAGTCAACTCAACTTTAAACCACTTTGCTACTGAATAATAGTGCCAGTTTTGATGGGGAGTACAGAATATGCAAATGAAATCAGTATCTATAAAGAAATATGAACTCTTAACATTTTAAAAAGCTTATTCCTTTCATAGAAATGAAGACCTGACATGATATGAATGCGCTCTTCTGCCCCAGAAGCAATCAACTATATTTTTATATGGGAGCAGCTCTCTGAAAACAGGGTCCCAGGCTTCAAAATTATGAAGAAGCCTCTTAATGTCTGGCCATGGTCATAATCCTCTAAAGCATGATTTTAATTTCTTTAGGAAAAAAAAATCACAGACCTCAAATTAGTTCAAGAATCAGAGCGGCACACTCTACAGGAAAGGCAGCTACAGTGGGATAATAACATCCTAATACAGGAAACAATCTTATTCAGACGATAGGGACATTTTAATCCCCAGGTCTCCTGATTAAACAAGAGATGATGCCTGGTTTTCAGATGGAAAAGAAGCCTCTTACGATAGCAATGGGAAGAGTCTGCCTGGTGGTAAAGGTTACTTAGAAAATCCATAAAATTGCTTTACCCAAAAGTTTTATTTAAAGGAATAAATCCATCTGTTCTCGTTGATTTTGACATAACTGTATCTAGAAGCAGTTGCAGAAAAGAAGACACTGAGCTTCCATTGTCACCGCAGGGCTCTGTCTAGTCACAATCAAGCAGACACTAAAAGTCATATCTCTCACCAATATCACAACTCAGAGATCCCTCTGAGGCTGAAGGCTGGGGCTGAGCCTTCTCTGGAACACATGGGCCAGCAGGTCAGATCACAGGAGGTCTGGGTGTGGAGCACTGCTGCTAGGAAATGCTCATCCTCAAAATCCACTGATGTCAAAGACATGTCTTTGGCCCTGTTAGTGACTTAGGTAAAATAGGGGAGCTAAGATTTTTCTACATCTCGAGGGCAACTGAGGTCTGCCACCTTGTGTAGACAAGAGGCCCCTGAGACTAGAGTGAAGGACCTCAAGAGTACCACCAACCCAAAGGCAGGGAGCGTCTTCTCCACACTAGCCCCACGCACTTCATTTGAAGTCTTCCCTACCCCTGGTGCACACGGCTGTGAATTTAGACTGTAACTTACTTTCAGTTGGTGGAATTCATTCCAGTGGCCAGAGTCATCTGCGCAACCAGCCGTTTACTAACAGAAGCCGCAATCCTGTACCCTCTCATCAAGCAGGTGGCACGCTGGAGTGGATCTGCAGCCAGCAACTTTTCCAGCCAGGAAGGTGATGACTCTGCCAGACACATTCATTCTTGTCACCAGCCCTTTTACAGAATAATGAGCTTCGTGTTTCAGGGCAGAGATGCCAGCCTTGCCAACATCGCCTCTCTCTGAAGAGAGTAAGTGTAACAGAGTTCCTGCGGGGCAGCCAGGCAAGAAATCCCCAAATTTTCCATTCATTGCTAAGGACACAAAGTGTACTGAGAATGCCCAGTGCACTTCAAAATATAAAACAGATTCAATTCTATGAAAGCCTGAGAATGAAGATTTCTTTTTTAAAAAATTAGGAAAAACAAGGAAAGAAAATTAACACGTCATACACTTACCATGTGCCAGGCTCTCTGCTAGACCTTTTATATAATTTAATTTAACCCTGATAAGAGACCCATGAAGAGCTTAAGGCAAGAACTATTCTTCCCTAGTCCACAAAAGAGACCGCATATGTCAGACAGAGCAAATGAGGCACACAAAGAAGTTAAACACGAGAGCTCGCAAAGGTAGGAAGTGGCAAAATTGTGAATTATACCCAGGGTCACAGTCTCCCAATATGCTATGCTTCCCTCAGCTTGCTCCACTCATGAGAATCCGTGTCCTTAATTTCATTATATTTTTTCTTACAATGAAAATGCAATAGGAAGGAAATGTTCCAGAGTTGTAGAAGTTCTGTCTTTCTCATAATATACACCATTAGAAAGGTCATATAAATCCCTTGCCCCAATTTCTAGATTTGTAAAACAGGGACAGAGAACAAAATGTGTAACAAGGAAAGAAAAACTTGAAAAGAGGGGCTGGAGGAATAGCACAGCAGTTAAAGTGCTTGCCGAGCAAGGGCAAGGCCCTAAGTCCAATTCCCCAGTACCACATAAGGCCGGGCATGGTGGCACACACCTATAATCTCACCAACTGGGAGGCTGAGGCAGGAGGACTACTGTAAGTCCAATACTAGCCTGGGCCACATAATGAGTACAGGACCAGCCTGGGTTACAAAGCAAGATTCTATCTCAAAATAAGTAAATAAATAAATAAATACTGGGAAGACATATTTAAAAGTACTTTAAACTCCAATGTTATCACAAAACCGTTGAAGGACACACACTTATGTCTTAACCATGTGGACCTCAGAGTATGAAAGAAAGCTGGATTCTAATATGCTCTTTAGAAAAGCAGCCAGGTTATCTGCCTTCCTTTAACTCAGGGATTAACAAAGACCAGCAGAAATTCCTGTTGGATATCAGTTCTACCTCATTCTGTAACTCCATGCTACAGTCTTGGAACAACTCTTAAATAGAAAGAAGATGACTACAGCAGTAGGACTCCAAAGATGGCTCCCAAGGTCCCACACCCCCAGTATGCAGATTGTTGGCACAGACTCCTCCCATAGTGCAAATGGGCTGGTCATGGACTTGCAGTAACCCACAGAACATGGCAGAAATGGTGCACTGCTAATGGATGAACACATCATCAGAAACTCTAGAAGTTTCCACTTTGCTCTGAGCCATCATTTATTATAAGAAGTCATAGTGAAGAAACCATGTGGAGAAATGGGACAGAAATAGACTCAGCAGCTTGAAAAATCCAGCTTCAGGTTATCCCTACGGAAGCATTAGACAACACGAGAGAAAAGTACTAAGGAGAAAGGGAAGAAGGGAAGGAGGGAGGGAAGGTCGGCTGGCTTGTTGTTTGGAGACAGAGTCTCACTCTGTAGTCCAGGCTGTTCCTAAGGTCACTATATAGTCCAGGTTGGCTTGTTGTTTGGAGACAGAGTCTCACTCTGTAGTCCGGGCTGTTCCTAAGCTCACTATATAGTCCAGGTTGGCCTCAAACCCTCAGCAACCCCCCTGCTTCAGCATCCCAAATTCTGGGGTTACAAGTGTGCACCGCCGAGCCCAACAAGGTACTAGCTCTAGATCACAAGTTTGCAGATGGTTTGTTATGCAGTCATGGGCAATAATCACGAAGAGCAGGAGGAAGGAGACTTCTGTCAACCAAACTTCATCACATGCCTCACACTCCATGTAGCTAATTTAATCTTTACTCGAGAATCAAAGGGAGTAAGGACATCTATTTACAAGTAAGAGTGGCAGATCCAGAATTAGTGGTTTCTGATAAAAAGTGGAAGATTGAGTTCAACAACAAAATAGATTTGCCAGTTAATTGAAGACATACCTTAAATATGAAAGGATGCTTTCAACTAGGAACCTGGAAACTAGAATTCAGCTCCTGACTTAATCACTACCTATGTGGAATTGAACAAATAATTTAAATTCCCTAAAAGTTTCCTTTTCTCTAAAAATTAAATGTCATCTTATATTTTTATTGTGGCCATGACATCAAAAAGGAGCATCAAATATAAAGAACTTTTGCAATCAAATGAAAGAAAGAAAAAAATGAAAAAAAGTGAAGAAAAGAGAAATGAAAAGAAAAAGATCAAGAACCTTCCAAAAATAAAGACCTGGCCAATAGACTGGAAGTCTCACCACCTCAGCAGTTCCACAGAAGCTCTCAGTTCCTAACTATTGGTATTTTCCTGACTCCTCCAACGTGTCTGTATAAACATTCATGAAAGCACTGTTTTGTTTCCTAAGCTTCAGCATATGTAACTTTTTAAAATTGAAAATAAAATAAACTCAAGAGGGCAAAGAAACTAAACGCGAAGGCAACTACTTCACAGCATAGTTACCATGATCTCTGAAGGCAAAGCTATGAAACAAAAGCGCCTCTAGCATGTAGGCAACAGCTCCATCCCCCAAACACTTGAGCAACTAATTTATGTTAATTTTGCTCTTGGGGAATAAAGAAATGAGTGATGGCTGTAGAGAAATGTGTTTCTGAATATTCACAGTCCTGACATGGGCAATAGCAGTGTCCTAGGGTGACTGGATGGATAGAAGGAAAGAGTCACCAAGTTGATAAAACTCTCTGGCTTGAGTACATGGCTAAAGTTGCCTGTTTTGTTCTATTGAATGAGATTCAAGATGTGTCATAAGAACTCTTTGCCCCATAAGTGAGCAGAGGTAGCTAAGAAGAATATTAAAATAACGTCTGAAGTCACACTTGGGATCCTGAAAGTCGCATCAATTTATATAACAACATTCCTCCTCTTACACTGCAGAATTAACATTTAAAATAACTAGTATTTTGGTTTTGGTTTTTTTTATTTTTTATTATTATTTTTTTTTAAAGACAGGGTCTCACGCTGTAGCCTAGGCTGGTATCCAGGTTTATGTGATGCTGAGGAATTGAACCCAGGGCCTTGTGCTTGCTAAGCAAGTGCTTTGACCACTGTGCCATTGCTCCAGCCCTTAAATAACTAATTGTGTGCCAAGCCCTGGCTATGAAATCACAAGAACATGCTTTCTCTTAAAGATTCAAAAAGATTCTGTCCAAGCCCAAAGACTACACGTAATTTTTTTTCTGCTATGGAATAAATACTGTGGCTCCTATTTCAAAGTTAAAGGGAAAATAGTTAAATTCAGTCTAAACAACGTAATCTACTTTATGCTCTAAACACTTTAACTAAGACCTGGACAAAAAGAGAACTACCTGGTCTGTTTGATTCAGGATATGTAACTCAATTTTTTAATGATTCTAATCTCATTGTTAATATATGTGTGCATTACCTGGATATTTTTATTTGTATGACATCCTGTCATTTGTTGGTTGGACAAATAAGAAACCTACCTACTGTTCTGAACCCAACTATATAATAGTAGAAGCTGCAAGTAGGAGCCTAGGTTAAACCCTTTTTTTTTTTTAAACAAATAATCCTACTAAGAAAAGCTGTGCTCTTAAAGTAGCAAACATTTAGAGTAATTATGGTTAAATGGCATGTCTTTGTTCTAGTTTTTATACAACACTGTTAAAACTATTTCATTATAAATATTAGCAAAATTCTGTTTATGTTTATATTTTATATCAACTTAAGAATCACACAATTTTGAAAAATCCTCTTAAACCTACATATAGAAAGGTGGGTCATTACTTTCACAAGCATATTGAAATTGTGGTTTTAAAGACAGGATGTGAAAATACCTGGTAAATATCTTGAGTACTGTAACCACTTAATTAGAAAATAAGTGTGACTGCATAAGTCAGGAGAGACATGCCATTATCTCTCATTCATTGGTTATTATTCTATAAATAATAATAAAAAATCATGTTCTGTAATTAAAATCCTGGAATCCACTTACTAACAATTTGCTCAGGCAAAAGTCTCCTCAGCTATGCCCTTCCCCTCAGCTTCATAGGCTTGTGCACTAATGGAAAGCCATTGGATCCTGATGAACCAACACCAACCATTGTTAGACAGATCAGATGGACTCACTATAGTAGGCCTGATCTTTTCCGATTATGGACATCATGCATGAGACTCACCTATCATCACATAAAAAAAAAAAGGTGCTATGGTCTGGATCTGGAAATGTTCCCTAGAAGCCTTCTGTACCTATGGATACTGTGTACTGTTGGGAGACAGGCCCTGGCTGGAAGGAGTAGATGCTTGGGGCTTGAGCTGGAAGGGTGTGTGCTAACCCCACCCTTCCTCCTTCACTTGGCTCTGTTCTGCCATGCCATGAGGAACTCTTCTCCAGCTCTACCATGTGGTTTCACCATTTCGAGCTACCCATCCGTGACTGGTCTGTGAACATCTGAAACTATGACCTAAATTAAATCTTTCCTCCCTGAAGTTGTGGATGTTGGGCATTTTGCAATAATAAAGTTAATATATCCAAAGTAAAAAGCTAAACAAAGAAGTTAGAAGTTTTGAACCAACTTCTTCAGCCTGAAGTGGTCTATACTCAAGGGCACTGGTACTCCTATGTATACAAGTTAGCTTATTAAGAGACCAGTGGAACAAAATTAGTTAAGGAAAAGCACAACGAAATAGTCAAGGTTTTCAAGGCCACATGAAGTATATAGATAAGCAATACAATGGGACAGTGAAAAAGATTCAGATACTTTATAGAATTATAAACAACAAAAAAGGAAAATACTAGGAAATACTCACATAATTACCACAGCTATTTCAAAATACTTGCAAGCTACCAAATATATGAATAAAGCTGTGACAAGTATTGGAAGAGAATTAAGTCAATACAGAGACTGATCAATTAAGCAGCTTGATGCATTTGTATTTATAAATACATTAAGAAAACCGGGAAGCTTATGATCAACAACTCAAAAGGAAAAAAAGCAAAGCCATCTATCTTACACCTTTGCTTTATCCTACTGCTTATTTTGGAGAGTGTTAAAACATTGCTCAAAAATAGAATAAAAATAATAAAAAAATAAATCTATGTAATTTCACATGAACGACCAAAGGAACTAATGTGTAACTTCATGCACTTAGACATGACTGAACGTGACAACTGTCAGCAAATCTTATAGACTGGTCTTTGAATACAAGAGAGACAAACAACATGTTCCAAATGGTCTACGAAATTCTTCTATCTCTGGGGATGAATAACACAAGAGAACTTGCAATGACATCTACTGTGATCTTTACATTGTACCCACTGTCCTTTCCAATGATGCTCTTCACAATGACATAAGTAGACCAAAGTCCATGTAAGCCAAATGGTCAGATCCTTAATAGCACAGTGCTGAGTTTCACCGACACTTGATGTCTGCACACATTTGAGCTATGTCCTAATAAAGAGAATGTTAATGACTGCACAATGCCACTTAGGGCACTCTTAACACCTGACATGTTGCTTGGCATACATGCTGGATTTGAGCCCAGGGCCTTCACACTGAACTATATCCTCCCACTGGCTTGTGTTTTAAGTACATAATACAAAGAAAGCATTTGAACTATAGATCACTTGTAACAAAATGGTCATTCTTACATAGACATCCCTATCTACTTGGGTTTGGAGGAGTACACTCATAGTCTTTGATGGCCACATAAGAGTTCAGAAATCCAAAAACTGTCCCCTGTAAGACTCTTAAAGCAATGGAATCTTGAAAGTATTAGCCTTTCTTGATTTTTCTATCTTGGCAATTCTTTCATCTGGCCATTCTCTAAAGAGTAGGCATTGGTGTAGTGTCATATATGACAGCTCAAGAAATCCATCCCTTCTTTCTCATTCTCACATTACATTCCCAATCCAGGCCTTTGTCACATCTGGCCGGACAGAGCCAGAGTCTCCTAATCACTAACTGCTCCCTGCCATTTTCAGATTCATATTGCTAACACCGTCTATTCAGTATCTCCTTGGACTCAAAATCAGAGGTATGTTTTTAAACTTAATCCCAAATTTTCCCACTTTCTCAACCATAGAGACCTGTTTTGACTCATACTCCAACAGCATTCAGAGTAACTGCTCCCCTCATAACTAGGTCCTACTGGTGTCAGCTTCCCCCAAGAGACCTGTCTCAACTACACTGGTCTCTTCATCAATTCATCTTCCAATATTCTCTTGCACTGATTTCCTTTGTCTGTTTTACTAGCATTATTCAAAATGTCTTGGTAACTTGCATGATCGTGTACCCCTTTTTTCATCTAAATTCTAAATTTAGAGAGGAAATTTGTATACATTATATATTTAATAAGTAACCACATTGTATAACAAATTACCATAAATTCATGTAACCTAGAATAAGACTTTATACAATGTAAAACATGTTTAATTACAATAAGGTGAGTTTCTCCAATCATAGCAATTTAGGAAGAAGAGACAGAGGACGTGCTAAAATAGGATGAAATTCTCAGAGTAGGAGAATTTAATACAGTAGTGAGGGGCATCTTCAAAGCCATATCAGGATTCTCAAACTCCTACAAAATTATCACCAGTGCCAAAATCATCACTAGTGCACCATGCTCTGAAATAAATAGTTCAGTGAAAAAGAGCACAACTCTTCTAATTTGACATAAGGTAGACACAATGGCGGCATGTTGGAAAATGCTAATCTAGAGGATACAAAGAAAGGAGAGGCAACTCATATTTTGGGACCCCATTCCTTCCCAGCAAAAGCTTTACCCTCCTTTCCCCTTTTGTGTTTTTCCCAATACAAGAGCCTCCCTACAATTTGCCTCTCAAAAAGAAAGAGAGAGAGAGAGAGAGAGAGAGAGAGAGAGAGACAGACAGAGACAGAGAGACAGACAGAGAGAGAGAGAGAGAGAGAGAGAGAGAGAGAGAGAGAGACAGAGACAGAGACATGGGCTTCTTTTTGGGGTATTTTAAGTCCCAGATCAGACAATTTGCTAATTCATAATATAGTGAATTCCCAAGTTTCCTTTCTTCCTTCTACTCTCCAGCTATTTATTAATCATTAAGTATCAAATATACAGGGAAAAAAACAAAACTGAAAATGACGCAGGAAAAAAATTGTGATAAGCTGATTTTTACAAAATGGTAAGTTTCTACTTCTTCAAAGTTGTAGTAAAAAGAACACTTAAAAATATATTAATTCAGGGCTGGAAGAATGGCATAGCAGTTACAATGCTAAGGTCGATTCCCCAGCACCACATAAACTGGATGTAAGTCTCATCCCAGCACTCAAGAGGCTGAGGCAGGTGGATTTTTCTGAGTCAGGGGCCAGTCTGGGCTCCATAGTGAATTCAGGACCAGCCTGGGCTCCACAGTGAGTTCAGGACCAGCCTGGGACACAGAATGAGACCCTGTCTCAAAATACATACATACATACATACACACGTAAAAATACATGAATTCCACAAGGATGAGGCAGCCTAAAATAATTATTCTTATCCAAAGACCATCTAAAGTAGTAACAGACAGAACTATGCAATGTGCAATTTTATTTATTTCTTCTGAGAACCAATAACTTTCTTTGCTAAATGTTCAGGATTAGAATAATGGACCCTGGTAGTAATTGCTCTTCCAAGTCTAACACATTTCCTGACATATGATAAACACCTAAAAAACAGTCTTTGGAGTCGACTAATGAATGAACAAATGAATTTTAAAGGGGATGGGAAGGAGGCATAGAAATGTCAGGCCAGCTCATACAAATGCTGGTGGGTTGGAACTTTTTCAATGTTGTAGTTCTTTCACACTTAAATAAGTGGATGGTGGTCTGTGAAGCTCCACTCATGTCTTCTTTAATGCATACACATTTCCTTCAAAGATATTATTAAAGATTAAAACTTGTGTGCAAAACAAAGCATTTTGTAGTCCTATGTGATTCCCTTTTGTTATGTTATTTCAAACGCATTTATGTGTCTTATAGTAAAAGCAACATGACAAAGCACTTGAATAGGGGGTTCATTTTAAACCATCTCAACAGAGAAAAGGTGAAGAGGGTCACAACTGAGACACCTGTCACAGAGGAGAAAGGGAGAAAACTGCAGTACAGTATCAGTTTTAACAACTTTCACTTTAAAAAGAAAAAAGCAACAAAGGAGGAAAAAAACCAAGGAAGAGTATGAAAGAAGTCAATTTGATTCAAATTTTCCTCAGGTGGACCACATACAGCATGCTAAATTTCACTATGATGCCAGTTAACTGAACTAATTTATTTTATTTTAATTATAATGTTCTATTTACCATTTGGTGCACACATACTTGCATGTAAAACTCGATATAAATTAAAGTAAAAAAATGTTGGCTGCTTCAATCTTAGGGGAAAAAAATCAGAGAAACTGTTGAAGGTGATATGGTCTTTAGACTAAGAAAGAGCCTCACAAGAGAGATAAGACATTTTTCCTGGGGTTATTTGCATTGAAAATGAAAAAGACCTGATAAAAGAATGGGAAATCCCTCAGGATTAGATAACAAAGCCCAATCTCCCCATTTCCCATTTCTATTACACCATGGACAGTGTAAGGAACACACCATAGGGGAGCGAGAGTTTGTTGAACCCAAATACAACCCTGGACACTGTAGTTAATACATCGCACTCAGGATTTCCAAACAAGTCTCTCAAAGTACTAACAAGCCCACCTGAGGCAAGCTTATCTGTGGGATGGTTCCATACTCTGCAACACACAGTTTTCATGAATATGCCAGTCGAACACATTATATATCTGTATAATGGAGAAAATACTATCTATCCTCATTACATATCTCTATAACAGAAAATAACTTTGGTTCTTAATTATGTATCTCTACAATGGACAAAACAGTATCAATCTTTTAGTTATCAAAGCTGCTCTTTGAAAAGGTCAAAAGATACAATTACAATATTGTCTGACACACATCTGTCCTCAATAATTGATAGCTATATTTTTATGATGTTCTTTAATACTATGTTATTATTCCTTATCACCAACCCTGCCCCTTCAAGCTGGAAAGCTGAGAACAAATTTGTATGTTTTATCTTTGGGTCCCTTGAAAGCCAGCAACACAGCACCTTACAAAAGCATGTGATGAATTTAACACAAACTGAAAACTTCAAGGTGTTTTTTGTTTTGTTTTGTTTTGTTTTGTTTTTTGAGACAGGGTCTCACTCTGTAGCCCAGGCTGGTCCTGAACTAACTATGGAACCCAGGTTGCCCTTAGATTCAAGGCAATCCTCCTGCCTCAGCCTCCCTAGTGTTGGAATTACAGGCATGCATCACCATACCAGGCTTATGTGGTGCTGGGGAATTGAACTTGGATGCTTAGCACTTAACTTAGCACTTACTAGGCAAATGATTTAACCATTAAGCCATTCCTCCAACTCTCAAGATGTTTCTCGTAAACTAAGCTGGTTCATCATTTAAACCAGCACCAGTCCGCGTCTCAAGGAAATAAGAGGTACCACCTGCCATCATTTTTATGGAGGGCACTCACACTGAAACAGCTGCACTGCATTAAAACAAGTATGTCCAATATGTGGCCCATTGATTTTTGCCTTTATTTTGTTATAATGAAAAAAAATTTTAAATTTTCACTAATCTTCTACGTACCTTAGCTATCGTGTATATTCTACATGTGGCCCACAGCAACGCCTCTTTAGAAAAAAAAAGGGAAGATAACATAGTGGGTTACAGTTTTGACACACCTGTTCTTCAAACCATAACTTCCTTATGATGATTATACTCTGAAGAGTAGTGGGAGGAAGTTCAGACACAACATGAATATGAAAAAGGCCATCTTATCCAGTCTTAAGCCATATGAGGACAAGAAAAGATCAAAGACACTATTATGTGCTATCTTTTTCTCTTATCTTATAATTGTCTATTTTTTTATTATTATGGGCGAGGAAACCTTGCCCCAAATCACATCCATGATAAATGAGGGAAGCAGGCTGAGTCAGCCTACAACACTTTCAAATATGAGCCTTTAACGACCTGCAACAAAGCAGTTCTTAACCACACCAAGTCCACAAATCCTGCCCCTAGATAGCGGCTACAGTGACACCCACAGCCTTTAGTTCCACGATTTATGTTCAACATCTTCCAATACAATATAAATAAGTGGCTTCTTCTAAATTTCTTTCTACATATCATGGTGCATGACAATATGAGCACTGGCATCCTCCTTGAAGTATTGGGTTAGGTCCATGTCTACTCATGTGAAATAGCTACATTCTCAGAGACATAACAAATCCCCAGGAACTGTATTTAATCCATTATCACCTGCTGTCTGAGTTGAAGGAGCACATGAAAACTCAATTTACTAAGAGAAAGAGGGCAGAGTATAATTCCCAGGAAGTAAGCCCAGGTATAGGCAACTGCCGTCAGCAGCAGCACCATGTTCTGTGACTACAGCAAGAAAGTCTCTCACCTGCTCATACTCTAATGCCTTTAAATAATACCTACAGGTTACCCCCAAGGACAAAACTATCAGCTGTCTGAAAGAAAACTACTCACCGGCTAAGCAGGAAAAAGCACAGATCCACCTAACTAGAAAGGAGGCTTGTCCTCTAATATAGCTCCTCAGCAAGTATTTACAGAATGAATAAATAATTATGGGAGCCTAGGTTGGGGCATCGCCAGGAAGTGGGGCAACCCTGATCCAGGATGCAGTGGCCACACTTTTTCTGACTCAAGTCTCTCATGTTTAATAGAAAAATTATGGTCTCATAAGGTCAGTGTCAATCCTATCACTCTCCAAACGTCACTGAAAATCCCATGTTCCATTAGAAGAGAGCTCGCCAGCCCCCTCTGTCCAACCTTATTTCCCAAATAGGCACATACTGTTATCATGTGCTTTTATTGATATAAAACTAGAGATAAGTTATCTCTCATTCAAAATGCTATGCCTGTGAAATTATACAGAAGTGCCAAATACATAAAATACATTGACTGTTCCTAAACTGGAAATCTGAATATCTAAATCTCAAATTTAAGCCAACACATGATACTACAAGGAAAAAATTCCACACTTGCCCTCTTGGTTCACATTTGCCCTCTTGGCATCCTAAAAATATTTTATAAAGTTGTCTTCAGGTTACAAAGTATATATGAAACAAATAAATGTCATATTTGTCAAATAGACAAATCCTGAACAGTTCTAGCTCCAAGCATTTTAGACAAGGATATTCAACCTGCATTAGGTTTGAGTAAACAAAACCTAGCAAACATCAAGACATCTAAGAATTGCAACATACACCATAAATAGCTTCTCTAAGTATTGTTAACTTTCCCCATAACAGATAGTGCCCTGTGATTACCTTCCTGGCTTATCCACTCATATACAAAGTCAGGCCCCAACCATAGTTATTCACAAACCTTGAATAGAACTTTTTAGGATTATACATAAGATTAGCATGATATGTAAAATGTCACTAAAACTTATGAATATTGACTAGTGCTCTAGAATTTGCTTTTGAAGCTAAGTCACAAAAGATATTCATAGCGAAGAAGTCAGAGAAAGGCCACCCTCCCTGCTCAAGGACCAAGGAAAAAAAAAACTACAGAAAGATCTTCTGTACCTCCTTCATATAAATTAATTTAAAAAGAGAGAAAGTGTCATTTACTCACAGATATATATATATGCTCATTTTTCAAATGGGTAAAAATTATCAAATCCTCAATTGTCTTCATTATGGCTGAGACAAGGCCAAAAAACTCATTTCGGAGACTCTAAGTTCAGAAAATTGCTTCACTTCTCAAATAAATATATGCTAGAAACTTGTGGATAACTCAAGAATGCTTTGTACCTAAAGAAAGTAACATCGTTGCCTACTCATTTTGCTTAATTTGCCAGTCTCCCACAGCAACTTTACACTAACACTCTCATCTCATTTTAGATCCTGGGATAAGACAAGAGCCCAGAGCCCTGGAAAGCCTCGACTCCAAAAGCCAGCAGTTCACTAGGCCACCAAGGTCGCAGAAGAGTTTCTTCCCAAGGGCCTTCCTGTTATATACGTGCTACAAGCATTTCGCTTATCTTCTCCAACTTACATTCCAGTAACTAAGCTTCATAAGCTGCTTCTGAATTGTTTATTCTGTGTTTTAAAGCCCCACCAGCTGTTGGAATGATTTGCAACATTCTCTTTCTTTTTGGTTAAGCAGGATTGGTGGGCATTACCGGGCCTTTTGGTGGAATCCTTGCTATTTAAAATTCCTGCCACTGGGATTAAAGGAGATAATGCCTAGGAAAGCTCTTTGTAAACTGTAAAGTCCTAATCAAATGGAGTGCGTTCTTATAATATTAACCATCATAGCCATAAACACAATCCAGCTGTAATGGGGGCTTGAAGACACCGCTACCTACTCCCTTTGCTCCGTTCCCATCACAGGGCCTTTATCCCGATGCCTAACACGTGGGAACGCTCAAGGAAGTTTTGTTTGAACAAATGATTCAGAAGCATCACATGGTTTTCCAAAGCAAGTTGCCAGAAGCTAAACATGACAACTTGCATAACGAAGGTACTCTGACAGAAAGTGTTATGCTCGCAAGAACACTGTAGAACAGCAAGTTTTTCTAGAGATGATTTCTTTGATACTGATACCTGGTCTTTTACAGTCAGCTTTATAGAAGAGAAGGAGAAACACCTGGAGCAGAAATTTATATCCACCCAGAAAAATCTCTATTGATACACAATAGAATGATGCTGTCATCCTACCAAAGGGAAGGGGTGCTGCCGATTGAACGAGATTAAAATGGAAATTTAAAAAAAAAATAGGCCATGGCTACCCCAGAAAACAGCACAGGGCTTTTTCCTGGACTGTATCTTTCTAGAGTAGAAAGGACAGACTACTTGTTCAAAGAGGGAGGCCCAGAGAAAGAAAGAGGGCAAGAAAGCGGTATTTAACATACACAATTTTGAAAACACAATGCACTTGTGAGCATTTACAAGCCTAGTTTTGGTTACCAAAGGGTTATCTCTTTCAGGCACCTACTTGAGGAGAAGGGTGTAGGCGTTGGGAGGGAAAGAGGTTGTAGTGAATGAACAGGGGCCGTATTAGCTTATCTCACTCAAATGAGCATCATTATCTCATTAACTCATCCTTACTGAAGATGAAAAGGAATGCCAGGGTGGCTCCCAGTTATGTAGTAGCAAAGGAAACAAACTTGGCCCTGTGTTTACCCCGGAGATGAGGTGCTAATAGCCCTTTTCTCTCAGGGAGAGGTGGTACCTAGCGGAGGGCGGCCGTCCCAGGCGCCTGGAGGGCTCCGAGGCTAGGAGGGCCTGCACACCAGGGCTCTCTGCTCCGCTCTGCTTCAGAAAATCTCATTTCTTACTATCCGTCAGCATTAAGCCGCTTATGGCCCGTGCTTTAAGCACAGTTGCTAGTAGCAACAAGGTACAATCTCCAGAGGAACTGGGGCACAGGCAGGGACAGAGAGGGAGGAGTCACACGGGCCAGCGGCCTGGGCTGGGCAGAGAAGGTCAGAGTCCCGGCGGGGCACGGTGACAACGCGAGGGCCAAGCCGGGCAAGGGCCCTGGCCTGAGGCCGCTGACCTCCGGAAGGGCGGCACAGCGAGGTCCGCGCTAACTCGGCGGCCTCCGCCTCTCCCCGGGAGCACAGCGGGGTGACACCTAGACGGCGACTACGGTCGGGGGCAGCGGCGGGCGGCCTCGCCGCCGGGCCCCTCCCACGGCCGGCCACACCCGCCGGAGCCGCCGCAGGGCGCCGGCCTGGACGCGCGTCCGCACGTGCGCGTGTTTTCACTCTGGCTTCCCGCACAAAAGCGAGGCCCCACAGGTGGACGCGCGGGGCTGGGCCGCGTGGGAGCCGGGCCCGCCCTCCTGAGCTGTCCCCTGCTGCTGGGACGGGGCGAGGGTGCGACCGCGAGGAGAGGTGACGCGGGCGGACCGTGCGAGGACGCCCGGAGCCCGCGCGCCGGGGCCCCGAGGGCGCGGGCCGGCGTCGCCTTACCTGGCCTGCGGTGGAGCATGTTGCGGCGGGCCCGCTGGGCGCTGCCCCCCTGGGCAGACCCTAGGTGCTGTCACTTCGGGGGCAGCGAGGCGCGGGCAGCGGAGCCCGGAGTTGACAAACTTGCCATGTCAGGCCACCCGCCGGCACCGCGCGCCTCTGGCTTTGTTGCGCTGCCCCGCAGGTCCCTCCGCGCCGGCCGCCTGCTACCGTCCCGCGCCCTCCCGGCCGAGGGCCTGTCCCGCGGGCGCCGCCGTCCCCGCAGGCGCGCTCCGCCGGCCGCTCGGCCCGGGACTCCCGCCCGCGCGCGCCGCCTCCCCGCCCGGCTGGGGCCGCTCACACGCGGCGCGCTCGGATCCGGCCCATCTGCTGCAATCACAATCAGTCTCGAGCGAGCGGTTCTGACAAATCTCCGCCCGCAGCCGGAGTTGGGAGCCGCGGGGGAGGGGCTGCGGAGAGGGCAGCGGCACGGCGACCCGGTGCCCGAGAGCGGGCCCGGGGGCTCCCATTGTCTGCTCGGGATGGGGGACTGAAACGGGAAGCGTGGATCCTGAGGGGGAAGTAGGGCTTTCGTTTCCCAGTTTCTGGTGAAAAGAAAGAAAGAAAGAAAGAAAAGAGCCATACCAGTGGTCCCTGCTCCCTCCGCGCCCCACCCCCAGGTCGGCCTGGGTGGAACGAATTTCTGCTAATGAACTAAACAAACAGGTCCCGTAATCTCATCATGGAGCTGACCCAGAGGCTGGCACAGATATCCGAAGTATTGTTAATTGGCAGGTAAGAGCTGGAACTAACAGCCGTTTGTCTGGAGTCAGAAGTTGGTCCCCAAGTACATTTGGGAATTAGGCTTCTGGAGGGAACAGGGGCGTGTAATCGGCAAAGAAGCCCGGCCTGCAGCCTCCCTCCGGTTGGCACTGTTGGAGGCAAAAGGAAATCTACTGTGCGCAAGAAGATACTCAACTCTTTAAAATCTTGAAACCCATTTTGAGTTTAAAGACTTCTCATAAATGTCTTTTCCATTTTCACATGGAAATGTCACTTTTTAAAAAGTGCTACTTTATTAGAAAATAATGACTTCTAAAATTGGTATTTTTCCAAACTAGAAGGGTTTCTTCTGCAAAAGAAATTAGTTGTTCTTTACAGTAATATTCCTTAAACTACCTCAATATACCACTTTAATATAACCATATGTGTTGGTACTGAATGATAGAGTTGTAAGGCTTGCCACAAGATTTTTTTTTTCTAAGTATGATGAAAACAGTAGTAGTCCTAGAAACAAATAAACAAGTCCTAAAGCAGGGAAGAATGGAACCAATGGGATGATACCTGGTTTTGTACATTTAGCTCAAGTGCTTGGAAGTGTTCAAGTACCTTGAATGGCAGTATTTTCTGAGGTAATTTGTTAGATAAATCACCAGTGGAGAAGTTGAAAAAAAATTAAGCCGCATATTCACATAGGTATGAGAGCAAGGCAAAAACACACTGTACTATGAAGGTTGAATGTCACATTAGGGTCCAAATCATTCTTTTGCTTTATGCTGCACTTGAAAAATATGTGTCAGCCATCTTGAGCATCTACTTATCTGTTCAGAATCTGTGGCTTCCACTTACTTAATAGCCCAGTGGTGCTTCTAACAACATGACGAGACTGTGGGCATTCTATAAATACTAATAGTTTGAAGTTTGATTTTCAGGTCAGGATTAAAAATCACAAACATCTTATTGAGATAAGTGGAACTCAGGAGTTATTCTCTCCAGTAAGTAACAAAAGTCAAGGATAACAGGATAACTACTGGCCAGAATTAGAGACACTTTACTAATACTTAAAATTGTGAATTTTTTATAGTATTATTTATTAAATATGTTTATCAGTGATAAATAGAATTTTCCTAAAAGATTATCATTGTACCAATAAATTAATATTTCAAAAAGGGTTGTCAATATCAGGATGAGTTATTATGCTGGTGACCAAGTAACAACATTCAGGAACTCAGTATTATCTAAAAGAATTGAGCTGACCTGCAAGATAGATGCCAGGCCTCAGGAGCCATCTTGTGCAAAAGAATTTGTAAGTTCTGTTGTGTATTTTCCATCTTGGTAGTTTTTGACTGAGTGAGGGCCAAATGAGAACCTAAATTGGATGCCCCACTTCA
This sequence comes from Ctenodactylus gundi, assembly GCA_004027205.1. Lineage (NCBI taxonomy): Eukaryota > Metazoa > Chordata > Mammalia > Rodentia > Ctenodactylidae > Ctenodactylus > Ctenodactylus gundi. Next base: position 333,037 of record PVKB01000943.1, on the reverse strand, counting down.
AATTAATGAAGTTCTTGGTTCAAATGTCAAAGTATCTCCTGCCCAGCTCTGTCAACTACCTGTTGAGCAATTAATCTGTGTTGGCGTCAGATAACATGAGTAGATATTTAGGCAAATATCCTGGCCTTGTGGAGCTTCATTAGAATCTATCCCGTTAGAAGGCAATCAGTGCTATGGAAAAAAAAAATAATAATAAAGCAGGGTGGTCTTGGCAGAATAGAAATTCGAAGAGTGCTCAGTGAAGATGTCACCGGAAGTCAAAGTGAATGGCAAAGTCAATGATTAAAGAAGGTAAGAGCAGGTGAAAGGGCCCTCAGGTATGATTGTGCCTGTCAAAGCCTAACAATATTCATGAGGGCCTGGTGATAAAACACAGCAAGGGGGAAAGGTTAGATACTGGTAGGTTTGGAAGACAGATCATTGGGTAGTACCTAACAGGCCAATGTAAGCTCTTGAGTTTTCACTCCCAGTAATATGGAAAGTCACAGAAACAGAAAGTGACATGACAATCTGACTTTGCTTTAGTGGATTACTCTGGCTGCCACATTGAAATTTAAGCTGTATCCATTTACCTACAAAGGCCTCAAAACTAACTTGAGACTCATCATGCTCAGCGAAGTGAGTCAGAGTGGGGTTAAATAACAAATGGTGCCTCTAACATGAGAAATCCAGAATACACTCATTTTGTAGAACAGAAGGGGGGTTATAGGGGAGATTGGCAGGAAGAGGGAGGGTATGGGAGGGTCAAAAAGAGGGAGGGGAAGAGATTGTGAATTTGATGCAATATATGTGTGTGCACAAGTCCAATGTAAACATGTATCACATATATATGTGTGTGTGTGTGTGTGTGTGTGTGTATATATATATATATATATATATATATATATATATATATAACATTTTTAAAGAGAAATTAAGTGTTGAGGTGAAGAAACAAGCAAAAAGATCTGATATTGACAGGCTACTGTGAGAATACAAGAGAGGAATATTGGCTGCAACAGGATTGCAGCAAGCAAAGAAAATAGGGAGCAATCTGAGTTTGTTTTTAATTGGAAGCCAGCATATTTGTTTTAATAGGTATGTATGATAGGAAGAAATAGCACTAAGCTTAGTAACCAGATGGATAGAATGCTATTAATTAAAACAACAAAGACTATGTGAAAAAAATTTTGGTGGAGAGTGAGGAGTTCAGTTTTGAATGTGTTAACACTGAGATGTGTATTAATTTCCAAAACAATTACTTAAACGTTTGTGGCAATGGATCTTGTGTTAGTGAAGTTTGCATTGGTGGTTGGTACTATTTCTGATGGTCTTGAACCCAAACAGAACACTGAGTAGGTAACATGTGGCACTGTGTTAAGGATACAGACCTCAGATGGAAATGGAAATGCAGTAGCTGCATAGACTGCCAATGGTTAAATTAAACCCCTGAGACCAGCGGGTTCTCAGGGCTGTGAACACAGTTGGAGATGGAGATCCACGGACTGGATGGATAATGAGGTACTCCAGATTTAAACAGTCAAGAAGAATGAACATGAACCAGGAGCGAAGGAAACCAAGTAGAGAGGCAGTCAATGAGAAAAGCAGCTAACCTAAAGCATGAGCTCCACCAGAAAGTAGGGAAATAAAGTATTTCAAGAAGAGAAAGATCTGCTGGCCACAGCAGTTTACCAGGATTTGTGTATAGAAGACCTAAAAGGGGATCTAGGAAAACTATCAGATTACCAAAGTTACTAGGATAACTTAAGTATCTAGTGTGTGGTCTCCCATATTCTGCCCAAGGATCAGGCAAAAAACATACACATGATGTCTATTGAATCAAGTAATGAGTCAACGAAGAAATCAGTGCCTTGTGCTGCAAAGTACTTCTCAGCTTATGGACCAGGAATGTTATCGCAGGGGTCCTCTCTTCATGAAATATTGACAGAGGAGATTTCTGAGAGGAAATGGACCCGTGAAGCATTATGGTCACCTTCTTACCAAGCATTATCAATAGGCAAATGACAGTTAGTCCACAACAGCCTCATCTAGAAGTTTTTCAGACCATGTTTGGTACACTTAAAGTTAGTAATGAAGATAAAATATGGAAATTTAGAAAAATCTTCTATAAGAAATCATTATCACCTGAAAGACAACCCAATGAAAGTGAAAAAAAATGAAATTTACTGAAGATATAAGAAATACAAATTAAAACCACAATAAGACTTATCTGCACTCACTGTGGATAAATTTAAAACATTAACAATATCAAGCTGTAGGAAGGATGTAAAACAGCTGAAAGTTCAATATATTAATGGTGCAAATATAGAATAGTACTGCAAATTTATAAAACCAATGGGCAATTTCTCATAAAGTTCAATCAGCTTAAGACATCAGGAATCCTATTCCCAAGAATTCACCCCCCAAAATTAAAATATGTTGACCCTAATAGTTGCATAGAAAGATTTATGGATGTTGTATTTTTAGTATCCCCAAACTAGGAACAGTCCAGACTTATATTACCACTTAAGTAGATACATGATCTGTGTTGTATCCATTCACATGGTGAGATGTTGCTCATAATGAAAAGGAATCAACTTTAATAAACCTAATAACATGCACACTTATCAAAGCTAGGCTAAGTGGAAGAAGTTTGCATTTTTAAGCTGCTTTCTCTTTGGACTCCATTTCATTCCGAAAAACTCTGGAGACAAAAAGCGGATCAGCAGTTCCCTGGGGATGGAGATGGGACTGAGCTGAAAGGATCATGGGGAGAATATATGGAGGAAATAAATATTCTACGTCTTCATAACTGAGGCTACAAAACTGTTCATACATTGTCAAAAACATCAAATTTTGTATGCTTGGATGATGAATTTTACTGTTTGTAAATTAAACAATAATAAACTTAAAAATAAAACATGTAGTCTAATTTTTTGAAACAATCTCAATAGTCCAAGACAGTCCTGAACTTGTTCACTGTGAGCCCAAAATCATTAAGTAAAAGTTTGGAAGGAAACAGAATAGTCAGTTAAAAATCAACTCCTGATATTTTAATTGCAAAGGGAAAAATTGTACTTTATAAGGAATTGAAGCAGGCTTGGTAGCACAGGTCTATATAAACTCAGCAGTCTGGAAGGCTAAGGTAAAAGGACCACAAGTTTGAGCCCTGCCTGGGGAACTCAGTCGGACTGTGTCTCAAAATCAAACTTAAAAAGAGGAGAAAATGGGGCTGTTGAGGTAGTTCAGTACAAAGATCCTGGGTTGTATCACCAATGCCATTTTTAAAAAATCTATTACCTAACATGGTTATCTTCCTGTGATGGTGGATAAGAAATACATTATATCACCTCTGAACTATTTTTAAAAATATATTTGGGCTGAATAAATGGTACAGTGGTTAGAGTACTTGCCTAGTAAGCACAAGGTCCTGAGTTTTATTCCCCAACACCTCATAAACTGGATGTGGTGGTGGAGGCTTGTAATCTCAGCCACTGGGAGACTGAGGCAGAAGATTTCTGTGTGTCCAAGGACAGCTGGGCCATATACTGAGTTCAGTACCAGTCTGAACTACAGAGTGAGACTCTACCTCAAAAAAAAATAATTTGAGTCTAAGAAAGGCTCATACCATACCATATTTGTCCGCTTAAGGGAAATAAAGAAACAGAAGAAGAAAAACAGCACCAGACAGAAAGCATGAGGCCTACGGAGAAGATAGACGCTCCTACAACTCAAGTCCCTATATACAGGTAGAAAAAGCAGAAACGAGAGCCCATTAAGAGAGACATGACTTAGCTGAATGCTATGAATGGGACTGGGTCTCAGTGCAAAAGCAAGGCCTATAACATTTTGGAAACAAATTTTAATAAGGCTGGTGTATAAGAAATTTTGTATTAATTTGCTAGTGAAAATGACACTGTAGCCATAGATGAAATCATTCTTATTTTCAAAAGATACTTGCTCAAATATTTAAAGCTGAAATATCATGGTGTCTATTGCCTACTTTAGGAAACAAGATAAGTAAAATTTTTAACTTTTGAGATGTTTTCTTAATTTTGCTAACATAATAAATTTACATATTTAATGAACAAGGTGATATTTTAATACATTATGTCATGTACTGATAAAATAATATAATCACAATAACTTATACAATTAATAAAGAAATATTGACATTTGTTCTTTATTGGTTGTGAGTAGATCATTATTCTATTATCCTGATCTTTCAACTGTCCTGTGAATTTGATATTTTTCTTAATGAAAACTGAAAAATACTATAAAAATTCATGGATCAATAATTAACTATAAGGCTATTAGAAGAAATATATCTTACAATATAAACTATAAGAGGAAACTAAAGCAAACATAAAAGAAAATTAGTATTTTCATTGATAATTTGAGAAAAGAAAAACAAAAAAGTAATGGTGGAGACATGCAAAGAAGGGCTGGAGGAGTAGTACAGCAGTTAGAGGACTTGCTTAGCGAGCACAAGGCCTTGAGTTTGATTCTTCAGCACCACATTCGCAGGGCATGGTGGCATGCACCTGCAATTCCAGCACTTGGGAGGCTGAGGCAGAAGGATTGCCATGTGTTCAAGGCCACCTTGAGCTACGTAGCAAGTTTATGACTGGCCTAGACTACAGAGAGAGATCCTGTTAAGAAAAAGACATGTAAAAAACTTAGAAAAATAATAAAATAAATGTAGTATAAGAAATAAAATCAGACCCAGAAAATTAAATATTGCATGGTTTCTCCAATATTAGGACCCAACATATAAATAAGTAATAGAGCTAAACAAGTGAGATGGTAGAAAGCATGGGATAGATCTGTGCAAAGGGGAGGGGGCGTGGAAGTGGGTGGGAAGCAGGTAGGAAAAGGGGGAAGCAAATGTGAGGCTGATGTGAAATGGATGTGCACAAATTGTGCAATGTTAGTGTAGCTATTGTATATTGTAAATATATACCAGTAAAAACAACTTTGGGAGGAAGAAATCAGAAATTGATCAAAACAAGTCTGCTGCTTTTCCACGTGACAGAACATTCTAAGTGAAGAAGTTCCTAAATAGTTTTAACGAGAAGGATGACAACAAAGCCTGAATAACCACAGCTAGCTACCTGGTAAACACCACAACAGATGTCCTTTTAGAGAAAATATTCTAAGATTTCCAATGTCTCTATGATAGCTTGTATTCAAGAGGCTCTTTTCTTCAAGCCATGCACTATGCTTTGATCTAGCTCAGTAGTTCTCAATTTTGTTAGATCCACTGCACTTATTTTATTACTAACATCAAATAGTATTTGCTTCCTAACTTTGAAAATAGATACAAAATGTGCCTACACACAGAATTTAAGTGAAGTTTTGAGACAATGCCTAAATTTCAGTACAGAGAAAATAGCTTGTTAAAAGTAATACACACTTCAACAACTACACAGGCTCAATTTCACCAAAAATCATAACAAGGAAGCCAGATGCTTATGATTAAATATAGAATTGCCATGAATATGAAGAGTATATAGACTAATACAAGTATGCTGTATTTGCAACCCAGCTACGAGGGATAGCAATAATGCCAGTGATGTGATCTTCCAAGACAGTCAATCTGGTAGGCAAAGTAATACCACCTTCCATTTATATTGACACCAATGTCCTAATCCCAGAGCCTATGAATATGTTGCCTTATATCTGGATATGAACTTTGCAGAAGTGATTAAGTTAAAGATCTGGGAGGCAGGGTAGTGAGAAATGCAGAAAAAAAATCAGAGTGTAATAAAGAAGAACAAAAATCATTATTACAAGATCAATAGAAACACATCTATTTAGATAAATGAGAAACAATGAAGACATAATAAATGTAGGAATAAAAAGTCTCCATAATTAATAATACAATATAATACAAAAATAGAGCTGCTTCATTATGAGCAAATTTATAGTAGTCATTTTGAAAACAGATCAAGTGATCAATGTCCTAAAGTAGAAACATTAGATTTATTTTCTGATCTACAGAATTTTAAGCAATAAAATAGCTGAATCAGTAGCTGAAAAAAAAAATGCTTCCATATAAGTCTAGGTCCAAATCTTTAAACATCTTCATTGAGATACAATTCATACACAATGACGTTTACCCATGGAAAATGTGCAACTCATCGGTTTTTAGCAGGTGCATAAACTTCATCATCATCTAGTTTAAAACAATTTCTTCACTCTGAAAAATAAATCTGCAGTACTTCTATCAGTAGAGACTTCATAGTTTCCTGTCAGAGGCAATCCATAATCTACTCTCTGTCCTTACAGATTTGCCTGTTCTAGTCAATTCATATAAATGGAGTCATAAGATACACAATTGTCTCGGTTTCCTTTCACTTAGCATCATATTTTCAGGGATCCTCCCTATAGTAAGCATGGGTGCTTCACTTCTTATTGCCATATTATATTCCATTGTGTACACATACCACATCTTATCCATTCATTTATTGGGCATTAAATTTGACTTTATTTTTGGTTATTTTAGAGAATGCTGCTACAAACAATCATGTATATCATGTATGCATTTTTGTATAGACATGTTTTCATTTTTGTGTGAGCATTTAAATATATAAATAGTCAAATTGGTGGATTTTATAATAATCCTCTAACATTTTGAAGAACTGTCAACTATTTTCCAAAGCAGATATATCGTGTTATGTGCCCACCACCTACATTGCAGGTTCCAGTTTTTCCATATCCTCTTCCAACAATATTATTTTTCTCTGATTATAGTAGTCTAGTGCATTTAGTGTAGTAATTCATTGTGACTTTCATTTTCATTTTCCTGATAGCTAAGGATTTCCAGTGTTTTTTCATGTGTTCACTAGTCATTTGTGTACTATCCACAGAAACGTTCTTTCAATTTTTGTGTTCAATTTATCATTGGGTTACTTATTTTTAATTGCTGAATCTTGAGCACAGATAATTTAGGGCATTCTTTATGAAATTAAAAAAATATATAAAAACCCTTAATATATAACAGAGAAAGTGTTACAAAGTACAGCAAAGAAGAGGAAAAGAAGAGGGGCAGGAGGAGAAAATGGGAGAAAAGGGACAAAGAAAAGGGATGGATAAGCAAAGACATTTTAATAGATTAGTATGACTTGGGCAACAAAGTTAACACAATCCAATACGGGAAAGGGAAATTTATGCTCTCATACATCTAAGATTGAATACATCAATTATGAAAGCAATAGTAATAAAAATGGTAATAATAAAATAGCATGACCAAATAAGACTCACCTACAAAACAAAGATTGGTTGACCTTGCAAAAATCTACATAATTTGCAAGGAAATTTTATGGACGATTAAGAAGTAAAAAGAAAAAATTCACTTCAACGGATGTTGGATTTCTTTTCAACAATTTCAACTTTAATCATAACAAAAACCTAAGGCTTAAAAAATGTTTCCATTCTTTAGAAAAAGAAGGAAATTCATTGAGCTTGACATGGGTGCTGCCAAAAATCTATAGCACACATAATAATCAATGAAACTTAAGAACATTTCTCTTCAGCTTTTCCTGTAGACAATGATGCTCCATCGTATCTTTTATTCATGATTTTTCTCTGAGTCTTAGAGCAATGATGAAAAGGTGCAAACGGTAGACCAGCTGTCATTATTTACACCATATTATCTCCATAGAGAAAAGAACAAAGAGTCAAATCAGATCTACTAATATAGCAGATTAATTGGAAGTGTTTAAAATTTTTAGGAGATTAATTTTAAAAATAGTAACAATAAAAAACTGGAAGGCATGTGCCAATAATGTGTAATATATAAAACAGCCATCCAGAAATGATAGAAGAGTTGAGCCAACAGAAAACCAGATTATAATAATAGGTCAGAAGACTCAATCTCCTGTTCTAAATAACCAAGTACCTTTAAAAATCGTGAAGCCCCTAGAGTTCTGCCCAAAAAGGTTTGGGTACCTTACTGTTAAACAAGGCAATCAAACCTGTAACTCAGAGAGACAAATGGTTTAAAGGAACTGAAGGAGAATCTATGAACAAGCTTACAAATCAAATCACAATATGATAGAAATGACATCAATAGTGGGAAAGAAATGACTTGAAAAAAATAGCACCAATCAACTATCTATCTGAATGCAAAAGAAAATTAGAACTCTGTCTTGAGGCCATTCCATAAACTCAGATTAAACCAAATGTGAACAAGTAATTTTCTAAAACTTTCTAGAAAATGTAAGAGAATAATTCCGTATTAACAGGCTGAAAAGTATGGTCAGGTAAATCTCTACATTAAAGTTTTAAATCTTCCCAAAGAAATAAAAGATGCCATCAACAAAACTAAAATTTAAGAAAAACTTGAGGAATATTTTAAAAATATACATATCTCAAAAGAATTACTATTTGAAATTTATAAGGAACTTCTAATGAATTCTATTTTATACCTATCATAATTGCAAAAAATTTTTGATTATGGTATATGCTGGTAAAGATGTATGGACAAAAGATCTCCTAGCTAGTGCCTTACTCACATTCTCACAGCTGAGACAAAAATCTGACACTCATAATTTGAGGGAGGAATGATTTATTTTAGCTCCTGGCTCAGAGGTCTCACTTCATTTGTGTTCATCTGGCAATGGAGGCAGGACTTGGCAGAGGGCAGATGCTTATACCATAGATGTCAGAGAGCAGAGCAGTAGAAACACAGAGTTAGTGACTGAGATACATCTTTTGAGGCCATGCCCCCATGACCTGTCCCTCCAACAAGACCTTACAAGAACACGAAATCAATAGATTAATCTAGTTGATCTTTTTAAACTTCCACAATCCAATCAACTTCCAAATACATGAGGTTTTGGGGAGACATCCCAGTCCAAGCATAATACCTAGAGCAGGTGGGAACAATTTGGATGTATTTAGTAAAGTTGAGGGTACCCATAATAATGTCATGAGTAAGTGGCTACTCAGGCAAAGTGCTTATAGGAATGCACAATCACACAGAACCTAAGCAAAGTCCATCCTGTCCTCATAACTTTTTCATTGCGGGGACAGAATATGAGACATACACAACTTAAGGGAGGGAAGGATGATTTTAGCTCACTCTTTCAGAAGGTCTCAGCTCATTCATAGGTAGCTGACAATGGTGGAAGCACACAGTGGAAACCTAGCCAGAGGAAAGCTGTCTATGACATGCCAGTCCAGAAACAGTGAGGAAGGAAAGCAGGAGCCAGCAAAAATCCCCCCAGGCCAACGCCTCGTGATCCACTCCTCCGGAATCAAGCTCCATTGATCTTTCCCTTCCAATGTGGGCTCTACCTCTTAACAGCACATGGAATTTGTAAATTATTCCACACTATCCAAATATATGAAGTTTTGGGAGGACATTCCAGATCCAAGCCATAACATTCTGCCTCTGGCCCTCATAAGAAGTATGTCCACCTCCTTATGCAAAGTGCATTTAATCCATCACTAAGAGCTGCTGAAGTCCTAACAGCTCCAGCACTGCTCAAAAGTCCACGTCCAGAGTCTCTGAGACTCAAGGGGGAACTCTTAGCTGTGAGCTCCTGTGGAAATTAAAGAAAAGTTTAATAATTCCAGCATACCATGGCACAGAGTAAACATTCCCATTCTGATAGGGAAGAACAGGAGGACAGATGATAATGAGATCAAAGCAGGAATGAAACCAAGCAGAACAATAATCAAATCCTGCAGTTTGTTTAAATTCTGTAGCTCAGTATCTACCACCTGTGCTATCCTGTGATGAGATGTAAGCTCAGAATACCTTAGGTGGCTTCACCCGAATGTCACTGTCTCTAGCTGCAACCTTCATGTCATCTCTATTGGAATGGCTCCACTGACGGCCTGTGGCTTCCCTCAGCAGACTATCCCAATCCTGGCATCTGCAAATTTCTGGGGACTTCACTGTACTTTCAGCTTCACCTTTACAACTTCAGATACTGCTCTCTCAGAGACACACTGGCTGGCCTCCAAGGCTTTCCTCAGAAGTCGGGGTAGAAGCCTCCATGATCCTACAACTTTTGCTCCCAATATGCCTGTGACATTAACATTATGTGGGTGACACCAAGTTCTGCCACTAGCTGGAGCTGTAATATGGTCACCTGAGTCCATGGTTGCAGCAGAAACCAAGTGCCTGGACAATGAACTTGCAGTAGGTGAACTCAGAGGAACACTTACCCCTTTGGCTCTATAGGGTGCCCTCTGGTATTCCTCTCAGATCAAAGTCTTTTTACCTTTGTACCCTTGAATCAATAAAGGATGAGGTCTTGCTGATGCTTAGATCTCTCAAGGCATCTTCCCTATAGTCTTATAGAGTATTTACCTTCTCTTTAATGCTAATGTCTTCAATAATCCTGCACTCTCTCGCTCCAACTTTACAATCACTTTTCTTCTGTCAACACTGCAACTTTTTACATCTCTTTCCTAGGCCATTTTCCTGATTTTCACTATAGAGTTGGCTAAATCTTTTGCGACAGCCTGATTATTGGGCTGCCTGGAAATTTTCTCCACTAGACCAATTAGTAACCTGCCCTTCACCTCAGTTTCAGGCAGTCTCAGGACAGAATCAAATTGCAAGCCCAATTTTTACCAGAGTGTAGCATGCAAGGTTTCTAGATCAATTGCCAACAGAGTTCCCTTTCCCATCTGAAATCTCTTTAGCATGGCCTTTCTAATGTGCACTTCTGTCAGCATTTTAGCCTTCTGAGGTCAGACCAGAATCTCTTATCAAGCTCAGCTCACAGTCCTCTCAGCTTCTGTATTCATTGTCTTCAAACCCTTCCAAAGTCCTCCCACAAACCTGTTCCAAAAGCTTTCAAACATTATTATCAGGTAATGTCACACTAATAACCCCACTCTTGGCACTAATTTTCTTCTTAGTTACAAATTTGTTACTAGGAGTGGATACCCAACATCTACAACTTAAGGGACAAGAGGTTTAATGAAACAGTTTCAGAAGGCCTCTGTCCATTTATGAATGGCTGGCAATGGTTAATATAATATAGCACATTAGTAAGTCTAGGAAAAAGTTATTCGATTCTTTGTATACATGTTCAAAATATCTTTGAGAAAAATTGTCATTTTTTTTAATGAAAATGTGAAAAGACAAGGACTGGTGTATATATTCTTAAAGTGATATACATTCACCCATACCAGTATCTCACTTAATGGGATTTTTTTTTAACTTATTTTTGTGGTACTTAGGATTGAGCCTAGAGCCTTTACATTGAATCGTGACCACACGGCATTTTTACTATTGATTTTGAGACAGAGTCTTGTGAAATCACTAATTTGCCGAGGCTGAACAGAAACTGTGAATCCTTTTACCCTATCCTGCTAGAATACTGAGATAACAGTCCTGAGACATCTGGCCCAGCTTAGTGTGGAAAATCTGGAGGCATTCCAGCCTGCCAGGATTTCCACCACCTTCAGTACTATTATCACCTTATTAGATTCAATGCAATTATACAAAATAAAAATTTAAAAAGGTGTATGAATTAGAAATACATAAGATGTATATTTGCAGATGACACAGTAGTCCGTCTGGAAAATGATGAAAACCAATGACAAAATTAAGTCAATAAAATTCAGATTCAGTAAAATTTAATGCATAGAAGTCAATTTTCTTGAGAAACTCTGACATCAACCTGTTGGAAGTTGCCTTCATCTAGAAAAATCTCACTTACTTTAGTAATAAACAAAATAAAATACACAGAGAAATCTAAACTAGAAGCATATGAAACATTCAAGGCAAAAGTTAAAATTTCTGGAAGAAAAAAAAAAGACTTGAAGAAACAAAGCATTTACTGTTGTAGGACAGAATGATTTAACATTGCAAAGATGTCAGTTTATTCTAAGTTTTTATAAAATTAACACAATCTCAATAAAAGTACCCATAAAGGTACCTGTAATTGAGACCAGGTAATACTGAAGTTCATATGAAAAAATCTTGCAAGACTAGGCAAGAATGGTGTAACAAAAATAAAAGTAAGAAATGAAAATAGTTCTCTCATATAAAATTACAGTGTAAAGCTTATAAAATAAGAAGTATGAATAGACATTCAAGATAGAAATTGATTTTAAAAGTCCAGGAACAGACTCAGGTACCTATGAACATTTAATCTTTCCAACAATATTAAGTCAAATTACAAGAAAAAAAAAGTGTCAGTATAAATGGTTAACCATTTGAACATATATAGGTGAAGTTTAAAACTCAATCCATACTGAAAAATGAACTTGAAATCAATTGGGAAAGTAAGTATAAAGATGAGAGCATGCACACAGAAGAAAGCAGCAGTGATTTCTTTATGACCTGGGTAAGAAGAATGATTGATGATTCTAATTTGAGATTCTATTCAAGATTAGTAAATTTACTGAAAAATTTTATTTAAAAAATTTTCCATGCTAATTTATTTTGTTTTACTATTTGCTAATCAAGAGCTATGATGGATTTTACATTTCTCCCATAATTATTATTTTTATCAGAATATGTTTGCAATACCTAGTAGTAGGTTTAAACAATTAATTTATTAAATAAAAATTCATTTTGGAAGAATTGTCAGAAAATATCCAAGAAAAAGTTGTTTTAAAAACTTACTCTAGATTAGGAATGAGCACTCTTAGATCAAACCTTATAAATAAAGTATTATTAATGCACAATCATTCCCACCCTTTTATATACTGCTTATGGCTGCCTTTGAGCTATGGTTACCAAGTTGAGTGGTATGCAGTGACCAAATGGGTAATTTATATAAAGCTAAATGTATGAGCTATGTGGTTATTAACAGAAAAATGTTTGCTGGCCTCCACTATAAAAAATACTGCCCTCTTACAGCTATTATAAATATGAATACATACTTCCAAAATATTACAGGTTCAACACCCCTAAAAAGAAATTTAAATTGTCCCAAATCTCAAATTTTTTGAGCTTCATTTGTGACATAATGTTGTAAGTCTAAAATGATATTTTGTATGATGATTTGCAGTGAACACACAGATACATTGAAACACATTGTGTAAAATTACTCCCAGGCCATAAGTATAAGGAATATATGAAATATATGAAATATAAAGATCTCATTTTGTTTATGCAAATATTCAAAAATCTGAAGAAATTTGGTATCTAAATTACTTCTGGTTCCAATAATCTTGGATAAGGGATATAAATGTGTAATAACTATAATTTTGGCTTACACTCTAATACAACTACAGTGATTAAATTCTATCAAGTCCTTGTGTTTCTGATACAAGTTGTTCCATAGCACACACCATCCTGATGACTATCTGCAGCATTCCTTTTTTAATAGCAAAAGCAGGAGTGATTTTAGCCAATTAACTTTTAAGATTAAGCCTAAATTAATTTTTTATAGTCCGCAATAATGACACCAAAATATTTTCCTAGATAATTAAAATACATGCTCCTAATGAATGGCTATCCACTGTAGCTTTCTTTCCAATATAGTACAGTAGCTTATATAGTTTAAAATTCCTCTTTGTGCATTCAAGATTATATTTCCCAAAGTATAAAAATGATTTTTGAATCCATTTCTATAAATTATGAATATAATAATGATCAAATTTGTAGAATATCATAGAACTTTTTTTGAGACAGGGTCTTGGTCTGCAGTCCAGGCTGGCCTTAAAATCATTATGTAGCCCAGGCTGGCCAAGAACTTACGGCACTCCTCCTGCCTCAGCCTCCATAAAATCTTAAGACAAAGCAAATATTTGGGCATATACAAGAAGCTTAAAAAGGATTAAGAAGAATAGGCCTCACAATTTCTTGTGAAAGGAATATAATTCTATAAGAAATTCAAGAGAGATAATAGGAATATTATATAGGAAATATATTCTTGGTATACAGAGAATCTGTTCTTTGTACATTCTATTTTAGCCTATTATAGATGCAGGATAGACTGGGTAACTGTTACTATGGTAGCAGCAAACCCCAGGTTTTGATAGTTTCAAGAAAAAAAAGTTTATCTCTTTCTCACACTATGTATTCTATGGAGATTTGGCTCATAGTAATCATTTTATGACTCTAAGTTTGGAGAAACCAAAATCTTGAGAAAGCTTATGTCAGACTAGAAGAAAAGGGCATAGAAGGTTGGATATCCGCAGGAAAATGCTTCAACTTGGAAAACCTCTTACAATCACATCTGTTGGCTAGAAGGAGCCACCTGAACTCTCCCATCCACAAAAGAGCAGGAACTGCCTTCTTATTGGATGCCCGAGTGTATATAATGTAAGGAAGAAAATTGGATGTTTGATGACAAATTGCTGAATATTTAGGGTAATTGTTTAAGGCCCAGACTGGTTAATACATGTCTGTGCTTCATTTTTTCTCATATGTATAAGAGAAACACTAGATGTCATAGAATTCTGAAGAACAATGGATGCTATTTGGGAAGTATTAGTGTCAGTACTGGGATAATAAATTATTAATATTATTTCATCCCAACCTTTTTAACCTAAGCCAAAAACTGAGATGAAACAGAAATTGACAGTCTTAAGGTGGCAACACAGTCCAAGTGGGGGTGTGTACGAGGCATATTTGGGAAAAGACCCACGACCAAATGGAAGAGCAAAGATGCTAGGTCTTCATTCTAAGGAACACTGGCACAAGAGGCAGCGGGTAGGCTATTAGCTCAGTCAGACTTTTTGTTATAAGAAGCTGGAAAACAAGAAAGATAAAAACACCTAACGTGATGACAGATTTTATGACATACTAAAGGCAGAGGGTGAACTTAGGGTGTGATCATGTAATATGCTCACAGAAAGTTACAGCAGGGAATTAGGCTGGGAGACAACATATATATTTGAGTAATACAACATATAAATGAATCTCTTCTAGTTTATGGCTTCAAAGGCCAATATTGAGCCAAACACTAAAGTTGTAGTAACACATTCCTGTTAGAAAGGACTAAAGAATAATTATAGAATAATGGGAGAAAACAGAAAGTCAACTAATAGGAGTCAAGAATGTAGTCAGAGAGCCCATCTCCCATGTAGAGGATCAGCGTGCCAGTGGGGACCTAAGGACAGCAGCGCATTCCCAGCGGATTTCTATTTCCTTGACATTGGCACCAGTGCAACTGCTCCGAAGCCATGATTATACATGACCACTTGTACATACTCAAATGATTCTGGAAGACAGCAGGCACCAAGGGGATGCCAAAATGAACAAAGATAGTTTCCATCTTCCAAAATCTGATTGTTTCATGAGGAGGCATAAGGTATCACACACACAGAGCATGAATCATTAAGGAAGTTTTGGACATCACACACAGGGACAGTATTATGAAGGCAAATGACATGCCATCATGAAAATGATAAAGAGTGAAGTTTTGACATAGGTAGAGGATAACTAATTTTTTGAAAGAGCTTTTTTTCTACTTATAAGTAATAGTTCAGCGCTTATAGTAGCAAATATCATCCATAATTTCTCTATTTATATAGCTTCCCTT
The DNA here is from genome assembly GCA_004027205.1 of Ctenodactylus gundi. NCBI lineage: Eukaryota > Metazoa > Chordata > Mammalia > Rodentia > Ctenodactylidae > Ctenodactylus > Ctenodactylus gundi. The sequence continues at coordinate 317,588 of PVKB01000943.1, read as the reverse complement.
TATTCATTTTATTTTTATAACTCAAAAGCAAGCTCCAGAGTGTGTATTTCCTTCAGTAGCCATAAATACAAAAGATCACAAAAATGAAAGAAATTTCAGCCCAAATTTTTGCTTTGTGAATGAAACAATAATGCCCAAATGAATTGTTGACAGTTATGGAGAACCAGACTCAAGACTTGAACGTGTATCTGTATACTAAGAGTGTATGTTGTCTTTAAAATATAAAAGAATCAAGAAAATAGAAATCAGTCCAGAGCTGCTTCTGTGGTTTTTCTTTAAGAGTTCTCTGTCTTCTATAGTGTATCTAAAATTCAACATAATAATAGGGAATACATAAAATTTGCATTAAAACCTAAAAGGTCTAATTGAGGGATTATTGCTTCTATCTTGTGTGTGTTTTAAACCATTACAAGCAAGCTCTTCCCCACAGAGTAAGAATAGCATTTATGGAGCCCATTAACCAATAAGAGGTAGGAGAAGTTAGAAATATAAATAGATTTTAAGTGGCTTGTATAAATTAATGACAGGCTCATCATAGTTAATGAGTAAAAATAGTATGTTTGGGTTCTTTATGAATGTTTGAAGTTAACATCAAAGAGACCCTGACTTTGCCAGCTCTTACAAAGACAGAGATGGCACACAGCCATGACACTTCCTGGCAATTCTTGCTTCCGTTTGTAAAAAAAACTTCACTGTGTTTTGGGATGTCACAGGAAAGTGCAAGTCTAGTTGTTTACAAGATGGAATAAACCAAATGTTTGACTATATATTAGCCAAGACACTAACATTTTTTATTCTCACACTGAAACATAGATTTTCACATTCTAACTTTACATGAAGACTCAGGTCTCTGAGATCTCATGAGAAAGGTTTCATAAGAATTTATCCACACTTCTGCTTAAGCTTGCTCAGATGAGATGCAAGAAATTTCTCAGACATCGTGAATATATAAACTTTTTATGGTTTGTCTTTCAACATATACTACCATGCAAACAGCAATTTAAAAAATCTCTGCCACTGCTATGTAGCATGTTACTTACATTATTGGTTCTACAGCATTTTGATCCCCAACCCAATGAGGAACATGAGCTTAGTTGTGTGTTCCTCAAGAAAAAGAAAATCTCTTTAGGCCCAAAGTATCAGAAGGCCGCCAGCATGCATTTAGATATGGTGTCTGCTTTTCAAAATGACCTTCCCCAGGCAGCCCTAACTGACTCTCCTTAATATTTCCTGCAGAGAAATGAATCCGTTTTTGTCTTTTGCCCCATCCCAGCTGGCGACATCTCCATGGAAACATTAGGATATCCACATTGGTCATTCCAGCTAATCAGTGTGCCCCAAAGTTTAGCAACTGTTTTACCTGGAAAAATAATCTCCATTGTACTTATGTTCGCCAATATGACAAAGGCAAAAGCAAATTTTATATAATTGTTTTCACCTGGCGTGCGACACTGAAAGTGATTTTCAAATTTGAATTTCAAAAGTATGAGAAAGAAAGTTTTTGCTTTGAAACTTCCCGGAAATTTGGACTTTTAGACAGTAATAATGGTTAGCATTGAGCCAGAAAAATAAACTCTCTTGCTAATGTAGTAAATAGTCCAGAAATAAACCTCCCAGGAGTGTTCACAGGTGGGTGAGGGAGCATACAAAGAAAGGGCAGTGGAATTCAATTTCTGAAATAAGAGATCCTAAACTCATCATTTTTTTTGAAGACTTGTGTTTTGTAAAGTGCACACACCATTGACAAAATATGGCAGAAAATGGAAGAATCGAAACATTAACCAGAACAAAATCTGGGTGTTTCAATGTTAACCTCTGTTTTTAGCAGAATATCTAGAAACTCCATTCATTTAACTATGCCCTAGATAAACACTATATTCTAGCACTATTTTTCCAACATTCCTTAACAGTGAAACTATAGGGGTTGGGAGCATAGCTCAAAAGGTTACAGCACTTGCCTAGCAAGAGCAAGGCCTTGAGTTCAGTGCCCCAAAACCACATAATGGAACGTGGTAGTGCCCACCTGTAGTCCCAGCACTCGGGAGAATGAGTCAGGAGGATTGTTATGAATTTGAGGCCAGCCTGAACTACATAGTGAGTTGAGAACTAGAAATGGTGCCCGGCCTCAGGAAAGAAATTATTTATATTAAATTAATAATTGTTTTTTTTTTAGCAATGATCTGAAACGTACTCAACTTTCCTTCTAAAAGCCAGACTAACTGTCTTGTCAAAATTCTAGCAAGGTCAGGGAGGGTCTAGTTTACTTGTAATTACTAATTCCACTATAAACTCTTAGGCATAAATAAAGCCTTGGATTTGGAGAAAACAGCAAAGACATGAAAAAAGGCAAAGAAATAAAAGAAACAGTTGGGAGGGGGGGAGCAAAAGAGTGTGGGAGAAACATGGATTTTTCTAAATGTAAAACACTCTATGCCCTTCCTTGAAATAATGACTTATATTCCTTGAGTGCATAAGAGAGTAATTGGATATGCATAATGCCATGCTGGAATTTTAGGTATTTTGCCTAAAGGTTATTAATAATTAGTGCTACTGCAGGAAAAAGCATAAAGTTAGAATAACAGTCCTCTCTCAAAGGATGACTACAAATGGACTTGTAATCCCATCATAATGAAAGACACTAGCTTTATATTAGAACCCTAATGCTAAGGGGGGAATCAAAGGGACCAAGGTGTAGCAGGTCAGTGTTAGAGACCTTGACTCACATATCCAAGGCACTGCATAGTATTCCCAGTATTGCAAAAATAAATACATAAAAGGAAAATCAACAAACTCAAGTATGTTCAATAAGTAGCCATGAAAATAAATTGTACAAAAAATAGAAGGAGCCATATATTTCTTCCATTGAAAAAGGGAGGGATATGACAAAATTTGGTCACTTGTCAAACATACTCAAGAAAAAGGCATGAAAAACTGTCATTGAATAAGTTCATTGAAAGGAATGAATAGGGAAATGGAGGAGACTTTTTAGGGGAGCAACGAGTGACAACATTTGGTCCAGGATTGAAAGCCAGATATTGAGTCATGAAGAGGTATCTGATCTCTTCCCATCTTGGGTAGTAAAATCCATTACACACTACACCTGAGAATCATGCAGGCTTTACTTTGAGACTAGTACTGAGCCACGAGCACAGTCTCCCCCATGCTGTATAGTCTGAAGTGTTAGAAGATTTGTTTCTAGTATCAAGTTTCAGAATGTAACTTAATATTATGACTTGGGTGATCTGTATCCTCTAAAACTCACATTGAATGTGATTTGCAAAGTAGAAACACTGAGAGGTGGTAGGGCCTGTGACTGATGTCATGATTCATGCCTTTCTATTGGGAGTGGGTTACTTCTTACTGAAGTGAGTTAGCTACTGTAAGAACTATTTGTTATGAAACAAGGCTGCCTCTCAAATATTCACTTTTCTATAAGAACACACTTGCCCTTCTGTTTTACCTCCATGTTATTACAGACCATGAGACCCTCCCCAGATATGGCTACTGGGTCTTGAACTTCCAGTCTCCAAATTAATGTCTGGGGGTCTTGCTCAGTGGGAGAACAGTGGCTTAATATGTGTGAAACTCTGGGTTTGGTCCTGAGCACTGAAGGGAAGAGGGGACCTATTCTTTAGCCTCTTGAGTTGCTAGCTAAATAAATACCTTTTCTTTAAAAATCACCAAGTGCCACATATTCTGGTACAGCAAGAGAAAACAGACTAAGACACTTAGACAGACAACTGGTTACTAGTTCTGTCTTCCTGAATATCCCAGGATGCTTCTATTCCCATTCCTGTAATACAACTCATTGTACTTCTCAGGTATCAGGCCAACTCTTAGTCCTTTATCTGCCAAAGTAAACATTTCCAATTCATTGAACTATTATTAGTTAAATATTCTGCATCTTACACTATTTTATTCACAGGTCTTGTGAGCACTCCATGGTTTGTAGTATTTTTAGCTGACAAAAAAAAAAAAACAGGATCTAATCTGCAAGAGTACCACATAGAGCTTTTAATTTTGCTTTTGAAGAAAAATAAATAAATATATGTTGGCTGAACATCTGTCAATTCGACCCTAGGTTAGGCATAATTTCCTATCTGACAAAATAAACCAGGTGCTGACAAGAGCTATAAGGCTAAAATGAAAGTACACTGAATAATTGTAGATTTTTGTAAGATATGTATTTCTCTATTAATGTGTGTGTGATGTGTGTGTGTGTGTGTGTGTGTGTGTGTGTGTGTGTGTGTGTGTGTGTGTGTGTTATAAAGTTCTGGGGTGGAGAAATTGAGCCCAGACAGGCTGTAGAATCTTCGTGGAGACACATGGAGCAGAGTAGCTCATGAAAAATGGGTAGGGTTTGGATCATTGGTTTGCATGCTAAGAGAAACAAAGGAATGCATGTGAGAAATAAGGATCAAGGAGGGACAACATGGTTGATAAGGATATATGTGTGAGCAAAAGAAATATTTAGATTGGTGCTATAACATTTCCAATATAACTTCCTCTCTGCCATCCTAAATGTGTTTGGTTTTGCCAAAATCTTCTATGACTCAGACTTCTAACAATTTGTCAGACAAATCCTTGATAAGATTCTTGATAAGAGAATCATGCTAGAATTCTTCTTATGTGGCAACTGCATATTTCAGGGGTGATTTTCTAGATAACCAATTCTCTTTCTTCCGAGCAAAAGAAATTCAAGCAGTCCAGTGGGAGAAATATTTTTGCATAGATACGACTTTTGGTACATTTTAAATTATATCGTGTTAGGGGCAAATGGTCCCAAGAACAAGAGTCTCAAAGTCCATGCCTAAACTGACTATGAGAACTTTTGCTCAGGTGTGACAACAGACAAATTCTCTTTCAGAGTGGCTTTCTGCAACTGACTCCATTCATAATTCTATTTCCAACGCAGAGAAACAGCGAAGTCTATTAAACAATACAAGTGGCTAAGTCCAGGTAAACACACATTTCAATTAGCTAGTGAGCTTGCAAATTTCTACAGAATACTTAAGAGGTAGCATGAGACAGTGTAATTTCCTTTAATAGGGAATATAGCCCCAGAGTGGCTGGTGCTTCATTTAAAAAATGTACACTTTTTTCACCATGCTGTGCTCATAGTTTTTTTTTTTTTTTTGGAAACTTAAACATTATTCAGTAGAACAATTTCTTGGAAGACCTTTGGAAAGTGGTCACAGACTCTAACCTTGCAGCAGTGCCCTGTATCTGCAGCATGTTCTTTTATTACGTCTGGAAATTTCGAAGCCAACAGACAGCCCAAGACTAGAGCTTAGAAAGAACCCAGTTAATGAAGAAGAATTAGCATCTGCCTGTCTTTAAGAAAGGAAACTGACATCCTCAACCCTTAGTGATATGTGTCTGTCATTTTACTTCTATCTTTGAAACTAACCCTGCAACTGGGCTCTACAGATGACTGCAGAGATCATAGTTGTTAAGTCCTAAGAAATGGCAGGTGAAAATGTTTATTTCAAGGCTTTCTCATGACCACCTGAAAGCCAAGGCCAAGACCACCTACATGACTTTTGTAGAACCACACACTAAGTGGTAGAATCAGGACCCAAACTCAACATTGGAGGGATGAATCAAGGCTGATAGCTTTTTAAAACTTAGCAGCAACATGACATGGTCTTCAAATCATTAGAACATAGACTATGACTGCATTAGAGGGCCACCAATACTCATCCCTATAGGGCTAAAATATATGTCAGTAATATGTTAAGGATTAAGAGAAAGGAATGTCTCTAATTTGCAATTAGGTTACTCAAAGGAGCTAATAAGATAAATTTACTTTTGTCTGTTGGGTCTTTCTTTCACCTTTCCCATTTTCCCCATTGTCTTCATTGGCACTAATCCTCTAAAAAGTTACCCTTCATCTGGTAGAGGATGTAGGCGCTCTCCATGCCAAGAGTCCCTAATTTTTATATTGTCTTGCCCCAATTCTCAGGACCTTCTCAAGGATTCCCTTTTTCTAGACTTTTCGGTTAAGTCCTATTTTTGTTTATAAAAGTAACACGATCTGCATATTTATAATTGCTCTTAACTTACTTTATCCAAAGTAAGAAGTCAAAAAATTTAGTATTGAAGATCTTATGTATTTTTTTCATTGATTTTTTAAACCTATGCCAGTTCTCAACTACTTTCTTTCAAAATAAAGTTGTTCTTTCATTGCTTCTGTTCCAAGGTAGTTTGCAGCTTAAGATGATGGGATAGAAATATGCATTTCATTTTTATTATTATATAATACATATGTGTCAATTATATATATATATATATATATATATATATATATATATATAAACTCTCTTATTATAGGAGCCTTTATTACAACATATGATCAAACATTATATGCTTTAAAACTTACTTTGTGACTGGATTTTGAAAGACATAGGAGAGGCTAGTGAGACAGGTATTATTCCTTACCATGGATGTCACTCGTAATATTTACACGATCACTAAACACCACACTCTTTAACTTCTTAACTTTAAAATTATGGATTTTATTTAGCCTTTGCATGTCAACGAAACAGACAACTTTTTGTTAGGCTTCCTTGACTTATTTTTTCTTGCACAAACTTAGAACCAAAGGTGCTGTAACGAACACAGGAGCCTGTGATAATTTCTGTCCCTGAAATATCATCAGTCCCTTCCGTGTGGCAACATTTTGAGCATCTATACTGTGCTGAGTTATTTTGGAACCAAGATGAATACGAACATCTCCAGTCGTCGCCATGCTTTCAAGGAGACTAAAGTCATTATGGCTGAAGTTCTATGTCTTATGCTCAGGACTATGATCCTTAGGAGAAGAATTAGTCTTAGACGCCAAAGAGGCTAAGCATAATAATAATAATAATAATAATAATAATAATAATAATAATAAAAAACCTGCCCTCCAAAGATAATTTGAAAAAGAAGTTAGTTGGGTTGAGATCCATACAGATGGAACTGGTATCAAGGCCACAGAGGGCAGGGACAGAGTCGCAGTTACGTGTAACATTCTAAATCATGGCAGAGGTGGGCTTCCATCAGCAGAGCGGGAGAGGTGTGAATGAGAGCAGCCTGGTGTCTGAGAGGAAGGCCTCTACTGCAGTAGGACTGTCACTGACACAGAAGCCCAAAGCTAAGAGCTGAGTGCCTTTAACTTCCAGGCAGAATCTTACATCTGTTAAAAATGTAGGATTATTGCCATGGGGACTCCATCTATAATATAATTGCTAAGTGTCCAAGATGAAGCAAAGTCTAAGCATCAAGTAGGCACCGGAGTTCATAAAGCACCACAGAAGGGTATGAGGGTACCTGGCCATGAACCCAGCCCTAGGTTGCCAGCGTCAGCTAACCCTCAAACAGACATTTTCACACTTAAGTTTTCTCTGTCCTGAAATACCTGGACTGTGCCTCCAGCAGCTACCACCCAATCTCACTGACCTGGTTCTGATTCTCTGATTCTAGTCACCTTTATTTTGGGTTATTGATGAGGTCTAATTTGTAATTCACAACTATGCAGTGTACCACACTTAAAGTTCTTGAGGAAAAAAAGAGTATTTTCTATTTTCTCTTTTCAGAGAGGTCAGACCCTTTTCCTTAGGGTTGAAGAACAGAACTGGATACTGTGACTTTTCATTTTCAGAACACGGAAAAAAATTATTTTTCAATTACAGAGAGCCATGTAATATTATATCTGAGCAATTCCTTAAAAAAACAATTACTGGGATAATCATGCACTGTCAAGTTACTAAATATTTTCATTAAAATTAAATGGGAGGCTTACCCATTTCATTTCTTCTCCAGATTTAAAAAAAAAAAAAACCTGTCTTATCCTTTCTCACTGAGGGTGTGGCTTCAGCCTCTACACACATTGTGTCAAGAGGATCATTCATCCTGTTGCTGGTGGCCATTTTTCTTTCAACTTAGTAGGAAACGCTTGTGATCCTTATTATTCCAAATAAATCTGCAGGTGACTTTTTCTTGTGACTTTTTTATTTCAGAAAAGTCACACTAGGTTTCTGGTGGTCATATTAAGATAAACATGAATCTAAAAGTAACAAGTAGCTATTAAGCTAAATGTTTTCAGATTAAATAATGGTAAATTTTACCAGGTGATAACCCAATCCCCCTGATGTTGGAGTGGTTAGTACTGTAGAAGTGTTTCTTAAAGAACGCAAATGTATTTAAAGTGGAAGTACAAGTTTGAAATCATCTGTGGGTCTACTTGTACAGACTTATTTACCTCAAACTTTCTGTGGCCACAATAAAACCATCTTTGAGGTGGGGATATTTATCATGTTAGCTTAGGAGACATTTTCATATCTCCGTAGGTTAATCTGGTAGTTCTGTCTACAAACTCCAGATCTGACTTTCTCATCTTCTATTTAGTTAGACCCTACAATCTTAAAGGCAATTCAAACTCAACTTATTCAATAGCTGACTGTTCATTGACCCAAACCACAGAGGTTCTACTTTTCTCAAGATTTACATCAAAATGCCACCTACTCTAGGAAACCTTTGAACTTCAGAGACCTGTAAAATACTTTTTAAAAAAATCTGCCTTCTCTTATCCTGTTCCCAGTCTGAATAAATAGTCTTGTTAAGCATATATAAATTTTTCTTGCACACAAGAATTGTAGTGAAACAGAAGAGGAAAATCCTGCAAGATTTTTAATACTCGATTTTACATGTATATTAGGTTAAACATAACCTAAACACCTTTCTGATTTGGTAGTATGGCACTTCAGGGAAAGGGGAATAGATTTGATAAGAAATAGGAAGTCACGGATAGAAATCTGATGTTGATTTTCACTGGCCTTTCGGTATCTATCTCTTTGCTCAAAAGATCTATGAAAAAACACTAAAGCCCTTTTAACAAATACATGCAGATCACATACCAATCAGCCCAATAAACTAAGAGTGATTTGACTGCAAGGTATAAGGTCAGACACGAAACTGGATGAGTTTCTAGTTTAAATAATCCAGATGCCTTCCTGGGCTTAGTTTTATTCACCCCTTCTACTGCAAAAAAAAAGTTGCTTCAAAGACAGCAGCACTACCTTGTTCAGGGCATCCATTAAAAGAGGACCAGCGGTCTCCAGAGTATAGACCTCAGCATACGGCTAGGCCCCCAGCCCTCCCTGCCACTGTCCAGGGATGACATAATCATTGAAGCATGTGCCAATATCCAATTTCCAGAGCCCTGATTTATTCCCCTTTGTACTGGGCAGAGGGTACAGCTTCCAAGCCAGGCTCTTATCCTGGCAGGAGTCTGGGACTGTCTGCTTCTCTGAAACAGCTCCTGGTGGGTAATTGGGGAATGACATTGACAGGTTTCCAGGGTGGCCCTGGGACTTGCAAATTCTTAAGAACACAGCCATGATTTAAATATTCAGCCCAAGGGTGGAGAGGAGGGGTAGCTAATGTAAAACTTGCCAGCCTTGGTCTCCTCTGACCTCAGCAGAGAGAGACATGGCCGCAGCATGGGGAGCCATGTGCTCTTACTGACTTGGCCTGGCGTGATGTTTTGCCCGCAGAGATTTTGCTGCCATCACAGAGCACTGTGCTTTCTCTTTGTTTGCTCTACATTCTAACCCCCAGAGACAGCCTCTTTTCCTCTTGAAGGGATTTAAACAAATCATAGTTCTTATTTTATTCAGTGTCCACCATTAGCAATTCATGCAGAGCAATTTTACTTGTTGCCAATTAAAATCTCCCCGTGGAGGTCTATGATTACAGCAAAGCAACCTGTTTAATACAAGGCATCTCCTTATTCTACATAAATTAACCCCACGAGGATAGCAGCATGCTAATTCTTAAGAAGCCTGGATAGAATGATCCTAGGATTCAGGATACAGAGAAAGTAAATTTTGGAAACTGCTGTTCGGGGTCTGATGCAACTTCGGGCATATCTACTTTTATTTCTTTTCTCTGTTTTATGACTATAAGACAATGTCCACATAATCCATTACCAAACTGTTTTTTTTTTTCATAAAGATAGCCCCCTAGGAGGCCATTTTAACATGAACTCTGTGTGTGCATGTGTGTGTGTGTGTGTGTGTGTGTGTGTGTGTGTTTGTGTTACTGTTGTTTTTTTTTTTACATGTATGTGCAAGAGAATTCTTTCCTGGAAGGAATTTTGAAAGTACTGATGCTAATAACCTCTACCAAAAACGTATAAATATAACAAAAATGAATGAGTAAAGTATGAATGAATCATTTTATTTCAATATTTATCATGAAATACTTAGATAAGTAACATTTGAGTTATTATGGGAAAGAAAGCAAAGTTTTCACTCATTTTAAAATATTTTCTTAGCATAAGAATCATATGGAAGCCAGAGGCCAAAGTGAGTGATTTTTTTGCAAAATTTTTGGATATACTAAAATCATTGATTGCTGGAAGGAATGAACCCTATGGATTCTTACTCCAACCAGGAGCTATATCTATTTTCAATTAAGTGTTTCACTACCCCCTAGTGACTTAGAAAGCCATCGTCTTTTTCCCTGAGGAATCAAGAGTGAGGTACTTCAGTAGAGCAAATAATTTATAATCAATACATTTCACAGTATTGGAATTTGATATGAAGGCCGCAGGTGCCCATCAGGAAAGTGACAGAAAACTTGGCATTGGCTTTTCTATAGACTGCTTTTCTCCTTTTACAACCACCTAGGGCACTCATCGTGCTGAGCAACTTCTTGTCAAGTCATCCAGTGCAGTGCTAGTGGAGTAGAAGAGAGGAAAGGAGGTAAATGTCATATATGTCATGTATTTGGACATCAAGTACATAATCACTGTTTCTAAAGATACATTCTCTTTGGAACTTTAGTCACATGCTCCAAGACAGGCAGGATATGGGAATTTTAGAAAGTCAAAATTACATTTTGTATTTGTGTTGTAGCTTGGATCTGCAGTGTCCCTCAAAAGCCTAATGTACTTACGGATTGTACTGGGAGGTGGGACCTGGCTGGAAGGGACTGATGCTTGGGATTTGGCCTGAAGGGGTGTGTGCTGGTTCTGCCCTACCTCCTAGACTTGTCTCTATTCTGCCATGCTCTGAGGATCTCTGCCTCTGGAGCTCCAGCTCTGGCTCTGGCTCTAGCCCCAGATGCAGCTACAGCCCTGCCATATGCTTCTACCATTTTTAGCTGCCCACTGTGAATGGACTGTGACTTTATGAAACTGCGAGCTAAAAGAAATCTTCCTTCACTATGCTGTGGCTGACAGGTATTTTGTCCCAGCAATGAAAAAGAAACTAAGATAGAAATTGGTGCTAGAGAAGTAGGGCTGTTGTTGAGACTACCTGACCGTGTGGTTTGGAAGCCTTTGGATCCAGTTTGCAGGCAGAGTTTGGAAAGGTTTGAGGATGCCAGCTGGAGAACCCTTGGAGTGCTCTGAGCCAAGCTTGATGGGAGATTATGGTCAAAGCTGAGAAGACCAGAATGCTGACAGAAGTGTGGATTGGAAAGGCCGGGCTCAAGAAGTTTCAGGCGGGAAGAAGAAAGAGAACTGTAAGGAGAAATGTATTGGCAAGTGGTCTAAAAACCAAGCAGGGACACTCTAGCAAAAAGTGTATTGGCATTTTGCCTTTGTCCAGAGACTTTGCCTAAAACTGAGATTAATGGCAGTGGACTACTTAATCTGGTGGAGAAAATCTTAAGGCAGCTTGATGTACAGGCTGGTACATGGCTCCTGCTTGCAGCTTTTAGCCAACTCTATAGTGAAAGCCAGGATAAAATGACGGAGAAAAATCATATAAAAAGTTTCCAATACCAGACCAAAACGGCCTACAGTGGTGGAGTTAAAGATGAGAGGGAAGCTAAAGAGATTAACATTAAAAAGAAGCCAAGTGCTTACACTCAGGACTACAGGAAAGACGCCTTGAGGGCATCTCCAAAGTAAGCAGGACCCCACCCTTTGTCAACTCAAGGGTGAAGAGGCAAAAGACTTTGCTCTGAGAAGTATATATAACAGGGCCAAAGGGAAAAAAGTCGGAAAGAGTCCAGCCTCCTGTAATTCAACCATCTAAGAACTCAGGAACGGAAAGCTGCAGGTTGCTAGTGGATCCAGCCGAAAGGAGAAAAGATGAAGGTTGCCGCCAGCAGCGATGCTGTAGGGGCAGGGCCACCCAAGGCCTTTGGAATTCTTATCTTGCCACAATTTACCCCAGATTCTGGACTTGGAGCTACCGGAGTTGTCTGCTGGGTTTAGAACTTGGTTTGATCTGTCTGCCTTTTATCCTCTTACTTCTTCACTTTGGAATGGGAATGCTTCCCCTGAGCCATTGAATGTTGGATGTGCTTAACTCTTTGATTTTCATAAGAGCTTGCCTTACATATCAGAGGCTTTGGACTTGGACTTTTTAACAATTCTGGATCTATAATGACTTTGTCTACTCTTAGAAAAGGACTACATGCAATTTGTATAAGGAGACAGACATGAATATTTGGGGGCCAGGGGCAAAATGTTGTAGTTTGGATCTGGACGGTCCCTCAAAAGCCTTACATACCTACGGATATTGTGTAATACTGGGAGATGGGACCTGGTTGGAAGGGGCTGATGCTTGGGATTTGGCCTGGAGGGCAGTGTGCTGGTTCCACCCTTCTTCCCAGAGTTGTCTCTGTTCTGCCATGCTCTAAGCACATTTGTCTCCAGAGCACCTACTCTGGTTTCAGCTGTGGCCCAAGCCCTGCTCTGTTTCCACCATTTTCAGTTGCCTACCCACGAATGGGCCGTGACCTGAAACTCTGAGCTAAAATAAATCTTTCCTCCTCAAGTTGTGGATGTCAGGTATTTTGTTCCAGCAATGAAAAAGTAACTAAGACAATATATAAAATAATGACTCAGGAAAACTCCCCCCCAAAAAAATTAAAACTAGATTTTACCTAGTAGTCTTCAAATTTGGTCACTGCCTAATTTTTAAATATCCATGGATTTTATATGCATTTTAAAAATTCTATAATATAGTAACCCAGGGATTACTGCTTCTTAGAATATATTTAGGAAAATCTTTGCACAGTTGATTTATTAATATGACAATATTTGTTTTCTACAGAGAGAGGAGATGACTTTGCCTTTTAATGAACACATGGAAAATGTGCTGAGACATATTTAGTTGTTTCAAACGAGAGATGTGATCAGCAGACACTGGGTAAGAGCTAAGGATAATCTTCAACATCCAGCAGCACATGTGACAATCCTACCCTCGGGCCAAAGAATTAAATGGATTGAAATGTCAACAGTGCATTGGTGGAGAAACTCTAGTCCAGATACAGCTTGTTCAAGTGGGATTCAAGTGACCTAAGATCTGAGGGCTACCGTCTTGCGATGCTGCCCATGAAGACCTCCTTACTCCTTATTAACTTACAGTCCCTCTCTTCTGTACTGGGATGTTGAACACATGGCTATGTGGCTACATCCCCAATTCTTTTACTTTTTATTTTAAAATAGAGTCTTTCTAAATTGCCCAGTCTGAGCTTAAACTTGGAATTCTTTTGCCTCCAACTTCTAGAGAGCTGGAATTACAAGTCTGCAATACCATACCTGGCTAAATTATAGATCTATAGTTTTTTTAAGACTGTCTTGTCATTGGTTATTTGAGTTATAAATACTGCAATATTTATTTTTTGTAATTTTATCATTGCACAAAATATAAATATTATCAAACTAATATATATATATATATATATATATATATATATATATATATATATCAGTGTATGTTCTCTAAATGTACTATATTATTTTAGACTTTCTATACCATACAAGCTCAGTGCTCAGTAGTCTTAATTGTTAAGTACATTCTTCTTACAGAAAGAAAACTCAGTCTCAGAAATGTCCTTCAAGTACTAATTTGGATTGACTAGGATACAATTCCAGGTTCCAAAACATCTTTCCAGGTCAGGCCTCTTTCCAGTTCTGTAGTATTATAACTGCTTCTACTTCATACATGCGGCACAAAAGAGTAATTTCAAGCACATACATATTTATGAATTTGACTTGTATTTTGCAACTGTGTTTATTCTAAAAACTTAATTTGAGATTACAAATGAATGAAAGTTTTTAACAAATGTTCAGAGACAGAGATTCTCTTTTTTTTTTGTCCATCACAGATAGATTTAACCAAATCAGAATAGTAACAGATGATATAAAAAATATCAAGTGCAAAAAGTCCTTTCTTCCTAATTATCAAAGTTCCATATTAGAATAAATAAGGTAGCTGGGCCAGGTGTTATAGGCATTTAATCTCAGCGTTCTGGGAGCACGAGGTGGGAAAAAGCAAATTCCAGACCAGCCTGGGCAATTTAAGGTCTTCATGAGCCTATTTTTTCAAAATAAAAATAATAATAATAAAAACGCTTGGTATGTAGCTGAATGAGAACTCTATAGAGTTCAATGTACAGTGCTAAAAAAGACAGAACAAATAAAATACAGAAAATACTAAGTAATAAACACATTGTAACTCTTTTTTTTTCTTTTTTTAAATCAAGCAAAGGAAAAAAGACTAACTTGAGGCTTAAATATACATTTGGGTGTGTTGAGATGAAGTTCTGGATCCTAACTCCATCTTTTTCTTCAAATAAATGCATAAAAGTTTACCTCTTAGAAAAAAATTATTGTTATCAAAGAGGGTTAGCTTTAATGAGTGCTCACTGCTAGATTGCTATATTTGAGCTCCACAAATTCCTTTACAATTTGAAAACTCAGAGGTATATGATATGTCTATTTCAGTAAAATACTAAAAAGGGTCCCAAAATAACCAGCTATCTTCAGTACGATCGCAGTAGATTTTTATGTTGCAGCAGATGGTTATGCTGTAAGGAACAACTAAAACGTAAAGACTGCCAGCCTCCTCCGTGAAGATGAGGAAAGTCTTGGGAATCTTTATGCCAAATCACTTGCCATTTGTCCAACCCTTTTATCATTCAGTAAATGGCCGTAAGAATCTGCCTCAAGTCTACCATGCTTTCGATAAATCTTCAAAGGTGGTAGCCATAAAATAATCCTGACCCATTATGATTGGAGGGACTAAATACATTCATAACTCATCTCTTAAGTTGTAAGTTAGTTCAAGCAAAAATGGCA
>PVKB01000943.1:0-297500 GCA_004027205.1 Ctenodactylus gundi | reverse complement strand
ACATCTATACTAGAGTTCATGAGGACTATTTGACCTTGGCAGAATAGAATTACAGAGATGGAATGTTGCAGGCTGAGAATCAAAATTATCTTGGGCTATCTTAAGTCTTAATAGACATTTGCCTTAATTTTTATATCTGCCTTACATTCTTGTGAATATTAGATAAAATTCTTAGGCTGTATCCTTAAGCTTAGTGACTCCCAGCCTCTGCTGATACTGAAGCTAAGATGCAACAACCTTCCCCATTTTGTTGTGGCCCTGTACCTGACAGCCACCAATGTATGTGGTAAGTGTGCTGATTATGAGTTTCTTCTGTCCCGTAACTATAAAAGTTGTTGTGTCCTCCACCAAAGCAGAGCATGTCATTTATGGCAATTAATACAGGTTCCTAAGCCGTTGTTATTCAAATGTATCTTTGAATAGATTATTTCTTATTTCTTTTAAATCAGAGTTATTATTTCACATCAGCAAGTACTTAGATTGTAGTTGGTGATTGTCAGGTTAGTCAGAGATCACCACTAAGGCTGAGTCAAGATGGCCGCTGAGTAAGATCTCCACATTAATGACTTTGCGTGGACTAAAGAGGAAAGCTGAGAAAAAGTTAAGAAAACACCTTAAAGGCTTAGTTTAGGAAAGGAGAGGGAGGAGCGTTAGGAACTGAGAGGAAATCTGGAAAGCTCTTGGAGATTAGGGAAACAACAACAACAAAAAAAATCACAGTGAGGGAACTGAACCAGACAGAAAAAAGCTCAGGCCAACATGGCTGGAAGTGAACCATCAGTCAAACTGGGTAGGCGTGGAAGGCCAGGAGACTCAGAGACAAATAATAGCCAGCATCTGGAAGAAGCTTTCAGCTGCAAGTGCAGCAAGGGCTATCCTGCTAAAAGCATCTCTAGGTGGTGCCTGAAAAGCAACTCAGCGTTGCCATACTACGGAGCCCTTAGGAAGAGACTTGGTATGAACTGTTCTGAGAAATAGGCCGTGGACGGGTACACCCTAGGGACTCCGATGACACTTGGTTGGTAACCGGAAAGCAGCTGCCATAGGCATAGTAGTGGAGAAAAGGAAAAGGGCTGCCTACGTCTTAAAAAATTTGAGCACAAATCATGGACAGTAGAGATCCCTTCTCCTAACCCCTACAGCATGAAATTGAGAGAAGCCAGGTCAGCCAGGAGTGGTGTGCCCAGGAAGCTGGATATAAAAGTCTGGTAGGAAGTGTTCAGATTGCTGGGTCACGCTCACCGCCTCCTCTCAGCACAGAACCCAGGGGGTTTTGGTTCCCTACAACCTTATACCAGCTGGGAGAGGTGCCTTAACACAGTACATCATTGCAGACTGGGACACAAGAAGAGTGGGGACTGCTTTTGTTAGGAGACAAGGAGGAAGGAAGAAACAGGGACCCTCAGTGGGAGACAGCTCAATCACTGTTCTCTTTCCTGCCTTAAATGTGGTGGACAGTGGTGTCAAGACCACAGGCCTTAGGAGGAGACTTCTTATCCAAATAATACAAATTTTCTTTGGACTTGGACTCAACTCAGTTGGTGTTTGTGTATATTTTGGAGTTGAGATGTTTTTATTGTTTTGAGTTTTTGTTAGTTTTTACATTTTTAACAGTTCGAGTTATTCTTTTTGTCTTTTTTGAATAATCTTTTTATAGAGTTGCTTCTAGTGATATTTTCCTATATATCATCTCTTTCTCTGGTTCTTCTTTCTTTATGTCACTTTTGCCCAGTTATATTTATCTGCTTCTGATCTTTGGTCATAATTTTGTAGACAGGCTAGAGAAAAGCAAGGACGTGGCACTGTTTCTTTTTCTTTCACCTCCAGAACTAGCCCTTCGTCTCACTCCTTTTCCTCACCCCCAACATTCTTGTCAACAGCACTGCTACGCATTAATAACTTATGGCTACATAGCTTGGCCTATTAGTAATTAACAATTTTTTTCTATTTAGTTTTTTATAGCACATTAATGTAGATATCTTTTCTATTATCAACCATGATGTATTATTGCCGCTAATAGATTTCTTAAATAAATTGCCAGATTGTATGATACCATTGATACATACAGATAACTTTTACAATGTTAAGAGTGATATGGTATAATAATTTAATTGTATATTATGATATGTAAATAAATGTTTTATTACTATATACCATTGCTACTGATCTTTATCCTGTTAATGGTGGATCAGCAGTTGGCGCTTATTAAGAATAAATAACTTTTAGCTATTTAGACTCAGCAAACAGTACAGATTCCTACTGTATTACTGACAGTGGTTTAGTGTTGCCTTTAGCCAAGCCTTTCAATAAGTCACTATTGTTTTTTTTTAGGTAGCTGCACTAATCATGTAGATCACGTCTCTAATGTTATGAGTAGAACAGTTGTAGTGTTTAATCAGTTATTATGACTTGTTACTAATTGGTTACTCTTAGATTACAACACTACTGCAGATTTCATTCATGTTAATGATGGCACAGAGGCTTGATCTTATTTTTTATTATTTGTCAATGGCTGGCTTGCCTTTGTGTCACCTACATTAAT
The DNA here is from genome assembly GCA_004027205.1 of Ctenodactylus gundi. Lineage (NCBI taxonomy): Eukaryota > Metazoa > Chordata > Mammalia > Rodentia > Ctenodactylidae > Ctenodactylus > Ctenodactylus gundi. The sequence goes on along the minus strand of PVKB01000943.1, from coordinate 294,958 downwards.
GTAATCCATTTATCCCTCACTGAAAAGTGAAAAGAAACAGGAAAGCTATAGAGAGTTAGTTATTGAGAAGAGCCTCAGATTAATAGTTGAGTGAACTGAAAATGTGCATAGATATTAAAATACAAATAAACTCAAGGAAAAACTAGGGAAAGACATAATGTAATGGGAGAAATCTCTACAGTATAGATTACAGAAGGTTTCAATATTAACTTTTTAAAATGCTTATCACTAGAATCATAGAAAAATGAGATAATGAGACACCTACAAAAACGTGTAACTTGTCATAATATGTTCTCATGTGCCAAGAAATTGTGGAACCTACGGTAAAGGAAAAAGCAAACAAATGGACCAAGTGACCAGTTCAAACAAGACATACTGAAATAGATGCAAGAGATGTTTAACGAGCTCAAAGAGAAATTTATCAAAGAATCAATGACTTTAATTGATAAAATGTTTAATGATTTGACATAGTCAAGGAGATGAACATGGCAATCTAAGTCATAAATGAACATTTAAGTACAGACCTGGAAAATCTGAAAAATTATCAAGCTGGAATTCGGAATATGAAAAATTCAATTAGGAAGATTTAAAGCCAGCTTGAGTGTTATAGGAAGAGAATATTGGATCTGGAAGATGAGGTTGACAAATTGAGTCATATACTCAGTGAAACTATAAAGGTCACAACACAACAGCCTGTATACACTAGATGATGATGACTCAAATAAAACTAACCTCAGAATTACGAGAATGAAAGGAAAAAAAAAGTGAACAGCACAAAAGTTATAATGAATTTTTTTCACCAGCATTATAGCAGAAAACTTCCCAAATGTAGGAAAAGAAATTAATATTGAGATACAGGGGGTATATAAAACACCAAATAAGCTTGACCAGAAAAGAGCTTCTCTGTAGTACATCATAATTAAAATCCCAGAAATTCAACACAAAGAGATGAAATCAAAAGCTGGAAGAGAAAAACAAATAGTAACCTAGAAAGACAGACCTATCAGAACAACTGTGAATTTATTAGCACAGACCTTAAAGACCAGGAAGGTATGGAGTTAAATCTTCCAAACTCTAAAACTAAGCAAGAGACAACCCTGATTATTATATCCAATAAAATTATCCTTCAAAGTTGAGGCACAAAGAAAACAAAGAAATTTATGATCAGTAGACCAGCATTGCAGAAAATACAGAAATTTTAGACAAAGTAAGAGAAAACAAAAAAAGGGAGCACAACCATAGTAAAAATAAATAATCAACACTGAAATAACAAGACAATGACAGGATACAGTAAATATATCACAAAACAACTTTCAAATAATATCAGAAATAATATCTCAAATAAATATCACAAAAATAACTCTCAAAATCAAAACTCATAGACTGGCAATTGGATCAAAAAAAAACAAAGATTAACAATGTGTTGCCTGTAAGAGACACATTTTGGTCATAAAGAAACACATAGACTTAAAGGGAATAAATTAATTCTTCCAGAAACTGGAACCCAAAAACAAGGAGTACTGTTATACTGTTCTCAAGCATAACAAATTTCAAGCAAAAACAGATTAGAAGAGACAAAGATGGACATTATACACTGGTAAAGGGAACAATCCAAGAGGAAAATTTCAGAAGTATTTATACCCAATATTAGTGCACCCAAGTTTGTAAAACAAAACAAAAGAAAACAAAACGAAACAAAAAAACGTTTATGAAAAAACAAATAGGCCCCAATATAATCATAGTAGGAGAGGGGCTGAAGGTGTAGCTCAGTGATTATAAGGCTTACATAGAAAGCACAAGGCCCTTGGTTTGATTTTTATAGTAGGAGAATTTAATACCCTAGTGTCAAAAATAGGTCAACCAGACAGAAAAATTAACAAAGAAATATTAGAGCCAAATCATGGTAAGGGAAAAAATATGGACTTAACTCTTATCTATGGAATGTTCCATTCAATATCAACAGAATACACTTTTCTCTCAGCAACACATGGGGCTTTTTTCCAAAACAGACAATATCCTACGCCACATGGCATGATTACATGAATACAAAGAAATTGAAATTATTTCTTATGTACTTCCAAATTACACTGAATAAAACTAGAAATCAAAAGCACAAGAAATTGGTAAAATTACAGAAGTAAATGGAAATTGAATAATATATTACTGAACAAGCAATGATCACAAAAGAAACATGGAAAGAAATTAAAAACTTCCTTGAGTGAAATGACAATGGAAGCACTTTGTACCAGATCTGAGGGACAAAATGTTATGCCTATTAATACATATATTTAAAAAATCAGAGCAATCTTAAATAAATAAACTAATGATGTGTCTCAAGGTGCTGCGGGGGGGGGGGGGGGGGGGGAGAGAACAATCCAAACCCCAAAGCAGTAGAAGGGAAGAAATGATAAGGAGTAAAGCAAAAATGAATGAAATAAAAACAAAAAAGAACAACAGATGAATGAACAAGAGTTCATTCTTTGAAAGGATAAAAGCTAGTGAAGCTAAACAAAAGAAGAAAAGACATGGTGGGAGGACTAGAAGGAAGACAGGAAAGGAATATGCGGTAATTGTGATGCATGTACAAAATTCTGAAGTTTAATGCATTGTGCATCACATATGCACACTCATAAAAAAGAAGAAAAGGCCCACATCAGTGCAAGTAGAAAGGGTGAAATTATAATAGATACCACTGAAATCTAGAAGATTAAAAAAATATTTTGAAAACTTAATACTCAAAAAACTCTACAAAACTCAGAAAAAAATGGTAACTTCCTAGATATATATGGGATACCAAAATTGAACCAAAGGAACAAAAAAGCACTGAATAGATCAATAACTGTAATGAAATTGAGGCAATAATAAGGTCTCTACCTACAAAGAAAATCCCAGGACCCGATGGATTCACTGCAAAATTTACCAGAACTTTGAAGAAGACCTAATGCCAGTATTTCCTAAGCTTTTCCATGAAATTAGAAGAGAAGGAATACTGCCAAATTTCTTTCTGGGAGCCAGTTTCACCCCACTACCAGGAACAAGACAAGGGTGTCCACTGTCACTGCTATTCTGTGTAGTACTTGAAGCCCTAGCCAGAGCAATGAGGTAAGTGAATGAAAGTAAGGGAACATGTCTGAAAAGAAAAAAGTTAAACTGTCCTTATTTGAAAATGACATGATCTTTTGCATAGAGGACCCCCAAACTCCACCACTATACTCTTAGAACTAATAAACAAATTCAGCCAAGCTGCAAGATACAAAATCAATACACAAAAATCAGTAGAATTTCTGCACACCAACAACGAAATCACTGAAAAAGAAATGAGAAAAACAATACCATTCAAATAGCTTCAAAGACGGATCAAATACCTAAAAATTGACCCAACCAAGAAAGTGAAGGATGTCCACAAAGATAACAACAGTATACTGAAAAAAATTGAAGAGGGCATTAGAATATAGAAAAACATCCCTGTTCTTGGACAGACAGAACCAGTATCATCAAAATAGCCATATTACCAAAAATGATATACAGATTCAAGGCAACTCTATCAAATTATCAACAACAGCCTTTCTAAAACTAGAAAAAAAAAACAACTATAAAATTTACATGGAGCCAAAACAGAACCTGAACAGCCAAAAAAATCCTGAGTCACAAGACAAAAGCAGATGGCATCACAATTACATACATGAAGTGTATCGCAAAGCAGTCATGATAGAACCTATACAGTACTGGCACAAAAACAAACAGATCAGCTGATGGAACAGAAAGGAGGATGCAGAGGCGACACTGAGTACTCTCAGCCATTTGGTCTTAAAAAAAAAAAGGCCTAAAATTTGCACTGGTAAAAGGTAGCCTCTTTTATAAATGATTTTTGGGAGACATGGTTATCCACATGCAAAGGAATGAACCTTGACTCACAACTTGTACTAAAATCAAATCAATTCAAAGACCTAGATACTAAAACATAAACACAAAACCTGCTGGAAGACAAAAATAGGGGAAACCCTTGAAGACAGGCACAATAAAGATTATCTCAATAGAATATTTGTGGCACAAGAAATAATATCAAGAATCAAAAATTGAAAATACATGAAAATAATAAGCTTCTGCACAGCAAAGGAAACAATCAACAAAGAGAAGAGAAAACCAGTGGAATGAAGAAAGATTTCTACCAGCTACTCTTTGGGCAGAATGTACAAAGAACCGAGAGAAAATGGACTCTCTAAAATAAAAAATCCAGTTAAAGTGGCAACTGAAATGAATAGACGGCACTCAGAAGAAATACAAGTGACCAGCTAATACAGATGTTTGGCATCTTCAGCTACTAGAGAAATGCAAATCAAAACAATGAGTTTCCATTTTAGCCCAGTAAGAACAGCATTACCAAGAACTTAAACAGCACATGCTGGCGAGGATATGGGGAAAAATGAACTCTTCTACATTGCTCATGGGATGGTCAACTGTTACCACCATTATGAAAATCAGTAAGGAGATTCCTCAAAAAACTGAAAATAGATATTCAGTTTGACCCAGATATACCTTTCCTATGTATCTACCTAAAATGTTTAAAATCATCATATAACAGAGACACATGCATACTCCCGTTCACGGCAGCACAAATCATAATAGCTAAATCATAGAAGCTGCCAGTCTGTCCATCAAGAGATCAATGGATAAAAAATTCATTCTTCCACAAATATAAAATTGAATCATTTATAGAAAAACAAATACAACTCCATATCTCCATTACTCTTAGTGAAATGAATCAGACCCAGAAGATTAAATACCTCATATGTGAAACTCAAAGTTGAAGTATAAAAAAGACACATATGGGATATAGATTTGTGCCGTGTGAGAGGGTTGTGCTGGGGTGAGTGGGGGAGGAGGAAGGGGAAGTAGAGATGCTGTGGTGTGTACTGCACCAGTTTCTCAGGTCAAAGGTAACTTTGGCATGTTGCGATTACATACTATAAAAATAAAGACTAGGGGAAAAAGAGAGCACTACTAATACAGATTTTCAATCTTTAGACGGAGTTGTTACTCTATTGCAGATTTTTTATATAGAAGTATTATTTTATTACATAGTATCCTGGACTCTATATAGTAGAACTACTCCTATCTCCAGAATAGCAAATAACTTTTATTAGTACATGCTTACTATATATAATCATCATAATAATCACAATACACAATCATCTGGAGTCTATATATATATATATATATATATATATATATATATATATATCACTGGATCTTGGATTATGGTTTAAAAATATTTTAGATAACATTTCTAGTTAATTCTGTTTAATCTACCTTTATTTAACTTCCTATAAAATAACTATGATGATACATTTTAATCCATTTAACAATGAGAATTTATGATTACGGATTCTCCATTTCTCATTAGATCGATCGATTGATTGATTGTGGTACTGAGGCTCAAGTACTGCATTTCGACCCTATTTATTTTATTTATTTATTTTATTTTGAGCCAGGGTCTTATCGTGTGGCTAAGTTGCCCAGGAAACAAGTGAACTTGCTGTTCTCATGTGTTAGCCTCCCAGAGTGCTGGGATTACAGGCCCATGGCACTGGGCCTGGCTTCCTCCTTCTTGATCGGTGGTTTTATTTTTCTTTATAGCTATCAGTGTATTTCACTTGTTCAAATATTAGGGTATTGTTCACTATCTGCCCTCACCCCTACACATATCCTAATAAGGCACATACATATATATACACACACACACACACACACAGAGAGAGAGAGAGAGAGAGAGAGAGAGAGAGAGAGAGAGAGAGAGAGAGACGGACAGAGATAAAGACAGACCGACAGAGACATGCACAGGCAGAGATGAAGCTCACATTTACTTTTTTTTCTATGTGGGCCTATTTTTCCATACCCTAAAAGAACTGAGGAAGTCCCTTTATACAAAGTATGAGTGAAATATACAGTGAATATTTAAATGTTTAAAAATGTATCACCTTAAGACATTGCAGTCAACACCCCTAAAAACTGTCTCTGCAGACATATCCCATCATTCTTGCCATACTTCTGAAGCAGTTCTCAAAATTTTAATTTTTAAGCGTCTTTATAAGATATGATCAAAAAATACAGTGACCGCTGCTGCTGAGTGCCACCCACCGGAAAGGCAGAACTGTAAAACGATCACGGTGTGTCTTCACTGACCTTGTTTACTGGATATAGCATCAAGCGACTCCTGTCCCTTCCCCCAAATAAAAATGAGTATGAAAAGGAAATATCTAGAGTTGCTCTGAGGCAGCCATGACAGCGCAACTAAGGACACTCATAACAAAACACTTGCAGAAGTGCTTCAGAGAGTGGCAAGAGCAATGGGGTGAATGTGCTTGAAGTGCTGTGTAACGATTCTAAGGAACATCAGTGGCAAGGCGCCATTTACCATAAAAATCAATCTTTAAATTTAAGCATTCATCTGATTTTTCAATCAGAACTCATACGTTTGTCATTTCTGGCCCTTGGATGAGAAAAGTCAGTTAACAGATGAGACATATTTAAATTTGAATTAGAAATCTGTAAACTTGAGGAAAGGTGATTGCCAAAAGGAATTTTCTTCGATGGTTTGAGGAGTAACTCCAAGGACACAATGGGGAGGGTAGCAGTGTGGCTGGCAGCGGAACATTGCGGGTCTGTAGTAGTTAGTAATACTCTAGTTCCAGTGTTTACAACCGGAGCTTTGACAGCAAGCACATACTGAAAGCTACTGTACAGAGACCCCAATATGCCAGAAGGTCCAGGGTACTTGGCAAAAGAAGAGTGTTGAATAGATTGCTTCAGGATACATTTTAAAAACATGGCATAGAGCACATGGAAAATCACTTTAGTGCACGAGGAAAAAAGTCTTCACCTACACAGAAGTCTGACTCAGACAATGACTTAGAAGAACACCATGAAAGCCTTGTATGAGAAAGATCCTTTCTGTGTTTCCAGAAGATGGTCGATGATAGTCTGGGTGTGGAATATCCCACAAAAGCCTCATGCATCCGGTTGAAGGGCCTGACTGAAGGGGGTGGAACAATGGGGCTTGGTCCAGAAGGGGCGGATCCCTGGGTCAGGACTTGGAAGGGTAGCTTTGCTAATCCTCCTTCACTTGGCTTTGTGCCCACTATGCCTTGAACAGCCCCTCTCCTGCCCTTTCTCCTGCCATGTGCTTCTACCAGTGTCGGCTGCCCATGAAGGGACTCTGATCTTCTAAAAATAAGGGCTAAAATAAATTTTTTCCTCTCTTAAATTGTGGATGTCAGGTATTCTGTCCCAGCAACACATAACTAAGACACGGTGCAGAAAATCTTTAAGCATGCTGAGACGAGGAGCCAAAATTAGATTTAAGAAGATGGTAGGGTGACCAACAAAGATAACAAAATGAAATAAAGCTGTAAGTTTGAGCTAAGGATTTTGAAGCAACATAAACTGCAATAGCAGAATTAAAATCTGCTTATTCTTATAGCATTTTTGTTTGTTTTTGTTTGTGAAACAGGGTTTCAATCTGTAGTCCACACTAGTCCTGAATTCACTATATAGCCCAGGCTAGCCCTGAACACAAGGCAATCCTCCTGCCCCAGCCTGCACAGCGCTGGGATTATAGGCTTGTCCTTATATGGTGCTAGGGAATTCAACTCAGGGCATCACTTTACCCAAGCATTTTAACTGCTGAGTCACACCCTCAGCCTTATCTCTATATTGTGATTTTTTCTGGGGAGCCAACTCTCCACCATGAAATGGTGCTTCAGAGATGAGTGATCTGTTGGCACTGAAATACTCATGTTGGTTACATTTACTTCTCATAATCTCACTTGGAAACAGATCAAACTACCATCCCAGGCCAAGCACATAAATCCTTAACACTTCCTCCATTTCTGCAGGTTCTTCTATTATAGGTTTCTGTGTTCATAATTTACACAGAGCAAGCTCAGCTACTCATAATCTAGAAAAGACCCTCACAACCTCAGCCTTCTTGGAGCTTCTCCACATTATTCCAAATACTTTATCCACGAAAACTTCCCCAAATCTTGCTTTGTTCTTCATAATCTTCCTATATTATTCACCAAACTTTATTTAAATTATGCTTACTAACCTTTTTTCCAGATTTCCTGATAATTATGAAACTCAGATATAGGTAATAGAGTTGATAATGAAGATCCACACAGTCCTGGGGAAAACTAAGTTAATAAAAGACAAAAATACGTAGAGACACAATTGTCATAAGACCAGTGAATACAGGTTTGCCTGGCAATTACAGCTTTATGGCATCAGATAAAATTTAGAATATAAACAACAAACAGAAGGATAAAGAAACTCAGGAAAAGACAAGAACTTAATGATGATCATCAAAAGGGCTGTCACATTGCAGGTGGAGTCAATAGGAAAAAAAAACACATACTCAGTGGGACCAGAAGCTGAAGACAAGTAGCAAAACAAAAAGAAATAAACACAGAACAAAGACAGATGGGTTTCCAACCAAGGAGCAAAAGAGTTCTCTCTACGGCTCCTGCCTGTTCCAAATGCCCATTGAAATCAGATTCATAGACAAGCCCTAATTACTATCTCCAATTTTGTACTCTTGTATAACAAAACAACAGGAAGGCATTCTCAGGTTTTTATGGTTAAAAAAAAAAAACAACCTAGTACTTCTTTAATTAAAACATTTAATGACTCATATATGTATCAAATACTCAAAAGATGAATGGAAAACATATACTAGGTATGTGCATTGATATCTTTGGGCACACATCAAACACCTCAATGAAAACGGAATTCACAGTTCAAAAGGAAGGTTTAGGAGAAGTTAAGCCAATCAAGCAGATGGCTACACATCTTAAATGATTATAAAATTAAATTACACATATAAATCCCAGGAAGATTTAGGCAGGGATATGTGTAGACACAGATCAATATGTACAAGGGACTAAACATCACATCCCTCTGTGGTGGGCAAAGGACAAGCCAGATGGACAAGAGAGAAAAATCTCTTTGTAGAAAGAAAAAAAATTATTGTTCCATTGTTTTTGTTCCATTTTTGATTTGTAAGAAAGGTGAAGTACCAAGGTGTATTTTGCCTTCATATGAATAGTTATTGCGAATTTAAAATATCCATGCACTTCTGATCGAAAAGTTCATTTCTATAAATTACCCTGAGGGTCTAATCAGACTAATGAAACAATGTTCAAAATATTTATGAAAATTTGAATAACCAGGGTGAATTTTAGTTTTTAAAAATAAGGGAATCATTAGACCAAAACTTATATTTTCACTAATAATTATACATTTCTTTAAAAACATTGCAAATATGTGAAAAATAAGATAAACTCAATATAATATTAAATAGAGAAAACAAAACTGCATTATTGTCCCTTTCATCACACTTTCAAACATATAAAGACTGAAAAGCATATATATATAAAACTCATTATAGGTTATTTTTTGCTGACATTTTTTCTCTTTCCATAGTTTTAAAATATTATACGCTCACTATATACATTTAAAAGGTAATGACAATTACTTGGAAAAATAGAGTCCTGGAACATAATGTTTCTGCTGGGCCTCGTAAAGGCCTGTAATTCAAGCAATTTAGGAGGCTGAGGCAGGAGAATCACAAATTTGAGCCTAGCCTGGGTGATTTGGTAACCTAGGGAGACACTGTCTCTAAATCATAACTAAAAAAAATGGGCTGCAGATGGAACTCAATGTGAAGACCTTAGAGTTGACCCCAGCTACCACCTAAAATGATTATAATGGTGCCCACAAAGATTTTATTGTAATTAAATTTTCAAAAGCTAGATCTAAAATACAACAATTAAATAATCGTCTTTCCCTGATTCTGCAGCTAAGCTAGTAGGTGCATGATGACCCAAACCCCCTCCTCCTTTGCCATGTCCTATCTCTACTAAGAGCAGTTCAACAACGTTTGGATTAAAGAGGTGAGGCACATCAAGTTATACCAAGTCATACTTATATGTTTTGAATTTTTTTTTTACAAAGGTACAGTACAAAAGAGACATCTGCTCCTTGGCTAAATTTTATACAAACTAGAATCATTTCAGAGATATATTCTAGGAAGTTTTCCTCGCGATTCTTTTAATGCAAATGCTTCAGGGTAATTAATATGAAAAATTTAAAATAATTAGAGCTTTATGGATACACTGAATATTGCATATCTGGGAAGAATTTAATGTGAGCCTCTTATTGTCTGAAATAGGTCAGTTCTGAGGGAAGCCCATTAAAACTGCATGCTAATGATGTGACGATCTTACATATCATTCACTTGGAGTGGCATTTAAAAGAAAATAGTCTATCAAAAGTTGTAGAGAACCAAACTCCCTCGAAATAATCTTCAGATTACAAGTGGCATAACTTACAGCAGAGCTTTTGAAACCCTGCCAGCAATGCTGTGATTACCAATGCAGAATTCCCAGTTCACCTTGGGACAAAGAAGCAAAAACAAGGGGCCAGCTGTTCAGATCAACAGAAACATCATGGGATACTGGAAATTTTACAATTAGGCAATGACTCACTACTATAATAAGGGGTGCTGCCCTCAAAAATTATTTTGTCATCTTAATGAAAAGGTACATCTGCCCAGAAAGTGAAAATAAAACCTAAAATATACTCACTTCCAGAATTTCACAGGCAAAGTAATAAATAGGAAGGTTGGCAGCCGTGCCAACATATATTCTTTCAAGAAGACAGACATCTTTTTATGTTAAATACCACAGAAATCAATTCAAGATCCTGGCTTTGCTAGATTAATTCCATCTCCATTATCTCTTCATTAGTGATCTCTAATTCCTCATTGCCATTCAAGCCATTCCAAGGGCAACCTCGCTTTCCCCACAGTCTCTTCAGAGCCACTTCCCTCTACTGGAGTCACTGATGGCCTCCACAAGGTGGAGCTTCATGATTTTGTTTCTTTCTTCTGGATCTCAAGACCAGCTGCCTACAGAACATTCTTTCTTTGCTTGATTTTTGTTTTTGCCTTCCTAAATTGCTCACTTAGGGCTCCAGCTTGTGATTCTCCTGCCTCAGAGCTTCCCAGAGTGCTGGGATTCCAGTCAAGCCATCACCATGTTCAGCCAACATTTTCATATCCTCTCTCTCCTGGTGTTCTCCAAAAATATATCACTCTAATATATTACTTGTTCTGTTCTTCTGGTCCACCATTATGAGTGTAGTTCTACTCTAGGCCCTCTTTTACTTTCTACTAGAAAAAAAACATTAATAATTTAAACACTCAAATATTTATGCCCACGCTGAATACTCTTGTGAGGTACAATCCTGTAGATCTTGCTTTGCTAAACAAGTTCCTTTGCGTATATCACAAACTCTTCAAAGTGCCTCATCTCTTTTCCTCTTCTGTCCAACAATGACCATAGCACTTGGACCATCACAAGTCCTCAAAACTGACTTAAGTGAATTAGTTAATTAGGTGGATTTAAGTTCACAACAGGACAACCACAGAAGAATCTGAGAATAGGTTATGAGTTTGGTGTTCCAAACAATTTCAATTGAAAAATTTATAATAATCAGAGACATTAGGTAGTTATAAAATTTTATCAGAAAAATAGTGGTTTCCTTTCTATTCTCATATATCACTCAACAAACACTTCTGACAGTACATGTGTGGAGAGTTTCCCTGCGTACCAATCAAATAATCCTCAAATGGACACCAACTGAAGGTCATATAACAAACTTCATTCTGACACTAACTACCTAGAGACATTCATCGGATCCCACATGTTGAGAACTCAAACTCATAAACTACTGGCCCCCAACACCACATACTAATTGCAAGTAATAGGTTTCCACCTATACTTCTGACTTGTTAGCTATAAATCATTGTCCTCACCATCACTTCTTTGGGTTCAATTAATTTATTAGACTTGCTCAATGAAGTCAGAGAAGCAATTTAACTATGCTTGCCCATTGTGAGCGACCTTATGAGGGATTCATACGAACAGCTAGGTGGAAGAGAAGCAGAGGGCTAGGTATGAAAGGCGTGCAGAACTTCCATGCCTTTTCCTTTTCTGCTGAGCTGCCTCTACACTCAGCTTCCTGGGAACTCCCTGAACCCAGTCTTTTTCTAATACAGACTTTTAAATGAAGAACTCATAGAGGTATGATTGATTACACCTTTTATCATTGGTATCAACTCACCTACCAACCCCTCTTTCAGCCCACAGATTACATTTTTAGTAGAATGTCTTAACCCTGTAATCGTATGGCCAAAGCAAACAGCCCCGATCCTGAACTTACCAAGAATCACCTCATTAGAGTATAAGTCACTCTTATCACCCAGGATTTATGAGTTCTGTGTCAATCATCCGATGACAAATGTCAAATATCAGATTCAGGTGTATGGTGTACTCCTATAATTCCAGCACTCTAGGAGCTAAGATAGGAAGGTCACAAGTTGGATCCCAGCCTGAGCAACCAACTTAGGAATTTTGTGTCAAAATAAAAGATATAAAAAGAACTTATGGATGCAACTTTGGGTGAAAAGTCCTGGAACAATCTCAAGTGTAAACATCAATAAATAAATAAAATAAATTATTAAGACAGAAAATTTTCCAGTACCCCAATTTACAAAATTTTAGGAGCTCCGTGATCAGAACAAGGGGACAACAGTCATAAGTATATGATAAATATTGACAATATATTCTCATACTATCATGCTAATTTTCTGAAATTACTATATATCCATTTCCACCCATGAGTACAAACTAGAAATTTCATCTCAAATGAGCTATTGATAACTATACAAAAATATTTTTCTATAATAATTTTTGTTATCCCAAAGATTTAGGTACATTGCTCTTCTATACTGTGCAAGTGAAATGGTCTGTCAAAGATTTCAACACATTATAAAGGTCACAACTAAAGCTTCCTATGAAGCACATGGGGGGGAGGGGTAAATGAGAGAGTGAGAGCGATGACCAGCAAACACAGAGTGAAAACAACCTGACTCCACAACCTGGTATGGGTGAAAATGCCACCAATATGAATGACTTATGACAAAACAGCCACAGCCAGATGTATCCCTGAAACTCCTTGTTCCCTACTTTCTGGCTTCAAGGCAATAGCAGAATAATGCAAACCGAAACATAAGTACTACTTAGCTGGCTTTAATTATGAAAAAAAAATACCAGTTAGTTGGAGATGCTGAAACTACCTCCATCGTATATTTTCCCTTTGTCTCCTTTAAAAAATTCCTCCATTTCTCTCCAGTTGTGCAAATACAGCTGAGAGATCTGAGCCAGAGGTGTTTCCTAGCCTTCTGTGCTGCAAGGAGTGAACGCATGGCTGAGCCAAGCCAAGGGACATGAGGAGAAAGGGCACACACACAATAGCACAAGAATCCCCAACCTGAGGAAACGCGGCACAACTCTCCGTACTCTTCCCTGGTCCCTGGTAGTCAACCCACATGTTGACAATAGCAAGAGACTTTTCCTAGAGCATCTGCCCAGCCCTAATTTCTCTGCTTTTCTTTGGCCTCTTACTTAGAGAAGAAATGAATCTCTATCTTATTTAAAAACCACTGTATTTTGGAGTCTCTTTGTTATATTGGGTAGGTCTATGTTGTAAATCATACGCTGTCAATTCTTTCAAAAACCTGGCAAACAGTGAAATACTAAGTTCTTTATTTTAGAGCTCCATAATGACTTATTGATTAATTAATATAGTTTGTAGTTACTATAGTTTTCAAAAGCACTTTGAAAGTCACCACTCTTTGATATTTAAAATTACTTTGCGACATGGTTACTATTTTAACCCAGAAAACTAATGCGCAGATTATGGTAAGCAATCTACTTAAGATCAGAAGATGACAAACTTAAGGCATAGTCTCCTTTTACTCAGTTTAGTACATTTCCCAGTCTCCCCAAAATTCCTTTCGCAAAGTGGATTTTATATGTGTGAGATGGATACAAGCTCCAGAATGACCCCCTTTCCCCTGTTGCTCTCCACCCATCTGGGGAAGCATCTGGCTGCTTACAAGACCGTGACCAAAGCCACAAAATAAGTCTCCAAATTTATACTAGTTGCACATCTGTCGAAATCTGATTTTAGTTCCACTTGGATTTCTTTGCCCTACATAAAGGTAAAGGATAAAAGTCAAACTGTATTCTCATATTCAATACTCTATTGTATAAGATGTTCCTATACAGGTAAAGCCCTTTTAATTATATTAAATTTGGCAAAGATGCCATTCCTAATCCTTATTCACTCTTGAATAAAACATAATCAAGATAGATTTGGTTCTAAGGGGAAAAAAAGAAATGATCACTGTGTTTTAAAGTTAGCTGCACTAGTTTCTTAAATATTGTTTTGATAGCAGCTTGGGAATAAGTACATATTGGTCAAAATGAACAAATTCATTTAAGTTGAAAAAAAAATCCATTCACTTTAACTTTTAGTATATTTTTCCTCCTGAGGTAGAAAAAAATTCCAATTCATCTGCGAGTTCTACAAATCAGTAACATGTCATCTGTCAGCATGACAGTGGATTGTGCATATAATAAGGTCACCATAAAAATGTAAATGACACTGCAGAGTCCTCATTTCAACTTCTATTCTTGCAGTGACAGAAAACACTGACCTAAGTTGAATTAGATTGTTAGGTACTCTATGTCGAATAATTTGGGAGGGGAAAGTTCAAGGACTAATCTTAATGTCAGTATTCCATCAAAACACCGCAGGAGTTGGCCAATTGATCCATTCTATCAATGTACTGTGTGTTTTCACATTTCCTTCCACCAAAACACTGGATCTCCAAATGTCATTTCGCTCACTACAGTACACCACAGTCCCCTAGCCTATTTTCACATATGCCCTTCAAGATCTGGCCACTTACGTTTTATCTCTTGTCACTACCAAAAGCTGTCTTGGGACTCCATGATACCAAGATCCTTCCTTTCCCTGGACAGGCCAAGATAGAATTTTTTTTTTTTTTACCTCTAAGAACTACAGTAGGATCTACAAAGCATAGGTATTAGAGGTGAAAGGCAGAAGCATTAACCACTAGTAGAGAGAAGTATTAACCACTATCAGAGCCTGAAAGCATTTCTAGACAGTTAGTGTACTCACATTTTGTTACAGCATAGGGGTGGAACTCAATTTGAGCATACCAATGGTTCCATTTGTTCAAATGCATCACCTGTAGAGCTGCCGCAGAGTATAATTTAGTGTGTGGGATGCAGCTGGGTAATGTGCAACTCTAACAGGCTTTCAGATGATTCTGGGGCTGCTGGCCTGGGGATCAGTCTCTGCTGATCACTGTCTTATAGTCACAGAAACTGTTTCATTGATTTGCCCTACTACCATATGCTGTATTGGACACATTATCAGTAAGAACAACTGTAAATAAGGTAAAATTCAATTATTCTGCTGGGTGCTGATTAAGATTAGGAACTTTTCCAGGTATGAGTAGTATGGTGAAGAACTCTGTGTACAAAGATCTCCATCCTTGGTAAGAGTATATTTTTTATGGAGTAAACAGACAATAAACAAAATGAATGGAGATAGTGTTATGTAGAAAACCTAGAGAAGAGGGAAAGGAAGGGCTGAAGTAGTTGGGCTGGGTGACAGATTGGTGGAGCCAAGTCATAATGAAGAGAGTCAGAGCAGCACATGAGGAAAATGGGAGGACCAGCCCAGAGAATCCTCTTGGGCGGCTCATTCCTGTCAGGTCAGATTGGAGTACGCAGCCATATTCTAGGAGCAGCACGGAAGCCAGTGTGGCTGCAGCATGGACGTGGTGCAGAAAGAGGAAAGGCATTCTAACAGCCTCTCAGCCTTGATAAGAACTGTGTCCTTCGCTCTCAGCGAGGTAGGGAGTAACTGCATAAGCATACAACTTAGGCAGTACACAGTCTCACCTTAGTTTCACAAGGAGCCTTCTGGCTGCAGAAGTGTGGGGTAGGATTCTGTTGATTGCAGAAGGGAAGGGTAGGACAAGTTCGGGGAGACCAGCTGGAGGCTACAAGGATAAATGTCAGTCACTTCAACTAGAGACATCAAAGTGAGATTCATGCTAAGTGGTTGGATGCCTACGTTTTGAAGATGAAAGTGACAACTTTTGTGGATTGTATGTGGGATGTGAAGAAAAGAGAATCAAACACAGTATTTGATTTTTGCCCTAAGCAACTGGAAACTGTGACATTTACTGACTGAAAGCCATGGAATTAGTCCATTTGTTCAAGGGGAGCTGAACAAATTGTTCTTCTTTGGACAGTTAAATTTGAGATGTCTGTTGTATAAGAGAGTGTTCAGCAATCGGGGCTTCCTGACAATACATGGAATCATGACACTGAATGAGGTTATTCAAGGAAGAAACATACTAGACAGCAAAGGACTCAGTACCAGGAGGTTTAAAAAAGCAGCAGTCAATGAATGAAGCATGATTCAGTGAGGAAAGAATAGGAGAGCCTAGTGTTCTGTGGGAAGTTATCTGTGAAAAAAGGAGTGCCGAACACAGTCAATAGTCAAGGCCCTCAAGCTTACTAAATTTGTCACTGGTCTCCCCCAGGACTGGTTAACTGGTCTCTAAATATGATTTCCAACCCCAAGACAAGGGCTGGTAATCAGTGAGGGCACAAAAGTGGACACATCTGGTCACCACTTTCATGTTCATACCATTAAGTCTAACTATAAAAATGCCAAATGGGAATGAAAAGAACAAGAGGATCCTGTTTTGGTGAATAGTCTGTGCCTCCAATATGAAAACAGAGCCTTCCATTGAAGGGCTGCGTAATGTCGTTAAAGGGTATCCCCCTTTTCTAATTTGCATTTGGATCCAGCTCAACCAAGGAAAAGATGGAGAATGGCCACAGTGGGAAAATAGGTATACTTCTGAGACTACAGAACCATTTTCATCCTCAACTAGGGCTCCGGACACTCAGCTTTTGCCTCAGTTGATTCTGCAGAATCAGGATCAACTCCTTC
Organism: Ctenodactylus gundi; assembly: GCA_004027205.1. NCBI lineage: Eukaryota > Metazoa > Chordata > Mammalia > Rodentia > Ctenodactylidae > Ctenodactylus > Ctenodactylus gundi. The sequence goes on along the minus strand of PVKB01000943.1, from coordinate 277,990 downwards.
TGGGAAGATCGTGCCTATAGAACATCTTCCAATACCACTGAAAATTTTTCTGCATGCTCTTACACAAGGGATAGAAATAACTTATGAAGTTACCAACGTTTTATAAATATTACCTGAAAGCACGTTACCAATGCCTACCGTTGGGCTTTCTCTCAGGCCCACTAATCATGGAGGTAGAGGATATCAATAATTGAGGTTTTTAACCAGCCCCCAAGGTGATTCAGGCATCACCTAAACTTGAGAACCTATGTTTAACAAATAGCCAATTAACTCACCTTTATTATATTCAGTCAGTCCCTGAACAATACAAATAACGTCGATAACCAACACTTACCTTTCTGCCAGTGATCGAAGTTAAACACAGTCTGTTTTTCAGCATCTTTTTTTCTCCAACGCTATAGCTCGTTATATGTGAAGCAATTTAAGGTAAATCTCAAGAGTTCCAAAGGTCTCATGGTATAGAGAGATTACCACTCCTCTGATTAAAACGAGTTTTGATTGGAGGTAACCTAGCAGCGGATACGACCACCTTAAGTAAATGTCTTGTTTGAAAGGTAATTAGGTAGCCATTTTGGTCTGACAGTGGAGAGCCTCACTGATTCGGGAGGAGTTTCTTATCTCTTGAAAGACAAGACAAATTAAGTATGTGATGGCACATGATTATAGGATCTGAACTTTTCCACTAGAGAAACAAAGGAGAAATAATGTCACGCAGTAACTCTTAATTCACAGAGAGACTTGTGTCCAGAGCTCCAATCTATGTGCCGACTCATCTCCTTTAGGAAAGCAGTGTTGAAATGCAGCAAACTGTCATCTCTCCTCACCTAAACACCTGCCAGTCTCCTCTGTTTGGTTCTTCCAGGTCTGTCCAAAATGATCCTCTTAGCCTCATTCTTCTTATAACTGGAATCTTCTGTGAAAGTCCTCCCAGTGTGGTCTCCTGGCCAGGATTGCTTGCATTAAGCTGCAAACTTTCACGCAGTGCAAACTCTCAGGCTTTTCCCTAGACCACCCATCTCTGGAGGTGGAGGAGTCCAGTGATTTGTTCTTTAGCAACCCCTCCAGATGATTTTGATCTCACTGAACTTTGAGAAACTATCTTCAAACAGCTGTTAACTAACTTACTACCATTTCTTTCATTCCCCACGATCCTGCCTCTTCCTGTGCCCACGTTTCAGATTTACTCACTACTGGAGGATATGATTTCTTGAGTTACCACTGACATTCAGTAAATTATTCAAGATTTCTTTTCAAAATCTCATTTTGAGGGTAGAAGATAGGTAGGAAAAACATTAGGCAAGGTGCTTTCTTGCACCAGGTGAAAAAAATTCAAGTTTAATTAAAATAATGCAAAACCAGCCATGACAACACTGCTGTGAAGCTTACATTTGTACTAACAATGCCGTCGTGATGATGAAAATCAGCTTGAGAGTACAGTACCTGTTTTTTTTTTTAAAAATGATGCAAGTGGGTTGCTTTTATGAATCTTTTTGCAAAACGTTAAGCTGCTGGAACCATTCAATGAGTGGACTGTATGCCTTAGGGATTTGAAAACACCCAGGCTTATGTGATGTCCTGTAGTAAGATAAGCCGCCAAACAGGAATCCTGTTTTTAAATATACATATTTGGGGCAGCAATATAGATGGGGAAAAATAATTCCCATGTATGGATCCTTATTTTTTATGAAAATTAGCCACACTTAGACAGATGTGTTGAATCAATTTAGGAAAGTAATTTACTATGATGAGGCTGTTAAGGAGTCACAAGGAACACCAGGAAATTTATGCAAACATTCTTGGGAATTTGTTCGGAGAATGCAAATGTCATACAATTAGTTATCATGTTTTTCATGCAAAATTAAATTTGCTATAATAACGAATCACACTTAGGAACAGGCCAGTTAACAGGGAAAGACACATCAGTTTATGACCCAGGCTGCAAATTGAGTGTACACTGCAGGAGAACTTAATTCCAGCCTTCAGCATTGTTATTATTTGTGGGTTAACTAAAACCAGCAGCAGCAAGAAAAGGGAGGGTCCCCTGACTCTGGAAGATATTTGTGTAGATGAAAGAGTCTCAAGAACAAGCAAAGCAGCAGCATCCTGCTTTTTAGACTAGGCGGTTTCCATTATCATTACAAAAACAGTCTTCTAGCCTGTCATTACTGTGTAAGGATTCAGTGTTATCATCTAATATTCTCCAGAATAACAAAGCTAAATGTCTGTTTTGGACTCGCGTTAAAGCCTAATTACTGCTCAGTCACTGGCTTCCCCAGGCTGACAGGCTGAGGAGAATAGAGGCTTCCAGCACCCTGGCTTTCCCTGACTCATACTCATAGACCTAACTAGAGTGAATCCTCTGGAGCTGCACTCACTGCCACCATTATACGTTTGCTATACTTGCTGGGAAAAGGGAAAATTAGACCCTAAATGCCTGTTGGCCACTTGAGCTGTAACCTATCCCTCTTAATCCAAGACTGAAACATTTCTGAAAATCAGACCTTCAGTGCTTAGTGCAGAAGTCTCAGGCCAATTAGAAAGAGGAGATCAGATGATCTTAGTGTGATCATGCTGTCTTTCACAACTCCCACACTGTTGGTCCATTTCTTGCCTTTGGTCTGTAGTTTTTCTGAACATGGTCCAAATGCCTCCATGGGAATGGGCTAAAATCTCAGTTCTGGAGATACCTGCTCACCTACTGTCTGCTAAATAGTGGAGACTTCTTCCAGTAACCCAATCATTGACCCAGAGACTGCTTTCTCCAAAGTGGACTCCTGGAATACATGAGATACCATCCGCCTGAGGATTCACTCAGAGGGCTCCCACTGTCTCCACCTCTTTCCTGAGACAGATCAGCTTACATCATAGTGAAACTGCTATCATCCTACCACAATGGTATGTTTGGAGCTTAGTTTTTGGGAATTCTTCAATCTGGTGAGGCTCAGTTATGACCATGGTTCATATACCACCTTCTGCTATATCCCAAGCTTGATAATGAAATACTCCCTAGTCACATACTGTGTGTTTGAGCCTTTTTCTTACTACGTCACTTCAACCAAAACCACCAAAACAACAACAACAACAACAAAGAGAAGTCAGGAGGCCAGCTGGATTAAGCCCTAATTCTACAACAACTCTCTGCAATTGGTAAGTACAGTCTTCTCAGCTTTATAATGATGTCTTTTCTTAGCCATATATTAAACATAATTAGCTAGAACTTTAAATTTTAAACACATTTTTACAACTTATTCTACACAAATAATTGTTCCTATAAAATTTTCATGTGTGCCTAACTCTTATTATAAATGGAATACTTTAATTTATGAGTCATTTTGGAAGGTGTATATCATACCCTAATTTCTCATTTTTCAAGGTCCATTCTATATTTACATGGTTTGCTTAGCAGAAAGTCAGTAGATTTTATCAGAGACATATCTTTCCAATCTGTAAGTATACCCGTAGTTAATTCAATGAACACTTTAGCGCCACTATGCAAGTATTTCCCTGCCATACACACCATTATCTGACTCACAATTGAGGAAAAGCCCAGAAATAGGGAAGTTACAACACAGTAAATGAAACAGACATTGTACAACAGAAAATATATCATCTTAACTGTGACTGACACCCAGCTGCAAGTAAAACAAGTCTATTTAAGACTGAGTATATGGAAAAATATTGTGTATCATTTTTTACATACTTTCAATACTCTTCCACAAAAAGTTTTCCCGTTGTCTCTTACATCATACAAGTCAAACAGGCACTTCTGTCCCCACCTGACTGATGAGAAACCTGCACTCAAAGAACACAAGTGGCAATGTTGAAGAAAGAACATTACGAGACATTATTCAAAACATAAAAACTTACTTTTCTTTGCAGTGGCTTTCAATACCCAGACCGAACATCCTTCCAAAAAAATTACATTTTAGAATCTTCCCTGGACTCTGACACTAGGATATATGCAAATTTGGAAGTCCTGGAATCCTCCAGGTCTGTTCTTTATTTATAAGCTGAGGAGGTGCAGCAGATAGGTGGTTGGTGGACACTGGGATGCCCCAGGCTCGCCTTGTTTAAATGGATTTCATGCCCCGCCCCTGATCCAGTACATTTCTGGGGAGACTTGATAATTGGCATTTTTATCAAGTCCCCAGATGATGCTGATGTGGAAGCTGCTTGCTGAGGGATGCCCTGTGAGAACCCCTCACTGAAGTACCTTGACTCTGGAAAGGAACCCTGGGTATTCTTACATCTATACCTGCTGCAAAGAACTGTTAACTTATTCATCCATCTTTTCATCCATTCACTCAATTCACACTTGGTGAACGTTTATTACCAGTGTGTTTTCAAATAGTTCCCAGCTTGACTGAAAGTAGGAAAAATGACTTAATAAATAAGACAATTTATATAATTTATAGGTATTTGAAAATTTAACTCTACTGCAGTGGTCATATGAAATCATGAAATGTCAATTAAACCAGAAAACCATGTGAAGTTATTAGCAAACTGTCTGGCGTTAGCTCCATGGATCACTGACACACAGATAATCCACATGTCATAGCTCACTTTCATCTCTCCTGCTCCTACTACAAATGCTATTGCAGCATTTGGGGGATTTCTACCTCGCTTTTCTTATGAAGGCAGCAGGGTCAGCTGCAGATGATGCCAAGGAAGCAATACACTGGCTTGAAGAAGAAGGGGGGATGGTGATACACAAATCATGTCACCAATTCCCAGCACAAGCGACCTGATTACACACAGAACCGCTCTTTGCCCACCTCTCACCGGCACCAGCGCTTCTCGAGGCATGCATTCTACTGATGCCACCTCATTCTCTGGGGTGGGGGCCGGGGACAGTGCTCTGATCACATTTTTAACGGACTCAGGCCCTGTGGATGCATGTTTTTGGTCTATCAATCCATCTAGCCCTAATGGTTTTCTACAAGACAAGAGGCTTGGGTTGAGCCCAGATTCCCAGTAAGAGGAGTGTCTTTGATTCCCTTAGCCTGGCTTCAGCAATATAAAATTAGACCCCAAGAAACTCTCCAGAAGTCCTCTTGGAGAGGAACAAAACCACACTACCTGTATGAAACAGATCACAAACTCCAAATAGAAATCTTCCCTGCTAGGTCCTAAAGTGCCTGTATTCACATACATCCTTCAACCCGATGAGGTTTGAAAACTGAAACCAAAATTTGAAATGATGGCTTTATAAAAGTTGGACAATAGGAAGCTTTCATCAGAAACTTCCCTGTGCAATCAGAAGTGGGCATGAACAGACTACACCTGCTGTGCCCACAGATCAGTCCCACTTCGGGGTTGGCTAAGGGGAGCAATGGAGAAACACTCTCTCGAGACAGCAGAAGGCCCAAGTGGCACTTGGGTTTCTCTAAGCCTTATTTCATGACAGCCAAACAGATTTACTGAGAACGTCTTTTTAAAATATTTGCAATTACATATATAAAGTTACACACAAAACAGTTTTAGAAGCTGGAAGTAGGGAAGCCTGTTTCACAACCTGCTAAGTCAGACCATACAGCCAGGAAACTTCTGGAAAACGTCAGCTTCTCTGCTGCCCGCTGGTTGTACAGCTTGGAGATGTACTTCTGAAACCAAGGCAAGCTGGTGAGGCACAAGGAGAAGCCCTAGGATTTCTTCTAAAGTAGACGGGGACCCTATTCGTCACTGTAACATTTCATTTTTACATCTGGTAGGGAGGTAGGTGCTGCTTTCTAGCTCTATTAATGCAGAATTCAAGTTTTTATCACCTATACCAGTTTTCCAACTTCCCCCCGCAAGGGCTGGTGAGAGCCAGAGAAATCTGAATGCGGACTTTGTGTCTCTGAAGTGTGTGTTCTAGCCTTAGGGGAAAGACAGACCCAAATGCACGTGTGTGACAATAGCAGTTATGTATACCTCTGGGAGTCAGCATAAGCCTGAGTATAGGTTTTCCTCTACCTGAAACTGACTTTTCGTCGTAGTACCTGGTTTTTGGGATGAAGTTTCCTGGGGGATTTCCATGGACTATGCCTCACTTTGATGATCTCAACCCTCATGTTTCCTACGCACTGCAGGCCTGGTTCCAGCAGCACCCTACGTGCAAGTTTAAGAGCTGTTGCTTTGCTCAAAATCATTAGTGCTTATATGCACTGGACCTCTGTTCTTTTGGAGTGCAACAGGCTGCCTTCTTGGCGGAGTCACTCCTCACTGCTCTGTGGTGTGCTCTCTCTGTTGGCAGCTGAGGCTTGGGGCCTGAATGAGAGCCAGCTAGCACATCACATCACTGTGGCATGTTGAAGGGCTCACAGACGAAGAGAGGGTCCAACCAGGGCCACGGATGCTCAGCCAGGACTAATGTGGGTCGCATCTTTCCTGCAAGAGTCTTGGCCTATCAGCTTCAGCATCTGTCGTGGATGCCATTCCCACCTGGGCCATCATATACTGCCTTTTGGCGACCATCTCTCCAATGTGATGCTACCTTCCAATAATCACAATGATTAAGGACAGTCATGCACCCCTCTTCTTTCACTCATTCTCAGTAGATCAAGCAGCTTAGGGTGGAATTTCTCAGGATATCTGGCAGAGGAATAGTGGTTACTCATGTCCTCGGCTGATAACCAAAATCCTGCAACAAGTTGGTCAGTTGTGGACAGTCAAGGTTGGTACCATGAAACAGCAGATGAAAATTTTACTTTTCCTTGAAGATGTTTTCCAGCTTTTTATTGAAAATACTTTAGAGAAATGTCAAACTCTAGACATTAGTGTTATTAAGATAAAGAATTCAAGCTGGACATAGTGGTGCAAATCTGTAATATCAGCACTCGGCGAGGTTGAGGAAGGAGGATTGAGGGTTCAAACCCAGGCTAGACAATTTTTTTTTTTTTGAAACAGGGTCTCATTCTGTAGCCCAGGCTGGTCCTGAACTTACTATGGAGCCCAGGCCGGCCTTGGAGTCACAGAAATCCTCCTGCCTCAGCCTCCTTAGTGCTGGCATTATACACCTGTGCCATCATACCCAGCTTATCAGCCTGGACAGTTTAGTGAGTCAATAAAACCTTGTTTCAAATAGCTCAGTATTAAGGCTTGGAGTCCAAGGTTTAATGACCAATACCACCACCAACAAAAACAAAAAAAAAGTTATAATTCCATACTCTAGAGCACAACCACTGTTTTCTATCCCATTTCTACTGACCTGTCTGGGAGCCATGACATCACAAGCGTGGTGATGATTAAAGGCAACAGGACCCTAAGTGCTCAAAAGAGTATAAACACCGAAATGTCACCATCTCTGTGATTAGACTGTAGGGTCCCATGTTCCATCTCAGACCTACTGAGTCAGAACCGGCCTAGAACCTGCTCCTAACAAATGCCCTGTCAATCCTGCTGCTGCAGGCCTGGAACTCACATCCCAAGTAGCAAGGGCTCAGGACTTTCGGATTCTGTAACCCTGTTAATCATTTGGTCTGTTGACAGCTTCTTAAACATACCTATTTCTGAACACAATCTTAAATCTTCTCCATCAAAATCTCCAAAAAGAGCCATGGGTGTTTACCAGGCCAACCACATAATTTGTAACCAAAGGAGAACATGAGACACACAGGGAGCCTGACCGATTGGGGCAGACACGCTCTCAGCTGCCTCTCTCGTCCTGCTGGAATTTGTTGCTTAACAGATGGAAACATACTACTGTTCCCACTGGGGCTATTTCTTTTTTCCTATTTTCCTCCCAAAGGCCTGCTACCAAATGCCATGTCCACAGCATCTGGAATTGTTTTCTTGCTTTTGTTTTTAAATCTTTTGTCTATATTGTGAGGTAAGAAGGACCTCAAAAGGATTTAAACCCCAATTCTAGGCTAGGATACATGGCAATTCTGTCAATATTCTTTGTGTTTTAAGACAAAATATAGGTTCTTGGACCTGGCTGGTCTCTAGATTGTAGCCCTGATATACTGATTTGTCAGAGTAAAGAGCAATCCCACTTTTTTTTTTTTTTGACTCACAAAATGCTAGTAGTGATGGCAATGGATAAAAGGAATAGAAACGATAACTCATTCAATTACGGATCTAGAATACAGACGTTGCTATGGTTTTCTATAGCTTTCAAGACTATAGTTAAAATTTTATATTTCTTAGGGCCTCTGAATGGTGCTTAAATATTACTTCTTTCCTAATCTTGGATTCTTAAGACAGCAGAAATATTAGAAGGAGAATGCATTGTGGGAGCTAATTGGATTAGGTAGATTCATCCAATTGGTTTCATGAGCTGTTAAGAGCTGAGGCCTGGGCAGATGGGGTTGATCCCAGGGCATGGGATTAGAAGGGTTGATCTCCACTAGTTCCTTCTTGGGTTTCCACTAAGCAGCTTTTTTTCCTGGTAGGCCACCCTAGTCCTTCCACCATTTCCAGCCATTCATGGAATGGACTGAGAATCTCTGAAACTGAGCTTTCCTTCTTTAAGTTGTGGGTATCAACTATTGTGTCCCACTGACAAGACAGTGATTAATACATATAATATCAGAAAGGTTCTTTCTGACAAGTTTTTTTTAAGAACATATACATAATGATTTTCATTAGGGGATGCTTTGGTACCTTGGGAAATCTTGCTGATTGTCATACCAGGAAATAAGGTGGTAATGGCAAACAGCAGATAGAAGCAGCCTAAGATGTCAAGGAAAATCTCCATAAAAAAATTATCCCCCTTCTCCAGAAAAAATACTGCTCAGATTGAGAAAATTTGATGACAATTAGTCCACATCCCCCAAACCCAGCAAATGAGGAATCTCTTCCATTTATCCCTACCTGACTCAAGATTACCCTATTCATAAAACCAAACCTTGAGACAATATTCATTTATCTCCAAAGCTGTGTATCTTTCATCCTAACATACTGTCTCCCAAGGCGCAACAGAGTAGGGAAGTCTTTGCATGCTGATTCACAGGAAACGGCATGAAGAACACATATGCCTCTCAATCCCAAATTCAGTGACTGCTCCCTTTCATTATAATAGTTTCAAGTGGACAATGGAGGGAACACAGAAAGTGCACACACACACAAAACAATGGGATTTTTATCTTTCTTGTTTTCAACAGAGCAATTTAGTGTTTATGAGAATGAAGATACTTAAAATGCAATACATTTTAAGTGAAAGACCTCAAAACTCTACTACACAGGCAGAACTAGAAGCTGGCTCAAAGTCAGTAATAAATTCAGATTATCCAGCCACTAACGCAGCTCCTGAAGCCTTTATGGTGTGGGTGGCCCTGGATACGCTTTGAGACAGCTGAGGTGTTAAATATTTAAGAGTATTAAAAATGAACACGTAAGAGAAATATGAAAAAAGTTACCCTGTAAACTTGATTACAATGTGTTGGTACAAGTAGTGAAACATCGAGCACATCCAACAAGGTCTATGAATCCATCTACTAATAACACACGTGTTTGTGCGTGTATATGTGTGCATGATGTACATGTCTGTTTTGTGTCTGACTAATATGGAGGACAGACTAGATGTAGTGATTCATGTTTAATTTAACATAAACATACATTTAACCTCAAATGAACAGTTCTAAAATACCATTAAATCCTGGGAACATTCACAGAAAGAAAAACTTGGAGTAATCCTAATATAAGAATTTTTCCCTTAGGGTGTCAAGGATCTTAGGACAAATGATTAGATACAACTCTTATGTGGAAATAGCCTGTAGATACTATGAATCTGTGATTTTAAAGAAAGAGACACAATAAAAAAGAATTAGTTTTAAAGAAGCCATTAGAGTTTTCTTTAACTATTTCCTTTACCCACATATATCAGCCACTAATTTTTCTCTGTTAAACTTCCAAAGATAGAGTCAAAGTTTCCACTATGTAGCTGAGGAAGAGCAAGTAAGGGAACGTGAGGACTACTCCAAGACGTGGCTGTGCTGACAGGAGCCACCGGTTGTTTTTCCGCCTTCTGGTCTCGCTTCATTAGCTTCTGTCACCTCAGCACTTCATTGCCAGAGGTCTGGGTGAAGTGACAGAGAACAACCAGAGGACAGCCACATGACATGGTCAAGAGAAGCCTGGCCAAGGATGCGTGCACGAAGGGGGATTATAAGGCATGCCATAAACACCTCACAGATTTTCTTATGACCTAGAAAAACAAATAGCAAGGTATATACAAACTCCTGGGAGAACTTGCCTGCTAGACTATCAGTACTGCTAAAGGGTAGCCTATTGTTAAAAGAAAAACAGAATAAGTCTGACAAAAGAGGCAGTGAGAGATGGTGTATTAGTTAGCTGGCTCACTGTTGAGATGCAATACCTGAACAACTTAAGGGGAAAGAGGTTTATTTTAGCTCAAGTATATGAGGATTCAGTCCAGGCTTGGCTAACTCCAAGGCAGTGACCTCATGTTGGAATGACCTAACAGAGCACAGCTGCCCAGTTCGTGGCAGCTGGGAAGCAGAGAAGTGGAACAGTGCCAAAGAGGAAAGGACGGTCGATAAGTTACAGTACTCAAGATCCCATTTCCTGTCCCACCCAGAGACACTTGGAGTATGCTCCACCAATCCTCGGGGCAGGTCCCAAGCCAATCAGGTTGATGCAACCAGCTTAGCTATCACAGATGGGTGGAGCATTTGTAAAGTGACAAGTGTGGACAAAGGATGGAACAAACAAGCAGGTTATAAAGCCACCGCAATAGTCAAAATTCAGGGAGAATGTTTTAGCAATAGAACTCTGAAGATCAATTTATTCACTCATCAAATCTAATTCTGGGACCAATAATATATATTTTATAACTACTTAACTCGCCAGAATTTTGGAAACACTAAAGGAAAAAAAAATCTATACACACTGTACTCCAGGTGTAGGGGGAAATGGTCAAGCAAGGACATTATTCTGTCCCATTTCATGAAATCACCGGTGGAGTCTTTTATGATAGAAAATTTGGGTGAATCTTTACGTTTATAGGTTTGGCACAGGTCTGTCTAATTTGAGGGGTTTTTTTTAGTTTTTTTTTTTTTTTTTAAGATTCTCCAAATACCCTGGAAGAGTGAACTTTGGCTGGAAAGTTCGGTGGCTAAGACACTATCTAGAGTAAAAAGTATAATATGAGGCAAAGATTTTTAGATTTAAGAGGGAAATGTAGGCAAGAAACCAAATTTTGTTTTTTATTTGTTTTTATCAAATGTGTTATTAACTTAAAAGCAGCACAGGTTTTGTGTTGTTTTTTAAGATTACGTGTTATAGCAAGCATATAATAAACCATTAGCAAAAAGATAAATGGTTTTCATGTCTCTTAATTGTAACCTTACTAAATGTATGACTCTGCATCATTGAGTAGTTGTGACAGTTTACAAACATTGAGCATGCATTCTGTGCCAAGATTATTTGATTTACATTCATACATACACACGCGCACACACACGTGTACACACTCACACCAGTGAGGTGTTTGGTATCATTCTTTTTATTTCACGGCTAAGGCAACCCTAAGTAAACATGTGTGCACAATTCTGTGTGTGGTTCTAGGAAAAACAGAACAGCTATCCTGATTGTCCTTGAGTGGTACAGACGTTTTTAATGTTGCCATTAATATTCTTGTGTTGTACCAATTAAGACTCTTTTCAGTTCTTTGGCTGAGATAAATATTTATATTCTTCCCTTTGTGCTGGCAGGGGATAGTAGTGTGAGACACCTTTGTAGAGAGAGTAAAAGATGAACAACAAACAATTAACGAATTCCTCTGAAGTTTTGCATTAATGATTAAACAGCATCATTTGATGACTTACTCAACAACTCAAAGACAATAAAACATAACTAAATCTGTCAATTAGCATTTTCATCTACTCTCCTGACAGAGCTTAATGGTATCTGCAAAAACCAATTTCCACCCTGGAGCTCTTTGACATTTTCTATTTCCTCCTGTGCCTCTCTCCCCTTGCTCCCGTTACGACTGAGAGCGGCAGCCTGTTCTAGTCCATGGTGGCAAATGCATCACGCTCTGTTGAAAGGAAAGCAATTATTGTGTCCTCGCTAAATCTCAGGGACAACCTGGATCCAACTTTTTCACCTAAGAGAATAAAGGCCCAACCAAAGACTGGTTTTAAGTGACTGAACCTTAGCAGCAGCAGCCAGGCAGCATGCTGATGTCACCAGAGGTGCCTATTAAAGGTGTGGAGAGCTGCCTTCCAGTGAGCACGCCACATTCCCCCACACAGAGTGACGATGACTGTGGGGACAGCATATTGATTTGTCTTGCCTGGCTCCTTGCCTTGAAGTCAGCAACTAAACTTGTTGGACTGTTTCTCAGATGGGTTCTCAGATGGTGGGATTATATTTCCACAATGGTTAGCCTTTTCACCTCTTCCCAGAGCAGCTGCGTGCAGACCTTGTGTGTCACAAATGTTGATCCCTGTATAAAACTGTCACCTCTGAACAATCAATAAGTTTCCAAGTGATGGAGAAGTGTGTCCTCAGGGAAACCTCAGAGGATCATGTTGAAATTCTGCATGTAATGGGGACATCTTAATGGTCCCTGAGCTTTGGAGTCCAGTGTCCTGACAAGAACATATGCAATAGAGCATTTCTGGTTAATTTTTTTTCTAGTACTAGGGATTGAACACAGAGCCTTCTTCACACTGACACTGAGCTACTCCTCCTGTCCTTTTTATTTTCTTTCTTTCTTTTTGTTTTGGCTGTCCAGTAGACTAGGCTCAAACTTGTGGTATTCCTGCCTCAGCCTCTCAGAGTGCCAGAATTATAGTATGTAGCACCATTTCCAGCTTCATTTGGTGTATTATTTTTGTGCATTTGCCTCGTGGTGCTAAAGAAATTTTCTTCAAAACATCATGAAGTACCAAATGAAACATCCCATTCTAAATAAAAATATGACGAATCTTCATTAACTAGTATCTAACTACCTGATGCACCTAATTAACCAGAATCCAATCTAATACTCTATTAAAAAAGACTTAATACTCAGCAACATATGATCATCACAGCTAAACCATGATATTTCAGGATTTTTCTTGGAGTTAATTTTGTCAGTTTTCTCAATGGCCCAGTATCTCTTCAGTCTTTTTTTTTCAGAACTTTTTTTTTAGAATTCTGACTGTGAGAGGATAATCATACATTTATTATATAAAATTATTATTATTGGCATAATTGTGCTTACAACAGGAATATATTTAAAATTTTCATTTTACTTAATAATGTTTTAAATATTTTGAAATTCTCAAAATCAAAGATGCAATAAAAAATGGGTGATTGAAGTGAATAGGCAGTTCTCAGAGCTACAAATGGCCAGAAAATAAGTGAAAAAATGCTCAATATTCTTGGCTACTAGAGAAATGTAAATCAAAATATTGAGTTTCCATGTTATTCCAGTGAGAATGGCTTCTATCAAGAACTCAAAAAGCAATAGATTCTAGAGAGGGTGCAGGGAAAAAGAAGCCATTCTACATTGCTAGTGGGACTGTAAACTGGTATCACAATTATAGAAAACAGTATGGAGATTCCTCATAACACTGAAAATAGTCCATGTGACATAGCAACCCCTCTTCTAGACTTTTTTTTCCAAAGGAGTTAAAAGAGAGATACGACAGAGATACCTGCATCCTCATGCTTATAGCAACACAATTAATGAGACCTGGGTCATGGAAGATGCCAAAATATCCCTCAATAGAGCAATGGATACAAAAAAAATGTGGTATATATACACAATGGGGTCCTACCCTTCCATAAAGACAGATTTGAATCATTTGTAGATAACTGCAGATAAATGAGACCATGATATTTAGTGAAGTGAATCAGATTCAGAAGGTAAAATAACAGATATGGAAACCCAAAATATAAATAAATGAGAGTCAAATGGGGGATGTTGGGGGTCAGAGAGAATAAGGGGGCAGGAGAGTGAGAAAGGGAGCGGGAAAGGAATGTGATGTTGTTACACTATATAAGTGCACACAATTCTCAAGTTTAATGCCACCATTGTGTATCACATACACATACTAATAGATAATGGGTTAAATAAGGATTGTGAAGTTAATGATAAAATAAACAACTTTTTATTTATCTATTTAACCTCGGCCTATACTACTCTGGAACAGCACCTTTCAGTGCTTCTTTTACCCAGATATGTGTTCTGCTTCTGGGAAGGGCTGTGTGGGCCTTTCCTTCACATCAGCTGGGCGACCCTAAGTGGGAAGTTAAGTGACCTGCTCACAGTCAGACAGTAAGTCAATACCCAGGGCGAGTCAGATGCAGGGGTTGTGGACTGAGCACCTCATGAGTAAATCTGTCACTGCAGAACGGTCACACGTGACACCGCTGCTCTCGAAGATTTTCTGTCGAGGGAAAACTCTGGTTTCAAGATACTGAACTTCTACTAACCAGCAAAGGAATTCCTCCTTGCCACTTCTTTTTTGGAATACTTAAAAATCTAAAATTCTCCATTGATCCTCTGAATTTGCTACTAATGTTCTCCGGCAGGATGAACACAAAGCCTCTACAAATTGAGTCTTCCCAGAGCTAGCTTAGAAAGTGCTATTTCTATCAGTCTGACTCACAGCTCCAGGAGTTTTATAGGCAATCAGTGGTTAATTCATTTCAGAGTTGCTCTAGGCAAAAAAGCAAAGGATGATAATGTTTAGATGTTTAGGTACTTTTTTCTTTTTCTTTTCTAGATAAATCCTGCGGTCTCGGACTTTGGCAAGGTTCATTAGTCAGCACATGATACATTGGAAGAACAAAACCATGAAGTCACTCGGACTGAATTAAAAACCTTACTCGGTGCCTTTAATACATTACCAGTGAGTTTTAATGTGCTGCCCTTCCTCCCATGACTAGGCATGAAAAGGGCCTTGAGAAACTCAGCAAAAAGAACGGAGAAGTGAAGCTGGGCAGAAACACACAGTGGCCCTCCATGTCCAAGATCACGAAGGGCAGCAGCCACGTTGTCACCTGAACAACAATTCAATAACTAGTAAGGCCAATCTAGTGACAATCTAGTTCTTTCTATCATACTTCTACAATATCCTCATCACAGCTGAATGAAGTCCTTGAGCTTTCACCATACACTCAGACCATCCTAATACAGCAAACTTGTTACATTATTTTTTTGCCTCTACGTTTTCCTATTTCTATAGCAGTTCAAGGACTGCATCATATGTGGTAAGGAACTGAAAGTAAGACACAAAGATGGACCAGAGGCCTCCGGCAGGAGACATGTGCCACAAGAACTTGGCATAAGGCAGTGCAATAAGCACTAGAGGAAGGATCAATTAGCTACGAGAAGCAGAGGCAAAGAAGAAAGACCAGTACCAACATCTCCAGGGATGGTTTTGATTTCAGTGGGTATTACATATGTTGGATTTAGCATGTTGGTGGGAGGAATCAGAACGTCCTTAAAGTGAGTGGTTGAACTGGATTTGCACAGTGAGTAGCACAGGAATTGAAGGCCGAGCACGTACTCATGCACTTGAGGTTACTCTCTACCTTTTTTTATTGATGGCAAGCACGTGCTGCATGGCATCTACATGACTGCATGGGCCCAGTTGTTCTACACAAAGTATCCTACTTAAGTTAACAAGTAACCCACTGATGTGAGCATGCTGTTGTCCTATAAACCCCCAAACGTAAGCCCAGTGTAGTGAGGACACTTGCCCAGTGATTTGTAGTGCCCATGGAGTAGCTCAGTGTAGCTGGGACACAAATGTAGACAATCTTCTTTCTGGGCTACAATTACTGCTTTAGAGACCCTCCCCTTTCCATTGTAAATCAAAGTAAGGAATTTTACTTTAAGCAAACAAATTGCTATTCTTGACAACAGAAGTGTTAAATTCTAGTATCCTAGGTTGCAACTAATTCTTGTTTTCTTATATGACTGCTATACTTGGAAATGAGTATAATTTTTCTCTTCCTCTAGTCCCACAAGTACATGCAACTGAGACTGTGGATATTATCATCCACGTACAGAACGAGCTCAAAGTCAGTTTGGAGGCTAAGCATGTCACAGAAAGAAAAGCAATTACACAAAGCCCCTTAATCCTGTCTATATTTTACCTGTGCCATAAATCTCCTTCATTGTAAATCTGTCACTTCTTCTATAAAAACTGTGTAGACTAAGGAGCCATAAAAAAGTTGAATAAAAATTTCATCCTAATGATATACTGATCGTGCATACATATCTTTACTTTTGCATATTCTATGTTGTCATTAAAAGGTCCATTAAAAGCTGAGTTTAAATAATTATTCACTCTTCACATTACTATTGTAATCAATTGCCTATTAGGAAAATAATTGCCATCCTTAAGAATTACCTTCCTAAGTGAAGTAATTAGGACTAATATTTTATTTTCTATTTGAGTTCTCCAAATTGATTTTATATGTTAATCATAATATGTAAACTGGGGTATAAATTTTATAAGCAAAATGAATGGTCAACCAGGTTTTACATTTGAGAATTTATATACAGTGTTTGGTGTTTTCCAAGGCCTTTTACTCTGGAGAACACATCGCTGATTATTATACCTGTCAAAACTGAGGTAGGTACATGTCTCACCATTTTACAGTGCCTTGACTATCTTGTATTCCAAGAATGAAGTGGTGCAGGCCTGTGATCAGTGCAGGGGTTTGACCGTCACACCTTCTGTCCACTGAAGTAGTTATTAGTTACTAGAGCTTCTAGAGAAAATGTAGGTACAATTTACCGGATGACATGGGTGTGCCAGCCCGAGAGTCAATAAAATATATGCCTTCTCTATTCCTTACTCTCTAGGAAGGTAGTTACTGTTATTATTTTCTTACATATAAGGAATGGGAAGTGGCAATTCTGGGAATCAAAGTTTGGGAAGAACAAGATGGTAGTTGTAATTCCAGACCAGCCAATAACAAGCTCAGAGTCTGAAGAAGTTCCCAGCACATCATTTTGGCTTTGAGATATTTATTTCACTTGTAGAATGAAGAGATAAATTGTCCAAGAAAGAACTTCTGACTTACTATAGAAATGGCAGATAAGGTTGATGCCATCTCTAAAAGTGACAGGTGCCACCAGGCTCTGCTAGGGGAGGGCCAGCCCTACTGAGTCTCACAGCGCCAACAGCAGAATGATGCTCATTAAACACTGTCACCCTGATTTGTCTCCATGACTCTACACATCCATGAGAGACATGTAACGGACACTTCTATAATAAATAGCAAATGGCAAGTCTTGTCAGATCCTTTAGCCTCTTGTCATAAATCAGCAAACTTTCTGTGGCTGCCAGTTGGACTCTGGCCTTGGCTCAACTAGGCCTTTTGTTCTCCCGTCTTCATTTTATTATAATAAAGTACATAGATTTTCAATATAGCAACATGACAGTTTATTTTTTTTTTTCACCTAGCACATGCAGTCTACACTCACATACCTGGGTTTTAAACTGAACTCTGCCATTTTTAAGCTATACCTCCGTAGCTTCATCTGCATGGTCTTGACCTTGGAGTTCTCACTCACATGAGATACTGTATGTCCTACATGCTCCAAATTCAAGACAACTTAGTGTATGATGCAAGCTTATCGAAGGAATAACTAGAAAACTGGTTCCCTGTATCAACGTTTTAGAAATAGACTCATAGCAGACTGATGTAAAAAAGAAGTTTTCCTTATTGCTGTGGGCTAAATTGTGGATGCTAGTTAACTCTAACACCCAGAATGTAGTTGTCTTTGGAGATGATTTATTTTTAAGTATCAGTACATCTACATTAAAATGGAGTGACTAGGCACCGGTGGTGGTGGGGGCTAGTCTAGTATGGCTGGTGCCTGTTAGAAGAGTTCAGACAGTAATAGAGAAGGCAAATAGGGGAGCACTGACAAGGTGGCTATCTCCAGGCCACGTAAAAGGTCTTAGGAAAACAAGCAAGCAAGCGAACAAGCAGCCTGCCTACATCGCAACCTCAATCTCTAAGCAATTCAATCAGTGGTCTTCCTTACAGAAGTCGTGGGAAACTAATACCCTCAGCATGCAAACAATGAGTCTCAGTGTAAGGGACGTCTACTTTTATGAAGAATTTTATATTATAGTAGAGAACGCATATATTTAAATATTTAACAATAGTAACTTATTCTTTAGGTTATAAATAACATACAGTATGTGCTACACTGAGATATTTAGACATATGTTACATCATGAAGTATACATGTTTGGATCAAATTTTTTAAGAAGTCTGCATTTCAATAATTGTGTGCTATAATAAATATTTTTGGAACATCTAACAGTTACAATTAAGGGAAACATTGAATTGTATGAGATAGTTGAATTTTTGCTCAATTAGGTCAACTTGAGAAACTTAAGTAGTGAAGTGGCATCCCAGTGAAGCTCCACAACACATTAATTCCCACTGTGGCCAATATACCTGTGGAGACGCAGGGATTCTATACAAAATAGCAATTCTATAAACAAGAACAAAATCATTTTGGAACAAAAACATCCACCAGATGCTTCGGCTCACTAACGATAAAATGAAATACATAAGCACTCAGATCAGTAGATCCTGACTTAAGTATTAACAGCCTAAATTGTGCCCCATCCCATGGTGCAGCTCTTATTACGAGAGAAAAGGTTACTAGTGCACTGTCATTAATCATTTCTTTTCATTCATAAGTCTTCCAGCAACTATAATAAAGTAAATAACAGGTGCTCTTTCACACATAAGAAAGCTGAGATGTGGGTGATTTGCTAATACACAAGGTCTGATAAATGAGAGGAACCATCCCGGCTGGAGCCTGAGTACTGTGCTTTGGTGGGAAAAGGTTTATTTCCTTTTCTCAAGAGAATGCTGTAACATACAAGCTTTCTCAAAAAAACAAGGTTACTTTCCCAATTTTGTATATCATTATTAAGAGAAGAATTAAGGTAACTTGAATACAATTGGTATATTCAATTTTCTGTGAATTCACACATCGTTCTTATTTATTTCTCCTCCCTCATGTCTCTTAAACAATGCAGAAAAAGTGAAAGTTGTATACACTGTTACAAATGAATCTACCAGGAGAAAATCTCCCAGAAATAATGTGAAGTTTATGGAATTTTTTTCTTCTGATCTTTAAAAAGAACACAAGGCTAAGTCATGAGGGGAAAGATTCTATAAAACAGGTCCCATGGGCTGTGAATCCGGGCTTCTGGGCTATTTTTAATAAAGTATGTAAACAGTGTGTTGCTTTGGTCTGTGAAGACCTGAACTTTAGAGCCAGGAGGAAAAAAGATCCCATGACTTTTGACATATGAGAACCTTTATGTGTGTGTGAGGCAGCTAATTGAACAAGTGGGTCAGGCTTCCAGGAACAAAGATAAAGTAGCCATATTTTAACCAAACATCCCAGTATGTCCAGTGACAGCCATTAATTTATTTTGACCAGGACAGATGGCCGTCTCCCTGATACCAAAGGCAGGAAATAATTGAGAAAATTCATAGCCAGAGTGAAAAAGATAGGTTATCTTTTGACAAGGTGATTTTTCAGTCTGTAATTAGCAACTGATAAAGGACTGTATGTTCAGTTTGGGGAAGAGCAACTAGTTATTTAAAATTCTAGTCTCACTTTCGTTTACAATTGCCTCTCACTGATACTTGCCTTTTCTGTGCTATCCATAAGGAGGGAATATATTTTATGAAAATAAAACATAAAAGAGATGTCAGTGAATACTGGATATAGCTCTAAAAGCCTCACTCTGGTCTTTGGTTTTAAGTACATGGCTTCAGGAGCAAAGCCAGTGCACACTGCCAGTGCACAAGCATGTGCTTATTTTAGTTTCCTTGTATTCGAAAGCTAAACCTTTTCTCCCATATCATAAACACTTTCTCTTCACTAAAATTCCTAAAATACATGTTCCCTGGCCAGCAAATATTTATGTTTTTAAACTGTACACCCTGACATAAATACAGAGGATGGCCTCTAGTGGAGCATAAGGAAAGCATTTGAGAATCAGAACAGACCACAGCAATATCAAGTTTTCCAGAATTGTCTTGAGGTAACCAGCAGGTTTGTTGGGTTAGGATTTTGGAGATCCCTTTGTTTAAATTAAGATAATAAATTCTGGCCATCACTTCAAGAATGAAAATCATCTCATTCTTTCGTCTTAAAGAATGTTCAAACAACTCTATTTCTCTCAAGTTCTTTATTTTGGCCAAGCTAAACTTTACCAAAAGAGCTTGCCGTATTCCAAGCACTGAAATTTTTTGTCTTTTTTTTTTCTGCCTCTTCTTTCTTCTTTAGACAAATATTTACTATGCATTAATATGGGTCTTTCATAATTGAGAATATTCAATTATTTTGACTTATAAAATGATTCTTGATATCCCTGACGAAGGATGAGGAAAAGAAGATGAGTGAAATACCATGTCCGCCTTCAAAAGTATTTATAATTTAGCCAACAAGCCACAGAACAGAAGCAATGGGTGGTCAGCCAATAGACTACCATAACCACAACTCGATTGCCATAAAACTGTAAAGGTAGAAAGACAGCAGACGCAGCATAATCCCTGCTGGGAGGGTACACTGGAATTTTGTTAATGGGGGGACTGATATAGATCTTAAAGTACGTTTGAAGGGAAAGTGAGCGTAGCTAAGTGGTAGAGCCTTCATTCAGCATGCATATGCCCTGGGTTCATTCCCCAGCACTACCACTACCATCAACAGAAACGTATATTTGGAAAAACAGAAGATGCTCTAGCAATGTGGCACACCACATCTCATCCTTTTTCACACCCCTAATCCTTTTCCCTACCCCCGAAGCCAGTCTACCTCTTCAGAAGAAATTCTAGGCTTCTCAGGAACGCTGCTGGAACAGATTTCCTTAGGAACTGTTCCACTGTCACTACACGCAAACCAGTCTAGCTGTTCACAGATCTCTTCAGTCAGATCTATTACATAGTATTATTGTATGACTTTTTAAAACCACTATCAGTTACATTAATCCCTGTTTACCTGAATGAAATCATTACAACCACTGGGTCAAGTGGATTCCTTGTTATCTCCTACCATTACAGGTGTTTACCCTATGGAAGAAACATTTGTAAGAGTGGATATATACCTGTAGAGATCTCAGACTCGAACAACTTAGGAAATGACTAACTGGGTCAGGCCTTCAGAGTAAAGAGCAGTCCTCAAATTTGTTATTTATGGACTTCCTTTCTTAGAGGAATACAGTAGACGCTCCAGTGAAAAGAGAAATATGCAATTCATAAAAACCTCCTCAGGCAATCTTGACAACATGTGGGTCTATGCTTTGACACATACCATCGGAAAATATTATTCTAATATATAAAATATCTTTGATATCAAGCTCTGTGAATGTTGGACTAACTTCTCTCACTAACCTAGCATAACTCTGTCATTAAGAACCTACCCAAGCAGTTTCAAATTTGCTTACATTCCACACTTTTGATATTCAATATTTACCAAAAATAACTCTTACATAAAGTAGCATGGCACCCACCACATTAATGTTTATTCATCTACAATTTTCTTTTCACCTATATGCCTTCCTTCCCACTCTGCCACTTCCTCAGACCAAGGACTATCTTTTGGGGCTTTGCATTTCCAGAACCCGGGGCAGGATCCAACACTTAACATTATGTAAGACTGCTTCCCCCTGCCATTTTCTGATCTTGTATCAGCATTTCTGTTCTAAAGTATTAACGCTGATGACTTTATAAAGGTAATCTATAGACTATGCTGTGACAAATACTTCCCTTGGGGACAGTAAAAGAGTATACTAAACCTTTGGTAAATTAAAAAGAAGACACAAGCTGCCTGTCCTCCAGCTCCTTTCTCTCTCTCTCTCTCTCTCTCTCTCTCTCTCTCTCTCTCTCTAAGCAAACTACCCTCATCCCATACAAACTAGGTTGCATGAGTTGGGGCCAGAGAGCCCTGGACAATTGGATGCCTGTCCTTCCCAGGTCTTAGGCTATTTTTTTCAAAGATATTTTCCTCTTTGAAAAGTTTTTGGACGCTTTAAGTTTTCTCCCCGATCTGCACCATGAATGTGCAAAGTTGAATAATTTAGCATCGACATTCCAAGTGGGTCTTTTCTAGGAAAGGATTCTCTAACATGCCCAGACACAAAGGCATGCAGAGGTCTTTATGTTCTTTCTTCAGTGGCTGCAAAGTCTGAAAACACAGGGGACTTTTTGACAGATGTCATATCATTGTGATTAATTAGCATCCTTGCTTGACAGGCCAGGTAAAGGTCACCAGAATGGTTCTGGCAGGACAGTGCACCACCAATTCACATCAGAGCAACGAGGGATGTGTGGAAGACAATTCCTACAGCACGATAGGAAGATGCAATTGTACAGGTGTCCACAGACTTCACATACCTAAACGTTTCCGACGGCTTTCTCCGAGGTGTAGCATGTTGAAGGCATACTGAGTAGCTGTGCATCTCGGATGCAGCATCAGTGAGGGGTAGGCATGCCGTGCTAATGACTGCATTCTTTACAATCTGGTCTGGACAGCACAGTGAGCTAGGCAAAGCTCATAAGGGACAACATATTAACTAACCTTGTCATGTTATGCAACAGAATTCACACCAGATGTTACAGTACCAACACATTATTCAACATGTGTGTTTGCCAGGGTTTCCACACTTAACAGTTATCTCAAAGAATATAAAAGCATTGATATACCTAATATGGATATTTACATGAAATCAAAAAAGATAGCAATGGAAAATGATAACACATTATATCTGTAAAAGGAAACTTGCATCTACACACTTTAACAATGAAAAAAAGGAAGAAATTATAATCAGATTGGGGCATTTGATATGGATCAGTAAGATAAAGGAATGGTGAGGGAAAAAACAGAAGTTCCACTCTGAGAATTTTCTGGAAGTTGGATGAGATCACCCAAATCTTGATTGCCAACTTTGTTCAGGTATTACACTATCATAGACAGGATGTAATCAGACAAAAAAGACTAAGTTTTTGCACACATGGAACTTAAGCTTTACTCTGAGAGTCAGAACAAAACTGACAAGTATAAAATCTGAATTCGTGTAGTCACAAGCAGTGGCATAAATGTTAAATATCAAGTATGGGGTGGCGAAGGCCTGACTCATAGCTTTTGTCATAATATACATAATCTCACCAGTTTCAAGTGACCACCTGGATATCACAGGCTGGGAAATTGTGAAGAGATGTGCACAAGCTGCCCGCCAGAGCACAGTGAGTTAACTTGGGCTCACTGCTGGGCATGAATTCAAGAAGCAGCACTGGCTAAGAGTCAGGGGCTAATTGAGAATGCTGGATCATTTAGGCAACTGTCAAAGTTGTCCTCTCCCTAGTGACACTTGAGCCGAGACATGAATGAAGACAGAAGGAACCATAAAAGTTGAAGGCAAAGAATTGAGAATGGTATTAGAAGAAAGAATGAACACAAAAAACCAACGAGTAAGACATAGATTTGAGGACCAGAAAGGTCATTGTAGGAGAAGTAGACAAAGACCATCTAAGACCTTTTGGGCCAAGTTTTGGATTTTTAAAATCAGAGATAGAGACTCAATGAAAAGTTTTCAGTAGGTCAGGGAGATGACCTGGTTTGTATTAATATCTTTAAAGACTCAGTCTGGCTGCTATACTGAGGAAACAATATACTGCAGAAAAGACACTTCTGCGGGATGAAGACAGGATGACCAATTAGGAGAAGTTTTTAGTAATCAAGGCAAGAGATGCAAATGGCACAGAGAGGTATAGATTTGAGATATACAGGTAAATCTATTTGAGAACCATAAGAGAAAAATGTCGCAACTCACTGATAGCTCAGGTGTTAGGGAGTAAATGAGGAGTCAAAGGTGACCTCAAGAGTGACTCAGATTTAGTCTTGGTGCTCTGCAATTAGGAGGTTTAGTTAATATATGTCATGATTAGCTTTAAGGGGAAAGAAAACACAGCAAAAACCTGGGCACAGGGAAAATCAAGAGTTATTTGCGGCAATTTTAGGTTAGAGATAGTGATATACAAACATAAATGCCAAGGAGGCAGCAAACTATTCAAATGTCTGTGCTTCAGGGAAGAAAACATGAATGAAGATCATTCAACCACTGATAATTTTCCTGACTTTGCCATTGGAACTTCATATAAGAACCACTACCTTGGAGAATGACCTAACATTCAGGTCCTAAAGCATCCCTGGAGAAGAGATAATATTTTATAGGTAGATAGGTGATATATAGACCAAAAATATCTTTAAGCTGCCCATGTCCCAGAAGCTATTCCTATAAGAGGCTATTCCAGGCCCAGAACACTTATGCCAAAATCTATGTTAATAATTATTAACAAACTAATAAAGATTAAAGTAACTGGAAAACAGAGTTTTTCAATGTTCATAACAGAGACCAATGGTTCTCAGCCTTAGCTACACATTAAAACCAACAAGAAGTACTGAAAAATGCCTACCTGTGGGCCCCACTCCAGTGATTCTGATACAATTGTTGCCTAGTGATAAGAAGTACGAATCTTTTAAAATAAAGGGATAAATCCTAGACAAACAACAGGAAAGGTAACAATAAAACCAAAAAACTGAAAGTCTCAGTAATGGTAAGGATACTTGCCAGAGTCACATAGCAACAGAGAGGTTACTGGTCTGCATGCGAGATAATTCCATCGTGTTGACAATGGTCCAGGATGTGGCAGGGAGCTGAGATAGAGAAATGATCACTGGTAAGAACAGAAGGAAGCAACTGGAAATGAGTGTACTTGAAAGTCTTCAGGAGGTTTGGGGTTGGAGGGAGCAAAAATGGAAGATGGCTGGACCAAAGAGTAAAGGAGTAAGGTCTTCTGTGAAAGTGGAGGCAAGAAGAGTAATTGCTGAGAGCAAAAAGCAGAAGCAGAAGATGTCTATTCAGAAAGATTGAGTGTGAAAGACACACAACCAGCCAATTACGGACTTCTGTTAGGTCCCCTCTAAAACACATCCCAAAGTATGAGAATTTCTTATCACCTCCACTGCTATCATCCACTGCCAGATATTCTCACCACTCACCTATTCACGACAAAGCAAAGTGACCAAATATGGTGGTGGGGAACAGGAATAACACCAACCCCAAATCCAAGCCATGAGATTCCAGGATCACAAGGAGGTAGGCAAAGGCTCTCTATTTTATAGGGCTGTGAGGACCGCAAAGTACTCAAAGTGAGGTCCATTTTGAGGAATATTCTGAAAAAAAGGAATATTGGATGATGACAGATGTGAGTTCAAAAGGATTTGTTGACGGTGAGTTGGGGTATATAGTGACTTGCTGAGATATGCTAGATTAAGAGGTTTCAGTTGTGATATTTTCCAGTTGATGCTTAAGTTTGTTGTACTGACCAAGACAAAGACATTAGGAAGGACACAATTAGCCTCACAGCCTCTTAGAGAACACCTCTAGGGGAAAGAATTGAAACATTCTAGTCAGTTACCTGGCAGCATGCAGAGGTGCTGGCCCTCATAGTCAATGTGATGACAACACAGACTTCTACAGTCCCACTGGGTGACATAGACTGATCTGTTGCTTCATAAAACCCAAGCACGACAGTTTGTGAACAGAAACAGAATACATAACCAGGTTCCATTGCACTGTCAACAATGTGACAGGAAGACTATATTAACAGAAAACGGGATCACCTTGTTATGCATTATAGAGAACAAACTTGCTTAACAACACAACAACTTGCTCATCAGATGACTTGACTCATTCTAAACAATATAACACTGGTTAAGCAAGCTTTAGGAAAAAAAAAGTCTCCATAAGTTTATTACACAGAACATGCTGCAGTAGCCTTATGGATGCTGTGAGCCCGACTCCTAAAATATCTACATTTTCTGAACTAGAATTGATCATCGTGTGCAAAATAAAAAATAACTTAACTCTCCAATTTGCAAAACCATGCACAGTAAAAGCCTTACAAAACCATACACATAGGAAAGGGCCTAGAAAGAACTCTCCTAAATGAAGTAGCACCATAGATAATATAAATTTTTTTCTCTTCATTCTTTTCGGGTGCTTTCCCCAGACTTCTACTAGGAGCTCATACTTTTACAATTGGCAGTTGCAAGCTATCAATATTTATGAAGTATAAATGTTCAACCATGGCATTCAAAATGACATCTCTACCATCTTAAATGAAGCATGGCTGCTCTCTCCCTGCACCACTCCCCATGCACCAATATGGGGCCCCTTTGTGGAAATTTACCACTTCTCAGTAGTACTTTTCTCTGAGAATTGCCTCCGTCCCCCCAAGGCTGGGCTCGCTGCAGCTGTCTTTCACAGCATAGCTCAGCCCTTAGGCCAAACTTGTTGAACTAGAACAATATGGGCTCTTTCTTTGGGGAATCTGAAATTGTGACAAGAACCGTAATAGGGTCTGTAGTATCTTTTGAACTGATGTAGCAAACCTTGAGCTGTTTGGAAGCCGTCTTCTGTGATGGGGCAAGAGACTCAAGAATCGGTCCAGGGAAAGGAGAAAGATAGAATTTGATAGCAGAGGTAAGAGGCACATGAAGCAGCGATAGTGTATCACCTATATAGCAGTCCTGTTTTCAGACTTCTTAAAGGTGTGCAATTACCTCAATACGTTCAAATCCCTTGTTGATACTGCTGGTTTATTTTACTTAAAACCTGAGAGATTGGGACCATCATGATATCTTTCCTGTCGCTCACCCTTTCTTTCTCTCCCTGTTTCACTACTGAATTCAAGTTTAAAAATTCAACAATGAAACAAAAATTCAAAGTTCATGTAAGTTACTTTTTGAATATAACCAATAAGCAAGGAGTTATTTTAAGCATGTGTGTATAAATTTTATTTAAATAAATTGTTTTTAAATTATTCCAATATTAGAACTACCTACCAATACACTGTATGTATTTATTAGTGTCACTAGTCTACAAAGGTTACATTTCATTTTGAAGAGAAATAGGTTCTGGAAATTATGAGGACAATATTCCACCCATACCATGGCAGCAGGATCAGGGCTCCACGTCCGCACAGGCCCTACGACTATCACTGTAACCACCATGAAGCACTGCTTTATACTGAAAGCTGTAGGGAGCCCATCAGAAGTCCAGGCTCAAGACTAGCTCAAAGCACAGCAGCCCTCTCTTCCTGACTTCCACCATAGCCCTGCTATTAACAAAATAAAGAAGGAACATTTTCCTCCTGATGATTAATACATGAAGAATGGTTTAATATCCGGCAAAGGTGATGTTTCTTATCAAGACTGCAACCTGCTGCCCAACTGGAAAGGCTTTACAAGAAATAGAAAGACACATAATGAAGAGGAGCTGATACTCATGAAATTTCCAAGGACACGTGAGCACATAAGAAAACATAAGCGAATTCCAAAGTATTTCTTATGAGAGATCTTGCCATGTGGAGTCTCCTCTCCAGGCTGAATGATACTGTGTATCCTCTTCCAAGGAGAGCTCTCAGCGCGTTATATTGTTTGATAATTGCTTATTGTCTTCTCCAAAAAAATCCTTTAATTAATACGTATTCACAAAGCACAAGTAATTATATTCACTACGGGCAGGCGATGCATATACACGCTGCTGGTGGTCCTGTTCGCCGTACCCCCGCCCTCCTGTTTTACCTCTTCCCAGGGCCCTTTTCCTCTCTCCAAAGCCTACCTCTCTGGGTTCCTCTGTATCTCTTTTCTTTTGCTCTTTCACTTACTTGTACTTCTCGTTTCCATAAGAGAAACCATATGATAGTTGACCTTTTGGATCTATTTAGCTAAGCGTAAGTCTCAGTGTGCTTCCATTTTCCTACAAATGACTCAAATTTATCTCTTTTGTGGCAGAGTAGTACTCCATTATGTATATATACTACATTTTCTTTATCCAATCATCTGTTGATGAACATACAGGCTGCTGTTGAGATTTAGCTAGTAGGAGTTGTTAAGCATGTACTTGGAAAATGGTTGATTATTATGATTCATTATATAGCCTTTGGTTTAGAAAAAGCATCTCTTGTTTCCCAAGGATAATGTAGGTATGACAAATATTTCAGATTTTTGCTCTGACTCTGACAGTCCTGGGCAGGATAAGGATCTCCAGGGAACAGGAGGGAAAAAGGGGAAGCAGCCATAGACCCTCAGCCTTGTGTGCTGCAGGGCAGCAGGTCACACTTGACCTGGCTTCTCCCAGCGCACTAACACTTAGCCTGGGCTCCCAGACAAAGGGCCAACGCTGCTCTCTTCCACTGACTCCCCAGAATTTCTCCCTGGAAAGACGGAATAAAGCAGGGAAGCCAAAGGGTCGGCTGGCTAAGGGGGAGAACTCAACCTGAAACTTCCTCCCTTCCTCCAAATCTGCAGGTTGTTATGACTAGCAAGTTACTCTCGCACTCTTGCTTTTGTTTGATCGTTTACAGACACTTGGACGCTTGAAACCACTAGACTCCCAGTTGTCCGCATTCTGGAGATCCTCTTGAGGGCACCTCTCAGAGAGCACCCGGAAATGAGTCAGCGTTGTGTGGTAAGCGTCTCTTCTACCAGTTCATTCCTTTCAAGTCCGCCATGTAATTGTGCCCTCAGCTTTTGTGCGGTCTACAAAACCAGCCTCGTTCTGGGACTCGGCTTCCCACTGGCTCGGCTCTGGCTGTTCTCAGCAATCACAGTGAGCTTCATTTTTCTTCATTTTGAAATAATTTTACACTCAAACAAAGTTGCAAAATCAGAACAGACAGTTCCCTGCACACTCGCTTCCTTTTCCAGTGGTTACATTCTGTGCACCAATCAGCACAGCTTCCAGAAAACGCACTCCGGTACGCTTCCATTAGCTAACTCAGAGTGACTGTGTAAGGCCCCCGACCTGGGCACGTGGTGCTCTTCGCTAAACCTGTCATGGTTACCCGTCACTCTTACAGTAAGGCTCAAAATCACTACACTGGTTTATAAGTAGTCTGACCATCAAGCTTGTTCGTCCCGACAGCCCCGGTTCCTAGGTACTGTGCCAATGCACTGTTTCACTTGGCGCTGTAGCACACTCAGGCGAGGTAGTTAGGATGGCAGGTTATGTGGCCTTCCCACTATGAGCTCTCTATGGTCTGGCCCCGTCTACACAAGCTTCTAGCTTTTGATTGGCACCACGTCATCTCTTGATCCTACAGACTTGAGGTTCCCAGGGCAGAGCTGAAGGCACGACGTTTCCCTCTCTGGCAGGATCTCTGCCCGCGCTGGTCTTTCTCCTTGGAACCTCCCCTTCCTCTCTCCCGGTTAGCTCCTGCTTGCCTCAGCGCTGCACAATCAGTCTTTCTGCGGATGAGCCCGCATCCCGCAATTAAACGCTATCACACACCCTAGACGGCTTCTCTGTATTGCTTATCCTAGGTGTAATATTATAACAATGCCTACAAACCAAGAGCAAGCTGGTGGAAGGGAGGGGGCGCGTCCGTGTTGGCACAACATCGCATCCTGAGATCCAACACAGGGCCAGATACACCTGGGCAACTTCTTCATAATTATATGCTGAGTGGGTAAAAGTTCAGCTGACAACTTCGTAAAGAAAAAAAAAAAACAAAAAAACAAAGATGGGGGAGGGGAGGAGGTAGGGAGGGAGGGAGAGGGAGAGAGGGGGGGAGAGAGAGAGAGAGAGAGAGAGAGAGAGAGAGAGAGAGAGAGAGAATCCCTTACAGCACCTCCCCTATAGATTGGTAGCCAGTGGCTCTTCTAATAACTCAAAAACTTACTTTTAGAGTATGGCAGACCCAAGTTTGAAACTTAATGCCTGTAAACTGATGAACTTAGGCCAGTAATGTAACTTCTATGAGTCTTAATTTTTGTGACCTGATAGTGGTAATCGCAGTAGCAATAATAATAATAATAATAATAATAATAATAATAATAATAAAGTCACCTGCTTTACAAGAGTTTTGTAGAGGCAATGAGCAATGAGCAAATTTGCCGAGCTTAACCCTCAGCATCCATATCCATAGATGTGAACGCTTATGACGCAGCTAAAGGTACTGCAGGTACAGTGCTTCCCCTGAGCCTACCAGTCCTGCCCTTATCACAACAGATACACGGGGAGGACTTAGACCTTCATGGGGCACTGCCTCCTCCTCATCCCACCCAGCTCTCCACCCTCCCCCACCTCTCTCACACGGAATGCTTCCCTCCTTGCAGGGAGCCAGACCAACCAGGGTGTCCTGGACTCCTCTCCTTCTGTCAGACCCACATCACATCTGTCAGGAAAGCATCTCTGCTTTCTTTACAAACTATATTTGAAATCCTGCAACTCCTCACTGCATCCACCACGCTGACCCCCACCCTGCTTGGATTATTGCAGCAGCTCCTGCCTGGGTCTCTCTGCCCCGATCCAACCTTCAAAATATTCTCAGTGGAGCAGCCAGGGAGACGCCATTACATTGTATGTCATGTCATGCCATTCTTCTACCAAATCCAGACGAGGTCCTCCAGACCCTGTGGAGTAAAATCCAGCCTGCTCCTGGGTGGCATCACGGCCTTGCAACACCAGGACCCTCTTGGTTTCCTGGGGCTCACCTCCTTCTTCCTTTAGATCGCCCCTGCAGGAGCTTCCCGATCACTCCCTCTAACACTGCACCCTCCACCTCTGAACCCCTGCCTGCTGTCATTTCTTCATGGCATTCATCACCTTCTACACATTCTTAAAATTCATTTATTTTCTTTTTAAACTGTTTCCGACAGTACAATGAGAGTTCCAAGTGCGTCTGGAGTTTCATCTGTCTTATCCAAGATGTTTGCTTAGCATCTACACTGTGTCTGACATACATTAGGTCTTAATAATCATACCTTGAAGGAACACATGGATGAGTGAATAAGCCACCGCTCAACCCATGTTCTATTCATTCAATCTGATATAAGGTATCGGACAGAGAATAGACCACTACACCTCTGTTGAGTGTGATGGTTAGAGTCAAACAAACGGGAGACCGAGTTAGCTAGGGCATATTTCTGATTCCTGGCCTCCTGGCAGGCAGGTGAACTGGAGGTGACTTTGCCATAGTCTATTAAAGGTGACCATACGGCCTCTACACTTTGAGATGCTGGTGACTGAGTAGACGGGTGAGCGTCAGAATTTTGGAGGCTGAGTATGGAAAAGGAAGCACACATTCACACCCAGAAGGCGACTAATCAGGTGGGATCACCAGCTGGTAATTTCTAAGGACGGCCTAAATTCAGGAAGATGTCTCCCAGAGAAGACTCTGGCCAGATATCCCACTGGCTTCAGGGCCAAAATGCGGCAGTTTCAACATTAACCAAATTCATTTCCCACTGTCACTCAAAATAAAATTTCCAGAACATATGCTGAGAAAGTGGCTCAAGATCCATTGCCCAGATGCTGGCAATATAAAAACCAAAATGAAGTACTTATAATCCACTGCTTCTTTTATGACTCCAGAGCCTTTTGCCAAACAGACAAACTTGTATTTTTAAAAGCTCAAGTCCGAGCCAAGGCTTTGGGTAGATGGGATTTGAAAGTAACTTTGGTAGTATTCTAATAAACTTGGACTGAGTGGTGGGCACTGAATTCTCAAATAGAATGCACTTATTAATAGACACCAGGGAAATGAACATTAAAAAGAAATAAATAATTAGCATAAAGACCTTATAAAATCAGCCTGCAAACTTGAGGCTGAGGTCCTGCTACTGTCACCAAAAGGCATGAGGAACTTCCAGAAGAAAGAAACTGGATTACCACCTACTAAATAAGAGAAAAGACATTTTCACAATTGTTAAGGCTAGAAGGCACTTCACAGACTCTGTGTTCCAGGTGTCTCTTGCCATTACTTTCTCTGGATTTCAGTTCTCAGTTCTCTCTGACAGTAGGTCAGAGAGGGAAGGTAACATGAGGGAGCTGGCTGGCGGGTCTCTCATCTTCCTGACTTCTCCATTCTTTCCCACTATGCACAGTATGGGACGTTACCCCAGGTCCTTCCCTTCAAATTTTTTCCTCCCTCTCCACCAGCTCAGTTCTTTTTGATGCTTGTTCTAAAAAGTCCCTTGGTATCATCATCAAACACCATGCTGGATTAATCAACAGAATCACAACAATGTTCTTCTGAATCCTTAGTAATTTGTCTGATAAATCAACTAAAAGGTGAGAAGGTTCTGTAGAAATAGGTAAGTTTTCTAACATCATGCATTTTATTCATGACAAAAACAATTTCACAGCCTAAGCTAACACAATACCTCTACTGAAATTCTAAGACAGGTAAAATTAATGTCTATAGTTCTCAGTTTTTAAGAAAGAGTACTAAAAGACTGAGAAACCATAGTTGCATGGGAAATGTCCTAAAATCATAGAAAACAGTGCTCATTCAAGTGACCGACATGATATGTAAGGCATGAAATAAAACCTTCTGAAGAGACTGCTTTTAATTACCAGATTCATTAGCTAGCTACATCGCAATGAATCGCTATAGAATGCCATCTTAGCTGAGAAATAAAACAATTCTGGGTGGTTAACACGGTGTGAGATTAAAATATTTACACTTCTTAACATTTGTACTCAAAATAATCATTTGAGACCTTCACACAGAACCAAAACTAAAAATTTAATACCTCATTAACCTTTATGTTTATAACCCCCAAAATGGTGGATAAGTGAAAATAGATATTTTATTCAAATGCAATCACAACCTTTTTGTAGTTTATATTTTCTCTAGCTTCATTTGGTAATAGCTTGGTACTTTACATGAGCGATTATGAGGCAATCTTCAGCAGTGGCCAATGCCCAAAAGAAAATGTTTATGACCTGACTAGGATAATTGCATTTTCCTATTAAATATCGCTCCTTCAGGGCTGGTTATTGTTGAGTATAAATGTGCCACTTTATATGCAAATAAAATGTACTAAGATTTGAATAAAATGTTCCGCACATATCTACTAACAAATCATCTTATTATGATTGATAATGGCAGACACACTTCTCATGATATAGATGTTAGTATTACATACAACAAGATACAGTTTTCAAAGTTATGTTTTTAAAATGTCTAGACGCAACTGGACTTACTATCTTTCCTTATAGCTATGGAAGATTTGGGGTCTGCATTCTGAGTTTTATTTTGGGTAAAGAGATTTTATAATATTGTTATTTCTTGCCACCTATAGTTTTTTCCCTAATTCTCTCTAATCTTAATTTATCTTTAGTCTTTTTCCTATTTAGCACATACTTAGGAAAATCAACTTATGAGATACTCGACTGCAAAGGATTCCACAGAGTCTAACTTCTTACGTTCTGTCTCAAAAAGTAGTTTTCACACATAATGTGTGTGGGGCATAATCACCTTATATATTTGCTTTTCTTATTTATAAAAACATATCTTCACTGGTTTAGATCTTTGATCATAAAACTCATGATCTATCTTTTTACATTTGAAGGAGCAATATTCTTATATCTCAAATATTATGTCAGACCCGTGCCTTGTGTTTCTATTAACAGCCCCATTCTTGGATACTGTGCAACAACGATCCAAAAATACAAATGCATTTCGTATCTGTCTGTGAACAATTAACACCATACAATAAACACTGACTATTCAAAGCAAAAATATGTTCAAGTATTTCATCTCCATTTTCATCACGTTGCCTGGATCTTGGCTGTCTTTTCCTGGAGCTGTGAGGGGAGTGTGGGAAAATTCAATGGTAGGACGTTAAAGCCTGAACTCTCACTTTTCTGGCCAAAGCATTTAACTCCATGAAGTTGAAAAGACCTTATAAATGGATGGGAATTGAAGAGCAGAAAATTGAGGAGAGCATCTTAGGGCTACTCCACCAAGTCAAGGCAATACTGCACATTTGAAAATGCTATTGCTTACGTTGAAATTTTGAGAAAGTCCCACACTCAACAAGCTAGAAAATCATTTACCCAGGAGTCAAAGCTATGTACTTATATTTCTCAAATTTCTTATACTCCTGACAAATATCTAACATTTTATAATTCAAGTTATAGTCTATTTGGCTTTCTAATTAGGATTTAAGGATCTAGGGAGATACAGAAAGAATAGAGTTAAACCAATATTTGCATTACATTAAAGACATACGTAAAATATTATCAAGGTGAAAGAATAAAGAGACTGTAAAGATTCAATACATACCACTGTTCAAAAAATTATAAATTTGAGTCATTTGTAGGAAAATGGATGTACTTTGAAGCCATTCTGTTTAGAGAAATGAATCAGACACTGAAGCTTAAATATCATGCTGTTTCCTTAATATGAGAAACCCAAAGTATAAATAAATAAAAGAACCAATAAAAATGTTGGTATAGAAACAGGGAGATAGATTTTATAGAGAGGGAGAGAGGATGTAGTTGGAGGGGAGGAAGAAGAGGGGAGGAGCGAGGGGAGGAAGGGGAAAGGGAAGTGAACGTGATGCAGGTGTGTTATATACGTGCTCCAGTTCCACAAGTTGAAAGGAACCATTATGTATCTCAAATATACACTAACAAAAATTTTGGAAAGGGCTGGGGGCATCGTTCGTGTTAGAGTGCTTGTCTAGCAAGCGCAAGGCCCTGGGTTCGATCCCCTGGCACCACATAAACCAGGGATGGTGGGATGTACCTGTAATTTCAGCACTCTGGAGGCTGAGGCAGGAAGATTGGGATGAGTTCGAGCACAATCATGCTACATAACAAGTCTAAGGATCAACCTGTATTATATAGAGTAAGATCCTGTCTCAAAAAGAAAAAAAAAAGTTTGCAAAAAAAAAATGATAACATGGTTTTTAAATCCCCCTTCCCTTTTAAAATACTATCGAGGGAATTCAGAAAGCATTGCTTCCTAGGCAATTCAATGACAATTTCCGTATGGCTTAAAAAAAAGGGGGGGGAAAGGAACTAAGATTCTTGATCAACCTGAAAAGCCAGAGCTAGGTAGATTATACTATAAGATATATTTCCATTAATTGTACAGGAAAATAATTGATGTGATTGACATCCCTCATCCCTGCTGGACTGTAAATTTCCATAATGTCAAGGCCTGGGTCTGCTTTCTACATCACGGCTTTATTCTTGCTCAGAATAGTCTTTCCTACTCAGCAGGTCCTCAAAAACATTTGAGGAATAAGTGGGCTGGATGGATAATTAGTGAACTGATGATTTTTGGTCCTATTGTTGTATTCCTTATAGATGCTTCTAAAACTATTGTCATCCAATATTTATAGCTATTGAGATAAACACACACACACACACACACACACACACACACACACACACACACACGAGGGAGACAAATGGGGAGAGGCAGAAAACGAGAGGGAGAAGGACACACAGGGAGAGGGAGAAAAAGAACAAAAAGGGGGAGACTAATACGAAAATAGACTTCTTCCTTATGGTTTTTAAAACACAAGAAATTTTAATGGCCTTAATCACTTAGATGTTCTGCTTGTAAGTGGCAAAACAGTTTAAATTACTCCTAAAAATGAGGATAGTTTCCACAGTGCGAAATTAAGTCAATGTAATTAACATTTTAATGTTAAATAGGACATAACTAAGATCATCCTCAGAACAATAAATTCAAGTATAAATCCCATGGTTAGCAGGGACATAAACAGACTTGCTGGGAACTTGAAATTACTCTTTGATATCTGGGACAACAGCGATGGGTCACTGGAAAGGTGTATGCTTCGAAAATGACCTCCTTATCTCTTTATCAATCTCCTTGTTTTTAATCTCTCTTCAAAATGAAGTCAGGCTACCTGTCTAAATTGCCAATCTAGTCACGTAGCCTCCTTGCTTAAGATCTTTCAGCATGTCTTTTTTGAGTCGCTCCCACTGCCTAAAGAGCACTTGTTATGGACATTTGCTTGGTGTAAAAGTTTTGATCAGACTGGTCCCGTCTGGAGATGTGCTCCATTTCCCATTACGTCTTGCCTTAAGCTATGTGTTCCAGTAATACCAAAGTGCTGGCAGTGTCTTTGCAGAACACACTGCCTTAATTTACTCCTCTGTACCTTTGTTCCCACCATTTTCTTTGTCTGGAATGTGCCATTTCTTCTTTTATCTTTTTCAGTCCCTACTAGAAGATGTTTGGTTACATGTCCCTCTGCTGAAGAACAGTAGAAAGAGGCACACCTCTCAGGACTTCCTGTGTTATGTGGGAACTGACCGGCGGCCTACCCATTTCCTACTCTAGGGTCCAAGTATTTCCATTACACTCAGTATGTCTTGGCCATATTTATGGCTATTATACTGTGTTTTTTAATCATCCATCTTGAAATCAGAGTACTAAAGGAATAAGTAGAGGTTGAATGACA
The DNA here is from genome assembly GCA_004027205.1 of Ctenodactylus gundi. Lineage (NCBI taxonomy): Eukaryota > Metazoa > Chordata > Mammalia > Rodentia > Ctenodactylidae > Ctenodactylus > Ctenodactylus gundi. Next base: position 241,749 of record PVKB01000943.1, on the reverse strand, counting down.
CTGAGTGGTGACATTATCTTGTTCTTTTACTAATCAATGTCACCCCTCAATGTCCAGGTATCTCCTAAAAGTTACAGAAATTATCTTCTTTTTTCATATAGGTTACTGAACTAAGTGATCGATACCCTCTAAAATTAGAGGACTGCAAAACCCTTTATAAATGACAACAAAACCTCATTGCTAATGCTGATCTATTTATAAATAACATTAGTAGCTCAGGTGGGGAAACATATTCTAGTATGGGTTAGTTTTGTGTGCTCATATTTATAAAAATATTCTCAAGGAATGGAATATTTATGCTAACGCATTTCAGCAACAAAACTGGATATTATTTGCATATTCAGAACATTTCTTTTTTCACTCAGGTAATACTATAAACTAAAAACAAATCACAAAATCATTTCCCTATGTTATTCTTACATGCCAACGTATTCCTAGAGAGAATTATAGTTGTTTTAAAATCATAAGAATAATTTCATATTAGAGATGCTGCTATTCCTTTAACAATGGTGGTGCTAGCAGGCACTTGGTGTGATCAGATATCACGACTTCCTGTCTCCGATGCCCTCATAGGGTGGTGACTTAATCAGTACCCTCCAAAATATGAAACAGGCAACTTTTTCTGTCTTTTGAGCATTTCACATTATTGAACCATCTTCCTTCAGTCTCCCTGTGTGCCATTTACCTCTACTCTGTCGCAACTTATGTCACTACTCTTTAAGATTTCTTCTGGGCTCAGTTTTGTTACTACACTGAAATCTTATGCATAATTATGTGAGGTTGCTATGGAAATTTTGTGTGACTTGTCATGAGGAAAATCTATTGTTTGTGAGATAATTCTTCACATTAATGACTCAGGAATCTTTTTTTTTCTTTTTGCCCACATTTTCTATGGAATTATAATCAACTGCATATATTTGAATATCTATAAGCAAAAGTCATTTCATAAATAATGTAGCCAGAAAAGTTATTGAATTTGCCACTAAGGTGAAGCACTCAGCTGTAGTCAGTATAATTTCTCATGATTTAGAAAGAACTGGTAATAGGACACTTTTTTGAATACTAATTCAACCCATGCTTACCTCACTTAGGAAAAAACTCCAAAGAAGTTCTATGCACTCATCGCCTAAAATTATAATGGTAATGGTATCATATATATTTTGACTACATTGTAATTTGACAATGTAATTTTGGAAAATATGTTAGCTACTACGAGAAATTAATGGTAGATATAGAAATTTTCTTTAAAAAAGAAAACCCTGTTTGTCCTTCTGTATCACAGACTTTTTTTTGAAGTGAGAACTAAGAGTAAAATGGATTATGTGGCATTAGTGAAAGGCAATTCAGAGTAAAGACTGTGACCAAAGTAGAGAAGGCAAGGGCCATACCACACAACTGGATCATCGTGTTATATTTTTCTTGCCTAAAATCCCCATGACCAGCCTGGGATGGGAAGACTTAAGACAGCACATCAATTATCATTAGATAATTCATGTGCATCTCTCTTTCAGTGCTTACTTTAAAAAGATTTCAGGGGAAGAAATTTTCAAGTCACTGTAGATAGAGGACAACTGTGATGAACGTGCCATTTTGCCATCAGGAATGTGGCTCAGGGAATTGAGAAATTAGAAAACGTGCACCTCAAATCAGAGGCAGAGTAATTACATAAACAATTCCCAGGCAACAATTTGTCTGAAAACATAATCAAGTATCCAATCACCCAAGTAACCAATTTTGGAAAGAGTATGTGGCCTTTCATGCAGGACAATCTGCTGGTACCAAAGGTTCCCAGATGCAGATCTAATAGGAACAGAGAAAGCATGGAAGAAGAAGGGTGAGGGGAGTGAGAGGTTCTAGAATAGATTTGTGTGTTCTTTTTGAAAGAAGCATTGATATTATTACTCTGTATATATCAGGACTGGAGATTAACCCTTAAAGGGCTGAGACATAGAGAAAGAATAAAAAAGAATGAGAGGAAAAAGGAAGAGAGAATAAACAATGAAAATGACTTTCCTTGGACTATGACAAAGGAACTCTGTGAAGGAAGGCTTCACGAATAGGTTTGGCAACAGCAAGTAGTCACGTTAGGGCCTGAATGAATGTTACGCAGATTGAGAGGGCAATCCAGGTCTGCAGAATATCTGATAAGGCTCCTACTCAGGGAGTCTTTATGTTCTGGTAGAAAAATCTTAGGGCATCTTCCTCCCTTCTCAATACTGGACATGGCTTAGGACATGCCTCTACTGGACATGCATGTGCGTATCAGAATAGGTGAAGGATCGTGAAGGATGGCTCTGTACAACACAGTTGATCAGAAGGGATAAGTTTTTTTCTGGAAAATAAAAATATTTTTGGGGGGAAGAAAATAAGAAAAAAACCTTTGGTAATACTATAAGAGAAAAATAAAATCATTTGTAAAAGGTCAGGGAGGGGAGATTTTGGTAAATGAAATTGGAACTGGGAAGAAGGAACTGAGCCTTGGCCACTAGATCCACTAGATGGTTTGAGGATTTTCCCTTGCGATGAAAACAAAACATGCAAATAAGAATTCTAGCTCATAGCTCAGACTCAGACCGACTTTACATGCCAGGTTTAAGAAGCAGTAGTCAACCCCAAGTAGAATCCAGAACCCACCATGGTGACCAGAGAACACTTCCTGAGATCCTCAGAGGGACCCAGGGGCTCATGCCACATGGTTAGGATCATATGCATCTGAGATGAGAGAGACGACTCACCAACCTACAGCCAGCACTCTATGCTTTTAATTCAACCAGAGAAATGTTGAAAAAGAGCAACACGCAGGGGACCTCCCCTGGCATTGGCATCCCACACGGAGCACTGAGGCATTTGAGAGCCTACTGAATCACCTCTAGCCAAAAAATAGGTAGAGACAAAGGAGGAGAGTTTGAGGGTGAGGCATCAGGATATTTAGAAGAACTCAAAAAGGGGTTGTTTTTCTTGGTCAATGTCTGTAACGCACAGCTGCAAAGAGAGAGTCTTAAACACTTTCTTAGTATCCAAAGTCACATTTACATGGTTCACAAAATTTCAATAAATATTTTTATTTTTTATTTTATTTTAGTGGCAGAAAATTGACATTAGTAATATTCTAAAGTATTAATAAACAACCATTGGTTGCTTGCTGGGCCTATATCTTCTTTGCGCCCTTGTTTATGATGCTTGCTTGAGCTACTAATGAGAAGAGAACGAAGGTGAGCTTAATGGATAAAAGATTTATTCCTGCCACAAGGAAAGATGCAAATAATATAATAACATGCTACACTAACAAAAAATTTATAGCTTGACTGGTTGAACACTGGAAAGACAACTGGTTTATTATTCATCACAAATCTATATAGGGCAAACAAACTTTAAAAGACCTACTTCTCGTAGTTAAAATCATCACACACACACACACACACACACACACACACACACACACACACTCATGCACACAAACACATTCCAGTTGCCATAAGTCTAGTAAATGTCTTGGCAAACAGTACCATATGTCATATTAAACCCACATCATATATTTAAATTTTATCAGTTTTCTAGTTTTGAATTTATTTTGGTTTGATACTTAAATAAGAACTATAAACATAACGAGTGTATGGAAGGAAGAAAAATAATCAAGAAATATAGAGCATATATAGAAGCATAAATATAGAAACATAAATCTGTGAAAACAGTGTCAAAATGTCCATAGTATGCCATCACTTACAAAATTTGATAAAGTTTACAAGAAGTGCTCATGTAAGACTGTGTTCACAGCTGGATGAGAACAAGCACGAGGCTAACTTACTGAGTGAAGAAAATGATGTCACGCTAATAGAAGGTAAGAGAAAACAGAGCCTAAACTCTGATATTGCTCCACCCTTGTAATCAAGGCAAAGGATGTCCATGCTGAAAAACACCAAGCCCAAGGTAACTGAGGAGTTCCGGTGGGAGATCAGCAAGGTGCTTTGCATAAAGATAAGTCCCTGCAATAAATTATTCCCTAGGGTAATGAAGAGTCCTCAGATGTGTCAGTAGAAGCATTTTTGACAATCTTAGGGGGAGACCATGCATGAGGAGTCACATATCCCTCATTTTAAATGCAAATCTCTCTCTCTCTCTCTCTCTCTCTCTCTCTCTCTCTCTCTCTCTCTCTCTCTCTGTGTGTGTGTGTGTGTGTGTGTTTAAAACATTGCAGAATTTATTCCCCCAAATCAAAGAAAAAGCTTCATCTAGAAGTTTCAAATAAGTTATCAGTCTAACAACGTTACACTCTAAGAACATTTCTAGATTGCAAGTTTTTAAAGGAAGGTGTATGACTATTTTTAAAAATGAGTTCATGATCAGCAGAAGATACAGGGGCTACCAATTAACATTGGAGAATGCTATTAGGCAAACTAATAATTTTATTTTGAGACACAGTCTTGCTCTGTAGTCCTAAACTGATAATTTTAATCCATTTTTTATGAATATCTTTTTGCTGTGCCAAGACCCTACTTAAGATACCACTTTGCCCTGTGTTTCCACTTCTCCTCTGCTCCTTCCAGGCAGGAGTGGGTCCTCCTTCTTTGTCTTTTATTCTCTCGATATTTTGGAAGAATATTGGTTGTTTTGTTCATGAACTCTCATTTTGGGTTAGACTGATTTTTTTTTCTCATGATCACATTGAGAAAATGTGTTTTGGGGAAGAAAATGACGCCATGTCCTTAGTACATCACATCAGAGAGTTTACAATGGCAATATTTCTCATTATTTGTTTTAACAGATTAAAATCTCAGTATGCTAATGTGCAGTTTGGCTATAATATTATGCATACATGAGTGCATGCACACACGTACATGTTGTATGCTGACATGTGCATGGGCACACATATAAAACCTGTCAATCATTACAACTATTTTAAGAAACTTTTGAGAACAATTATAAAAAAATATTCTCCATTCTGTCTTTCTCTGTAATAGCTGTGTTATTGAAGTAAGCGCTGCACAGAGAAAGGCTATGAGCATCTTGCATTTAGTTCCTGTTTCTTACCATAACTCCACTGGCTGAAAAGCACATTACCTGTCTTAAATAATTCTTGGCACATGTACATCTGAAGCCCAAGGGACCAGAATAACTTGAGTCATGTTCCCAATACCTAGTACCCATAAGGTTAGACCCATGCAATGAGCTACACTTACTGAATGGTGAGGACTAGAAGTGAGGTTTTTCTCCAGAATCTTATCATTATATTTAACCTATTAAGAAGCCTGAAATGTTCCCATTTTATTGATATGTGGAAGTGTAAAATTTGAGGTTTACATTGATACTGAACATTTTGTGCACATATATATCTTGGCAAGATCAGAAGATCTTTCCCTGTCTCCTTTTGGCCCTCCCCCTACCCACTCCAACCCCCCCCCCCAGTTCCCATTATTTTCCACATTAAATTCCCTGAGATAATTGTGATCTGGGTCTCTCGTACTAGAAAAACCATTTGATATTTCACTTTCTGCCTCTGACTCACTTTACTAAGCACAATGGTAAATATCCCCTTTGATCCAGAGATACCTCTTCTGGGAATATTACCCCAAAGAATTATAAACAACACACAACAGAGATACAATATACCTATGTTCATAGCAGCATAACCGACAATAGCTAAAATATGGAAGTCAACAAAATACCCATCAACTGACCAATGGATACACAAATTGTGGTATTTATACACAATGGAATACTATGCATCTATAAAGTCAGATAGGTTGGAGGCTTTTGTAGGCAAAAAATCCTAAATTTTATATTCAGATGGAAAGATACAAGTTCCTTGAAACAATGAGAGTCTTCCTCACATCTTGCTCAGCTTATATCCAACTTCAAAACAGCAAGTAAACACAAAATGAGCTCACTGTGAGCATTTTGAAGACTATCCCTCATTTTACATGAATGACAGAGGCTGCAAGGAGACTCCCTTTTAATTATTAGTCCAATGTCCATAAGTTTCCTGAATTTAATATTTTTCCTGTCTCTTTTTGAGATATATATATATATATATATATGTTGGCATTAAGATCCTCTTGTCAGAAGTAAGTCATCAATATTTCCACAGAAAATGCCTTATTCAACAATATACACTTATTATTTCAGTTAGAAACACTTTCTGATAGCACAAATTTAAAACACATACTGAAAATATAGGGGGAGACAGAATGGCTCATTTTAAAACTAAAAACCAGCAGAACTGAAAGAAATAATTAGCTGAGCATATATTTGAAAGTTGTATTTTGCAATATGAGACGTTTTCAGTAACAACCACCAGTCTGAGATTTACTCATCTTTAAATCTTTTATCCACTGCTTAAAAACAAAAGCTAAGAAAATAAAGTCAGAAATTTATTACAGAATTGTTTTAACTATTGGTGACTTAAATCTAAATAGATATATTTGATCAACTATTATCAGTTAATAAATATCTACTTTGAACAAACTTTTCCAGTGCTTAAAAATTATAAAATGCCATATAGTGACAATAAATAGCTAATAAGGAAATATTTTTAAATGTTTAGCATTGATTTAATATGATTCAAAATCAGAACAAGATGTAATGTTGAGGATCACTTGAAGTTAAATTGGTATTATCTTTGTAGAAGGCAATCTGACACTATGTTTCAAGGTTTTTAAAGTACATAGGAAATATCTGAGAATTTGTTATACAGAACTAGTAACATGAATTTACAATAATTTATATGCGATTATACTCACCATCTTTAACTTACTGTTGTAGCTTAGATCTAAAATGTTCTCCAAAAGTCTTTCATGTTTGGAAGGTAACTGGATCATGAAAGCACTGTACGCAACAGTAGATCCATCTGTTGATGAGTTCATTAGCTAAAAGAGCTGTTAGGAGGTGGGGCTAGTTGCAGATGGATCACACAGCGTGTGGCCTGAAAGGCTGTATTCTTGTCCCTGGCTCCTTCCTTCTGCCTAGGTTTCCTGGCTGCCATGGTCCTTGATTGGTTTTACTCTATGATGCCCCTCTGCCATTCCATTCTGCCTTGGAGCCAATGGCCTTGGACTGAACCCACTGGAAACTGTAAGCCCCGAAATCTTCCCTCATTTTAATTTTCAGATTCCGATATTTTATCCCAGTGATACAGAAGTGACTAATGCACTTAACAGGTGACAAACTGAAATCATAGCCACGTAATATATGAATACACGGAAGTAACCACAAATGCCACAAGTAAGGATTGTTTCATAAACTTTAAGATGGTGGTCCTTAAATCCCAGAACTTCATGCTTGGAATTAAGTCGAACCTCTATAGAATCCCCTTGCAATTCTTCTCAAGTAGTTAAGTGTAAGTGTAAGTGCTTGTTTATCTGATATACTAAAGAAAACCAGAGCAAGGAGGGCGGTACATGCCTATAATCCTAGCACTCTGGGAGGCTGAGCCAACAGGAGTGCAAGTTCAAGCCCAGCTTGGGCAATTTAATAACTTGGTAAGCCTTTGTCTCGAAATAAAAAATAAACTGAGGATGTAGCTTCATGCAGAGGCTCTGGGTTTGATCCTCAGTACTACAACAACAACTAAATCAAATGAAATCAAAACAATAACAAAAACAAAATCCAACCAACCAACCAATCAAATGAACACAAAAGCAGAATATCAACCTTTTGGAACCTTGGAATTAGAGTCTACCTGGCGGGCCAGTGGCCTAGGGAACAATGACTGCATCCCTGTTTTCTGTGATATCACAAAGTCTAAGAAACTGTTGGCTACTACTTTGCCAGAAACTATATCTATTTTAATATTCCTATGATATAATAAGAATATGGAAAAGTCAAAACATCTCTGTATTGCTCAGTGGAAAAATTTATCACTATTTTTTATATCAGAAACAACTGTTTGTCTATACTAGAGATGGAGCTTGACAGCTACTTTGCTCACGTATTCATATTGCTTACACAAAGATCTATATGAGCCAATAGATATTAAAATGTTAACAATGGCTATCTCAAAGTAGAATAAATTTACCTCGTTTTTAATTTATTTTGTGTTTTTGTATTGTTTTTCTTATAATGACAATTATGACAATAAAATTTTTAATCATTGGAAATTAATTCAATTATCAGCAGTTTATTTAATATCTAATCTCTTAGTTCCCTAGTGAGTCCCCAAGAGTCACATGGTTAATCTGTGAAAAAAAATCTTTGTACCTAAAGCCATGGGCTCACACCCAGTGCCCCCACCACTATTGCATGCTATCTCTTAAAGTGCAGTGTGCGGTACAATCCTTGCCTTTGAAGAGCTAATTACCAAGTCAAGAAGACAAAGGATATAGGCAGAAAACAATCATTATATGCTACAACGTGTTATTTATGTAAGTAACAGCAAGAGATCCTTTTGGAAGTAGAGGGCATAGAAATCTCAAACAAAAGAGAATAAAACGTATTATAGGACACATTTTGTGAATCTTTCTGAATTTGTAGAGTTGGAACGTAAGAATTATTGCCCCCCACCCCCAGCATAGATACGCTTTGAAAAGGTTGTGAGATCAGGAAGCGTGTTTCTACAAGGACATGCACACAACATGGCCGTGATCGATGGTAAAAATAACATTTAAACACAAAAATTTTAGTAAAGGCTGAAATACAAATAATGTATGGGCTAAAATGCAAATATTGGTAACTTCATATGTACAACTACTTATTTTGGTTTAAAATATTTTTAAAGAAATGATTATTTTCATTACATCTTCTGTACCAGAGATACGATGGCTGGGTCAGAATGGCTGCTCTAGCTGGGACACCCTTGTCCCTAAACTTTTAAACAGACAATGCTTTGAATTTTGTCTCTGAGATCAGGTGACATCCAAATCCACTTAAGCTTAGCTTGTATGGTTTTTGATGTCACTGGAGACCTTGATGAAATTACAATCCTATTAGTCATGATGGGAGCAGACAAGAGACCTTAGGTGGCTAATGTTGCATTCACAACAAGAAAGAGCTTAGCATTTGTAAAGGGCACTGATTTCTGATAGTCCCCTGAAGAACAAGGCTCAAGGAAAGAAAGATGACAGAAAAAGCTTGGGAAAGAAATGCGAGAAAAGGCAAGACTGCATTTATCCAAACAAGTTATCTTTCTGTATTTTTTACATCATTTGTACCCAAATAAATCTTCATGTAAATGTGGGCTAGAGGAAGGGCATGCTTAGCCACACAGAGATTCTGTTACTGAGAAATCTGGGGAATTATGCTACGCCTTTGATCGATGCCAAGGATGCATCTCTCAGTATAAAGGGTAAATGGAGGTTATGCAGGAAATGCTTTTAATCTGGGTGATAAATTGCCAGATTCCATTATGCCTAATGAGTCTCATCAGGGCATAGCGAGATTCAAGAAAATAATAGGACCCCTTTCAAAGCCTAGTACAAACAAATTAGAAGAATTAATAATAAAAATCCTATTTATGTGCATGCAATTTCAAGAAGTTAATGAAGTCACTTTTAAAAGTTTAGATAATGTATTTTTAGCATTTTTAAGTGCCCAATCATGAAAACTGATTTGTTCCTCCATGCCACCCCCTCCAAATACAGCCTACAAACTTAAAGGATTACATTTTCTTTTGGATAACTCTTTTCCAGGACGGGCCCTGCTTAAACGTTATGGGATATGACAAAGCAAGCATTGCGCAGCTTTGAATGTGTAAGATGCTCATTGACCTGAAAGTAACAAATGAGATTCATTCATGCAAGTGTGCCAACTCTCCTAATATGCCTCCTAACCAAATTGAGCCTACACTCAAAGACATCGGTTCTCAGTCACCTGCCTGGTAAAACATAGATCTTCTGCTTCTCAATATAAAGTCTCTGGCAGGAAGCAAAAGGCAGAGTCTATAAACATTTCTGTATGGATCAAAAAAGTGGTTATCTCTCATCATCTAAGATCTCTAGCTCCAAATGACAGAAAATCTGCTGGTTTAGCACCAAAACTTCGTACAATAAAACAATCCAGAAGGAAAATTCAGACTTTTCCTTCTTGCCAACAGGATTCATTTAAATCATCATTTGAAAAAGAAGGTTCATACTCAAGAATCTAACCAAAGCATGTGGGAAAAGTTGGGGGAAAATAGCCCCTATTTTGTAGTTAAATCCCTAGTCCAAAAGATCCAGTCAGATATCCGTGTGTGTTCAGATTTCTATAAAAGTGAATGCCAAGTCCTTAAAGCCACGTGGAATGATAGAACTCATCATTTTTAAATGATATGAAGAAGCATAAAGATGACAATGGTGGCCATGTTGGAAGCTAAGAACAAACCTGTTTGTAATATTACCAGATCATATTCACAGTGTCTGGCACAAAGTACACAATAAATATTTCTTCAAATCTAAACGGAAGAGTGAGTTCTTTTATATACAATCTGCTATGTAAAGTTCATACATCCTCTGTTTTACTATAGCAATAATAGATGTTCTCGCTCACATATGCTTTTAAGCTTTGAATCAACAAAGAATGAGAGCCACTCCCTTTTTCTCAGAAAGTTTCTTTTTCGGGGCCATTAATGTTCTGTCCCTGCTTGGTTCTGCTTGCAGACCTCAGCATGTCCTTCCTGTTCTTTTCTGGTTTTTAATCACACACTCACTGGGCTCTATGACTTCAGCAATGCTTTCATGATACTCTGCCCTAAAATATTTACAAACTGACAATACACTAGATTTCAAAGCAATAAAGAATGAGATTAATTCAAAATCCTTACCCTACCCTCTATGTTTATAACATAGTTTAGTTTTTTAAAAAAAAGTATGGACATAGTCAAGGTTAAAATACAACGCCAAGGCCAAGCGAATGAGCAGATGCCAAAGAACCAGTTAAAGCGGTGAGCCCTGTTGTTCTGGCGAAGGAGATGAGATTTGGGAAGACCTTGAAGGCTAAACTAGGTTCAGGTACAGAAAGCTCAGGGAGGGAAGAACTTTAGGTGAATCAGCTATTATGAACGAAGACAGCCGGGATGGGGAAGTAATGTGGCTGCTTGGGGTCAATAAAAGACTGCTGAGTCTTTCTAAAGCTTCTTCTATATGTCATTGCTGCATGTTTATTTCAAATTCATATTTCTTTCCCCCTTAGATTAGATGTTTCTGCCAATATTCTTCTCTGTTCCAAAGGTTGAGATCCATGGAAGCATCATTTATATTTGTTTCCAAATTCAACATCACTTGAAGCTTCCTGGACCAAAATTATCTTGGGTTTAGTTAATTACACATCCCTAAACTGTGCTCCAGCTAAATAGGGACAGATGTTAGGACTCAGCTTTCCACTTGTTTTTAGATGAGCAAATCCTTTAGTACTGCTATTTATCCTTTGAAAACATCTATCAACATTCGCATTTTTCCATGAGGCCCTATCGTCATTGTACTCAGAATTTGCCTGACCAGTCAACTCTTAGACCTGTGCCACCCTTCCATTTCTTTGGTGTGATTCTCATGCAAACACCTCACAAATAGGGAAATGAAAAACTGAGGCAGAACTGTTAAAAATATACACAATACTTATATGAGGAAAGCTACAACACTGATTAAATAAATTACATGAATGAAGAAATATTCCTGTTCATGAATTGGAAGATTCAATACTGTTAAAATTGTCAGTTCTTCCAAACTTGTTCTTTGGACTCAAATCATCTCAGTCAAAATCACAACGATTTTTTTTGTGTGTAGTCAACAAACTGATTCTAAAATTTATGTGAGGTAGAAAATCCAGAATAGCAAACCTATTACGAAAGAAAAGATCAAAGCTGGAGAACTGACACTACCCACCACCTTCAAAAGATACTTTAAAACTGTCGTAACCAAGCCAGATCGTTACTGGTGAAGCTAAAGACATATTAACAGAACAATATTGAAAGCATAGAAACAGATGCATCACAAAATCATATATAATACATAGAATATAATATATAATCAGCACACAGGGAACTGAATGAACTAGGCCGCAAAAGTAGGCAAAGGTGCAACTAGTATTCAACAAGCATTTGTTGGAGGAATGAACAAATTTACAAAATATAGAAGTGAGAAATGAGGAATAAACTCTGATTATAATAGCTGACACGTTAGGTTCTATATATCCAAACCTAACAAAATTTGTAGAAGTTAATGGGGTCAGAAACGGGGAACAAATTCTAGTAAAAGGTAACTAGCATCTGAAATTCAATATTCAGATTCCAATCATGTCCGTATGATGGTCCTTATCTACAGTTTCATAAAAAGTTGGCAATGGGGAGATGTCCTTAACAAACCCCCCTTCTCCCAGTTGCTCAAATCCCTTTGGCACTAGGTCTCTTGCTTTTATGTCCAACACACATTTGAAGCACATCTTTTTTTTCCCATTCTCACTGCTACTGCCATTGAATTCTGCCATGAGTCTCACAAAGCTGTGGCAGTGAAGAACTTCCTCACCGGTATGCCTGACCCCATTTCATTTCTCCCTCACCCGTCCTTTGAATCCCAGCCATGATGGTCTTTTCTAAAACACAGAATTAACCACCATGCTGTCCGGCTTCAAACTTTCCGGTGAATGCCCATTGTCTACAGAACTAAGTCCCAGCTCTTCAGCCTTACATATCTGTCCAATCTTGTCTCCTGTCATTTCCTCTCTGGATCACACAGGAACTACAAACACAAAAAGGCAAAACAGAACAGCCATCGAGAGCAGAGCAGATCTGCTGCAGCACTTGAATCTCCGAGGGGGAGGGTTACCCAGGGGAAGTAAAGAGGAAGCTGTCAAGAAGGGTTCTACGGCCACAGGGGACTCCTTTGGGGACAAGTATACACAATGTCACAGCTCTGCAGAGAGGCTTGCAATAAATCCTGGGCCTGTGTGGATCCAGTAAGTGGGCAAAAACTTCTGAGATACCAAGAATAACTGTTTTAGAGTGCCCTTTATAAGAGATATCAGTGAAATCTAATAAATAAAATTCCTACAGAAAACTGTCTAAACATGTCTAAGTCATCACATTTCTTCAAAAGATACTTTAAAGCTGTTGGCTCTCTCATTCATACATGGCCATCCACTAGAAACTCCCATGTTCCTCTGTTATCCGTTACCTCAGCTCATTACTGCCCAAATGATGCACAATCAAATAAAAGTTTGGTCCCCAAACTCAACTTACATTACGCTGCCTCCTAAAGCAAAATTGAAATTATTGAGGATTAGTCAATATCAAAGTATCAAATTAAAGTCTACCAATGGGTTCTGAAGAGCACACAAGCTGAAATAAGTACAGTGAAAACCTTCCAGCAATCTTGTTGCATTTTTGGTGAATGCTGCAGTGAAGTATTTTGCCAACAGTCACAGTATTTTGTCTTCAGTAAGGAGGTGAGATGGAATGAATTATTCCCATTATCAATGTTGGATCCAATCATCTGGGAGGAGGAGTAAGAAGAAAATACTCAATTAAAGCATCTCCTGTACTTTGAGGTAGAGCAACATGCAGTTAGGCAGAAGGGCTTCAGCAGCACCTCCAATCCCAGCATCCACTGCTCCCTCATCTGCCTGCAAAGGATCCAATGACCACCTACTCTGCACAAAGTGGTGTGAAAGGTTGGTGAAAGCAGCAAGTGTTAGTGTTCAAAGACGGACATGATGTCTAAGGGCCCGGAGCTGTAGAATCACAGAGGGCAGAAGGAGAGCGTGGGAGAGCATCCAGTCCACTGTGGCTGCGTTCACATGTCCCAGACTCCAGGCTTCACGGGCCAGACAAAGCATGAACAAAAACAGTTTCCCCATGGTGTGTTCTATGTACCACTGCCATACTGAAGAGTGATTTTAGAGAGGCCATAGAAGATATATTGTACTCTTAATAATTGCATGAAAATTTACCTGTGAATTAGAAAAAAATTAAGAAAAACAAAACTAACCTTTTTACCTCATTGTTTTGCTAATATTCTTTTTTACAGTTATATTAAGTTGAAAAGAATTATTTTAAGGACAAATAGCAAGGAGTATAGGTCTCACTGGAATATGAAAAAAACTGTGAAATTATACACAATTAAGTAAAATTTAGAAAAACTTAGGTAGAACCAAAGATACAGTACCAAAACATAATTGTAGATTGAAAAAGGAATCTAATGTTTACCCTGTAAAGGCTTCATATACTATTCATATAGATTTCTCCTGCATTTTTTGGGGCTGTTTTGGATGAAACACAGAAACTAAGCAGCTTAAATTTTTATGCAAACTCTTGAATTTCCACATAATCCCCAGTTTGGAGAATCTGAAGGCAAGTTCTTAACTTCCATCTGCCAGGTTTTGCCTTTCTTTGTTTCTTACACTGCATGCAAATACGAGGTGGGGTGCGGAACTTAGAGCCTCAGGTATAACTGCCGCACCCTTCCCTTCCAGGCATAGAAGGCCCTTTGGTAAGCACCTCACAGGTAAGTATCTCACAGGCTTGGAACGGGGATCAAAGGGAAGCAGTGTCTGCCTAGGAAATAAACTGGAAAGAAAGAAATTTGTTCCTACACTTTCTCACCCAATTCAGAACATGTAATTGCAGAAGCTAAGATAATTCAGGGCAGATCAACCATTGTCAGAAGATTATCATGTACTAAATTTAAAATGTATATGGTCTTCATCCTTCCTGATAGAAGCAGCTCAATCTGGAAAGACTGTGTAGTAGTGGTTTGCTAAGGAACTTATACCACCCATGTACAGGTTAGCAATTATTTCTAATTATTTCATTAAGAAAGCTTTATAAGAAACTCTAACAGTAAAAAGACTTGTGCCACAAAAAAATAAATCTTGAGGCTCTCAATATCCAGATAATGTAACCATCCTATCAAGAGCTGCCTCATCAATAATGGTAGTCTATGTATAACGATAGGATTCTATTTGCATAATGCACCAACGGTGCCTCACACTGTAGCCTTCAGTGAATGTGCAGTATGAATTCACAGTCTACCTCGGTCTCAGTCAAAAGCCTCACGTCACACTCCACTGCCCTAACAAATAAATTAATAAGGCTCACCACGTTTCCTGTGAATCCCGAGGTGCCGATGGCTCCCTGAAATAATAACAACCTCTTCGTTCCGCCCTTGCACATTCTTTGAATCGTCATGAAGGAGGAATTGCTTTCTGGGTCCCCCCACCTTGCATGTGAACTCCAAATGTATGACTGGGAGCTGGCAGGAGCTGTGAGGGGAGAAATGGTCTCCTCCCTTCAAGTCAGAGGACAGGAGGAAAACTACCCAGATTTCCTTGTTCTCCTTTAAAAAATTATGAAATACTGTATCTGATCTTTCAAAAATAAAAACAGAAACAATCCGCATTTCTAGCTTTACTTGGATAATCATCTTAATGTGCACAAAAAACCCTTGAATTGCTCATTTCTTCACTTTCGTCTCCCTAGTGCATGGTACAGGTGGATGCTTAGAGCTCTGAGACAAAAGAGATGCTCAGTAAACAACTGTGGAATACAAGAGGAATACTGGATTACACGCTGGATCTGAGAAAATGACTTAATGTAACACCGGGGCACTTTGAAGTGTGACAAAATGCATCAGGCATTCACTTACCGAGACTCTCATCCCATCGCTGTGTAAAATATCTTGTAGGATAAAAGACAATGAAATCAGAATGTACAGTCAGACAAACCAGATCAGCACACAGAAAAGGCCAGCAAGCAGATGCACATATGTACTCATTTGGGAATACGTTTTTAATGTTATATATGTCAAGCAGGACTATCAGTGAAAAGCTGAGGACTTGGGGAGGCAAGAGAGAATAGAAGGGAGTGTGGACATGATCGAGGCATGACATATGCATGTGTGGAAATGACTCAGAGAAATATTAATTTCTACAGTTGCTAATCATGATATAGAATTTTCTAGGGGGGGAAACAAAATGTAGAAGATGCATACAAAGAGAGAGAGGGAGGGAGGGAGGAAAAAGAGAGAAGAGGAAGAAAGGAGAGAGGGCAGAGAGGAAAAAGAATCCTTACTTTTGGCCCCTTTGAATCTGATCCTGTGACCTAAAATCAAATTTTTCCTTTTAATAAAAAGATACATATATTTGTTTTTCCTTTAAAGTATTTATTTGTATATTAATGCATCTACACACAAAGGCAGACAAGATTTATGTAGGCACATTAAAAAGTCCATAAGGTTATAACACCCAACAGTTCAAATTGCGTAATAGTGTTATTAAACCATGAGGTTTGGGAGGAGAGATTCTCACTTTCTGTGTTATGCATTTTTACATTGTCTGGACTTCTTACAGTGAGCAAATATCATTTTTGTAGTAAAACAGAACAATTACAGATTTAAAAGGAAAGTTCCAATTAAGTAATTACACTTTATGGAATCTATAGAGTATTGCAGGAGCAAAATGAATCCTTAATTGTTTGGAATAAAATTAACCAAAGATACTATTCAACCAGTATTTTTTGTGCATTCTACACTTTGAATAAAAGAAGCCAATCATATGAAAAAGAATTTTGGGAGATAGATGTGTAGCTCAGTGAGTAGAGCACTCACTTAGAAGCAGGTTCAGGTTTGATTCCCAGCACCTCATTAGCCAGGTATGGTGGTGCACATGTGTAATTCCAGCACTTAGGAGACTGAGGCAAGAGGGTTGCTTTGTATTTGAGGCCAGCCTGAGCTACACAGTGAGTTCAGGACCAGGATAAGCTACAGAGCCAGACTTTGTTAAAAGAAAAAAAAAAAAAAAGGGAACAAGAATCTTTTGTCCGTGGTAATTAATTTTAGAGTAAGCCTAACTACCATTCGGTCAGTTCTCTGTTCTCTGCCCTTGGCCTGGTCTGTGTGCAGTGTACAGTGATGATGCTCATTAACCTTTGCCACTTCATCTGCATCTCAGACCAGAAGCTTGTCAGTTCTCCGAGTCCACACTAAGAATAAACCAGAACCCTTGGAGGTGAAGTCCAGGATTCTGAGTTTAACAATGTTCCAAAGTGCTATGAATTCTTTTTAAACTTGAGAAACATTAGTTTAGGAGATTAACTCTGACTCCCTGCATGATTCTCAAGCTACACAGATAATTTATTTCCATTGCATTGTCCATTTAAGATAAGAAAAGTAGACATTTTCCATACTCAGCAGGAAGTGCTAAATAATGTTAATCATTAAATAAAATTAACCAGACACAGTTATCCCTCAATTACTATCCTACTAAACTGAAGAAAATGACTTTAAAACACAGCACAGTAAATATGTGTAGACAGTTCCTGCTATTTTGAGAATATATAACTGTGTAATTACTTGTTTTAACCACCAGATAGTGCTCCCACATTGGTGGGGAAATCAGCCAGATCACAGGACTAGGACAAAAAAGTAGGCCACTGACTTCCCCACCCAGGACCACCAGCAGACATCCCCAATCAATTATGGCACTTTCTTCTTCCTCCCAAGATGCCTGCACCATGATACTTCAGTAAGCTGTTACAGGCTGCCAAGGCCCACTGAACAAAGTAAGAACTTAAGGGATACCTCTGGCAATAGGGCTGTAGTCTAGAAGTGGGGGGGGGGAGGGGGGGTTGCCTCATTTGCACAAAGCCTTGGGCTCACTCAATCCCCAGCACCACAAAAAAAAAAAAAAAAAAAAAAAGAACAAAGCATGCCTCTGGCATCCTTATTTAAAAATAGCCATGCACGCTAAGTAACCTGATCAAGGATCAAAAAAGGAAGCAGGGGTGAGTTACATTCCCTTTGGGTAATCCAACCAAAGTGTTGTGATTCCAAGCGGCCAAGGGCTACCCTCTAACTCTAAAAACACACTTATCTCCATTCCCTGATCAGCACAAGTTGAGTCAGAATTACTGACTATTACAGACAGAAGCACTCATCCAGACTACCTTAACTACTTTTCTCACATAGGAAGAAATGTTGACCAACAAGGATCCCAGTGGCCAAATCACACCACCCAAAGGGAAACAGATTCTACGGAACCAGATGTCTTCAATTGCACCAAAAGTCACACAGGGAGAGTAAACTGGGTGTAGATTCACCCGAAGATTCAGAATTAGGGAATGGTATCATCCTCTACTTCCAAGGAAAAGCCAAACTCACATAATGGCAGACCACATTCCCAGTAAGAATCTGTAGCCACTCACCTGAGGGCTCAGTGCTGGTAAATTGAGAAAAACTTTAATGAGAAAGGCTTTACTAGGAAGCCACACACAGCTGTTTTTGGGAGACTTCTGTTCTTAGATGGCCAATAGGCACTCATATTTAACACATGCAAAATTAAACCCAGAATTTTGCACTGCACACCCATGCCAAAATAACACCAAGTGTAGTTCCCCCTTGTATTACCTCCCTCTCAACAATACCAATACTCATACAGCTACTCAGAATATCAATCTTAAATCAATGAACAACATTATCAATTTTAGCCCTAGATATCTTGAGAATTCTCCACCTTTCTCTTCCTCATTAACTGCTGTCATCTTTGCCCTAGCAACACCCTATTAACCGGCCTTCTCACATTCACTATATGCCTCTCATAAGTCTATTTACCATAAGGTAGTCAGAATTTTCAAATCAGAATTCTGACTACATTGATCACTTCCACTTAAACATCAAAGGCCAGATGCCTGGCTCAGTGGCTAACGCGCTTGCCTAGCAAGAGCAAGGCACTAGGTTCAATTTCCCAGCACGACATAAGCTGAGCACAGTGGCACACTGGTTTTAACATGATTCTCAAGTCCGTTCATTATCTGACCTCATCTACTCCTGCCTCACTCCTAAGTCCTTCTTGAGTTCTACGTACAATCCTCAATTCTTCACAAATCCTGTTAGCACAGGGCCTCTGTACATGCAACATTTTCATCTTTCATGTCTCAGCTCTAGACTCACTTCCTCAAGGATACTTTTACAGATTTCCAAGAATAGGCTGCTTCTCACGGATAAGTATGTACTCTCTCATAGGTAAGCATCTTCCCCCTTAGACGTTTGGCATAAGTTAATAATTATACACACATTAGGGCATTACTTAATTAATGTCTGTCTCCTTACTCACCACTTTATTCTCAGTAGTCTGCAAACTCCATGACATCAGGCCCGTGTCCACTGTAGCTCATCACTCTACCCCCAGTGTGTAACCAAAGGCCTGACATAGAGCTGATGTGTAATAAATATTGATGACTAAAGGACGAATAAATCTATGAAGGCCACTGCTTAAGAAGAATATTTATTAACATGTAAAAGTGACGCATTCTGGGACTTTTGAAGGAATGTAGCTTGCTTGCTACACCAGCTCTTCATAAAGCTCACGTGCATATCTCTGCAAAATGGCCTCTTCTTGGGAGACACATATATCCCGAGATCCAGGCCACGCCATTTTTCTCAATCAGACACACTGCCATGGCACCTTGTACCTCCTCAGCCAGATTCTCCATCTGGAGTCACACATCATAAGATGAATTAGAAATGCCAAGTATGTGGGCATTTGAGTTAGTCCCAGGCAAGGCCTAGAACTGTGGGCAACAGAACATATCAGAGAGAAGTTCCTAGCGAACATCTGGTATTTGTTTCAGACTCAACATGGAAGAACAGGAGTGACCACAGTGTTCTTCTTCTTGGTATGACAGTTTGCAAGGTGTTTCTAATACTGAGATCTGCTAACCAGCTGCACTGAGTAACCCACATATTTCTAACATGTTTCATAACTAAACAGATCAGTGTTTCCAGGAGATCTAAAATAATCAGAAAGTAGCATCCTGTGCATGTTCATACCTCCATGTGGGTGCAGGCTGATGAGCTGTCACGCTGTCCCTCCCTCCCTCTGGGGTTCCCTCCATTCTCTGACAAATGCCAATGTTGGGCGAGGAACTACATTCTTCTTGCACAAAAGTAGTTTGCTTTCATCCAGGGTTGGTTCCTTTATCAGTAGAATCTTGAATCTGAAATTAGCCTTCAGAATACGTTGCTTGGCTTTCTGGTCTTCAAAGAAGTAACTTTTTAGAAGTTACTCAATAGGACAATTCCTTCTTAAATAATACTTGCAGCATCCTATTGAAATCCTCAGCTTGTAAGCTTACATCTTACCCTCCACACAAATGTGTAACTCAGATGGCAGGTAACACTTACATGGTAATACTCACGTACCGCCCCCCCCCCCAAAAAAAAAAATCGTGGAAAGAAATTGGGTTGTGGGCAATTCCTGGCAAGCTGGTTGTGACATCATATGCCCAGGCCCACAGTTGTCAAAACCTATCCATATTTCACATGAACAAGTCTATGCTTAACATCTTTCAAGTTCCAAGTGAATAAGGTATGCCTCTAGTAGCTTCTTCTTCAGAGCTGGGGACAAGCCTCTGGGACTGTTTTGAGCACCAGTCAATAACCCCTTTGGCGCCCTGGTGAGGTCCCTAAAGTGTGCTGATGAGAGAGAGCAGAAAACTAGGAACACTCAGTGCAGGCCCCCGGGGAGCAGGAACTCATTTCCATACCTGTTTCTCCCTTTAATCCAGCTCCTCTAAGCTAATGCTTTTTCAGGTCATAATCTTTGCCTGGTTTCTTATTTTATTTTAATGAAAATTTTTCATTTTTCATTTTAATCTTAATTTATCCTCTTTCTGAAAATAAGATTTCTTGGTTTTCTCTTGGCTCCTTCCCCATTTCCTCAGCCAGAATATCCATCCCCCTTTCCTCTTTCCAGCTTCTTTCTGTGTCCTCCACAGCAGGAGGTCTCAACCCTGGCCACAAATCAGAATCACTTTCAGAAGTTGGAAACACTTGCAGAAATAAAAATATACACACAAATATGTGTGTGTGTGTGTACACTATCTCGTGCATTTCTATTACATACCAGACAAATTAAGCAGCCCTCTGGGGAGTAGGATTTGGTCACTAACAACTTTAAAAAGGCTTTTCATTGACTTCACCATGAAGTTCATACATTCAAGATATATATATATATATATATATATATATATATATATATATATATATATGCATATCACTATATATCACTGAGAATATTTAATTTTTATGTATTGGGAATTTCACGTGCACTGCGCATTGTGTGGGGTACCAAGAATGCCTAGCTATCTAGAGATAACCTTTTACGCTGCTATTCTGAATATCCCCATCCCTCCTGTTCTTCTCACCTGTGACTTGCCTTGAGAGCTCTCTACTTTATTGTATCAGCTCCTTTCTTTTTCAAGAGGGTCCCAGTCTAAATCTTCAATCCAAACATTCAATTTGCTGTCCAGACAAGTCTATCTAACTACATGTTCGCTATGAGGCTCTGAGTGACCTGTGGAAAAATCAAACTCATCATGTTGAAAACAAAATGTCTTGGCCTCATCTTAAACCCATTCTTCTATCTCTGTCCTCTCAATGACGCTATCGCTCTTGTGGTCACCCACATTTTTAACCTTGGGTGTCTTATGCCCTCTAATCTGCAGACTCACTCCTCATTCTCTCAATCTTTTGTTCCTATTTCTAAAAGATGAGGTTCCTGAGTCAGGTCCTTGTGCTTTGCCTCTAAGGCTGTTAATGGAATTGCAGTGTTGCTAGGTACAGTCTCCTTTTCAGCAGAAACATGAGAGTATCTGTCTCAAGGGAAAATTGAAATCATGCCAGTTTTTTCTAGTTTTCGTGTGCGTGTGTGCGTGTGTGCGTGTGTGTGTGTGTGTGAATATTGGGTCTGTAAACTGGTATAAGGTGCACTCCAAGACCTGGCCTTCCCTAACTCTCTGGTCCCTCTTAAAATAAATTGTGAAACTACCATTAAAGCTACAGCAACTTACCACTTCTCTTGCCATGTGGGCTTTTTCTTACCTATACCTCCCAGGCTTTTCCACTGCCTGTAAACCTCCTCCCACTATAAATGATTCATTATATTTTACTAAGTGCATATGATCACAGTAAAAAAAAAAATCGTATGTCCTTGTTTCTACATTCACTATTAATGGTAAACTCCTTTAAAACAGTGACCATGGCTTGTTTGCCATTATTTTTATTTTTCTCTTTGTATTTTCAGAACCTAGAACACTAGCTGGAACATCACTCAACTCAGGCTCACAGAATAAACAGATGAATAAAGCCATGGAAGTTTAAAGATCTAATAAATTATTTTACATTTTAAGATTCACTTACAAGTCCTTAGATAGGTTCTTTTTTATCAACATATACTCCAAAGGCCCACTGCATCCTAATACTAACTGAGCAATATAATTCAGCATGGGGAGAAATTAGTTCATTATAATGTCCCAAGAATACACAGGGATCATTGGTATTATTAAACTCAGGCTTCTCTAAAATGACACTCTTTGAAGACGACAGAGCCTGAAAGTAGCCCCTAGCTAAATTATTTCAACCTAGCATGATTACTTTGGATTAAAGTTCTCAGCAAAAAATTAAGTCTAGAGTCACCACATTATAGGAAGCAGGTTGTCTAGTCAAGCTACTACCAGGCCTGGTCTGCTGCTTCCAGAGACACGGATTGATCTGACTCACTTTTAAATTGACCAGCTCTCCTGAGAAACAAGACTGTTGGATGTTATATCATGGATGTGAATGAGTGGTATTGAGCTTTCAAGGAAAGAATTATGCATTATGCTTATTTTATTAGAGATTCTAATGGAAACCACTAAGCCATTAAGTAATAAACTGAGTTTGACCTTGTCAACATCCTACATCCCACAGCATTCTGAGAACATTTTGGGTGTGGCTCTCTGTCCCAAGTTGTTTGAACTTCAACTGAATACACAAAAGTGTTCAGTTATCAAAAATGTGCTTATGCATGCACATTATTTCATGTTTGCCTGCACCTGCCTCGCAGCCATCACCAGAGGCTCCAGAAACACTCAGAGAACCACTGAAGTGTGAGCAAGAGCTAATAAAAATCCTTACAGTTCTAATTACAAACAAAAAGCAAGAGCGTTTCAACTCTATAAAGTAGATCTGGAATACCCTGGGAACTGCTGATGTTTATAACCATACATAAATTACATTCATCTTCATAATGACTTAGTGCAGCATTAAAGACCGATACAGAAAAAGAAAGCCATGTATTCCAATTTTATGGAAATATTACTTCTATTGCCATTTCCAGGAATTCTGCCTAATCCAGATGGCAAAATATGTAGAAATTTACAAACAACAACATAAGCCTTCCTGCTTTGAGGGTCTTGTTGTTCTCTAAGTCACTCTATCCACAGAACAAAGCAAAAGCACTATGCATGTTGGGAAAGAAAATAGCTATGTCTGTCCACAGTCAATCAGTGGGCGGGAGGAAGCAGGAACCAGAACAGTCCTATTGATCCTCTTTCATTCCGTGCTGTGACTGCAAAGAAACTATGCGAGCAACGACGTGAGAAATTCTTACTGGCAATCCCGGCCTTCATCTGCTGATTCCTTCACTACTCCTCATTTTGCATGGCACTTGGACTTTACGGAAAGCATACAGAGTCCTTCCTTCAACTGAGAGAGACTTCAAAATGAGTGGCTTAAATAAGCAGTAATCCTATTTGATATATGTGAGAATAGACATGTGCATTGTTTATTCACCTGCTCAACAGAAATTCTGGCTTCATTTCTGGAAGCCAGACACCATATTAGAGAATAATGAAATACAATGAGTTATTTCCCTTAGAATATTTTAGGGAGTACCTACGTGGGAAAAGCTACAACTGCAACATAGTGACATTGGGGAATAATAGATCAAACACATAGGGACGTCTAGAGGTCAAGGAGAACGGTCTGAGGAGATGGGCCCTCCAAGACAAGGGGGAAGAAGGGACGCGCACTAGTCAGATGGAGGAGGACAGGAAGTGGTGCAGGCTGGAGAACAGGGGGTGGTGCAGGCTGAAGGACCTACCGCTGGAAGAACGGGGGCTCTGTAAAACCTTAAAAGGTAAAGCCAAACTACAGTATTGGTTTCAGAAAGGTTTTATGGTATTAAAACTCTTCAGTATGGGCTTTGGAAATTACTATACAAATCCTGCAAAAGAATGAATCAAGCACTCGATGGTGATGCTTCTTCACAGAATCCTCACCTATCGTTCTGGCAGATGCACTTTGGAAAAACTGAAACAGATTGTGGTTTATGAGGGGAAAGACACAAACCAGCAGAAAAGCTAGATTTCAGCAAGTAAAAGTCATTCCTCACACCCTGATTGCTTTCTTTCTGAAAACCCATACTGGGTCCTGAATGCGTGGTCTCAGTGTCAGACCCTGGAAGGTTGGGGCTGGGGCTTTATTTCATTGTGAAAACGTGGAGTGGATGGAAATATTTAAAAGGCAAATTTGTTTATCTGATCTTGAAAAATATAATTAAACAGTTTCATCTTTCTCCTTGAAATACTAAGGTATACAAGGACAATACTTAGCAGTGTGCCAGCCAGTAGGAAATACTGACTACACAGTATCTTCTACCTACCCTCCTCAGCAACCTATAAGAAACTAGGTAATAATTTATGTAACACATTAGTTCAGATAGAAAAATCATTTTTTACTTAATCTGACAGCTCAGACTCCAACGTAACAGCTTTCTAAAGGCTCCAAGATGGACCCCAGGCTGGGGCATGGGAGAGCAGCCTGCCAGTTTCTTTCCCCAGGGCCCACTCCATCTGTGAGAGGCAGATGAGCTAGAGGAATTATATAACCAATTCAGTGCTATTCATAAATTTCTAGTTACAGAAACTTTGTTCAACACTGTAAGGAACATGCTTCTACCCACAGATAATGACTGGGGTGAAGATATGCTTAAACATAAAATATTCAAGGACTGTTTGGGTCAGAACACGTCAAATCAAGTAAGGTTTTCTCATTCAGTGATACTAGTTGTCATTTGTATGGTTAACATGCAGAAGAAAGATTGCCCTTCTAAAAATTATTTGATCTGTGTGTTCAAATACTTTTAAGGAATTCTTGGAATTATCAAGTAAACATGTAGGAGCTGGTATTAGTTTCTAGAAAAGTCATCCTATTTTTATCCAAATATTTCCTATTTAATTCAAGCTCCAACTATCACACACATAACTAGGATAAATTATCCTCCTCCCCATCAGATGTGCCACTTTTGCAAATATCTCTCACAGTCTTTCTTACATTTTTTCTCTCATTCAATATTATCATCCATTCCATTTGAGAACAACATGGAAAAGTAACTCAATCCCCAACACATATGAAATCCAAAAGATATGGCCAGCAGAGTTGGCGCAATGAGAAATATTATAAAAATTCTGCTTGGAGTTTAATCAATATATAGTTCAATGAACTTCATCTATTCAAATAAAAGATACAAACAAGGTTAGTAAGCATAAAACAAAGCTGCAGCTAAATGAACAAGATGGTTGCCAGGTTTTTAAAAGTTGCATGGGCTCCATTTACCTGGCCTCAGTTCTCCCAGCCACAACGACTCCAGCTGTATTTCAATAAGTCAAAATCACTTATCATACCCTTATCATTGTTTTTCTCAAAATCCTTATGAACTCCTAAATACTTCTCAAATCCATTAAACCTCCTAGCATGGAATTCATGGGCATTTATCCTTGGCTTCTAACCATAAGACTTAAGACCATAGTGTATTAGTTTGCTAGGACTACTTTAACCAAGAACTGTAGTTTTAAAAAACAGAAATCTTATGTTTTACTTTTGAAAATTCGAAGCCCAAAATTAAGATATCCATGGGCTGGTTCCTCCTCAGGACAATGAAGTTGAATCTGATCCCTGGCTCTCCTGTAGCTCATGGAAGCTTTGCTGGCAATCTTTAGCATTCATTGGCTCGTAGAAGAATCCCTTGAGATCTGCCTTAATCTTCCTGTGGTGAGCTTTGTGAGCATGTCTGTGTTCAAATCTCTCCTCTTCATCAGATCATGAGCCATACTGGATTAGGGCTTACCATCAGGACCTTATTTTAACTTAAGAAACTCTATGAAGACCATTTATCCAAATAGGATCACCTTCTGAGATATTGGGATTAGAAATTTAGACATGAAATTTTTTTAGGACATACAACTGAAGCAACATGTAGTAATGTCTCTGCCATCCTTACCAATAGGATGAATCTGTGGGGTAGCAATTTTAATGGGTGAAATAGTTTGTGGTCAGATAGATTCAGCATGAAATTTGGATGTGGCATTTGTATAAAGCGTTTTTACTATGTAAGACGGAGACAAAGCCTCTATCACAAAGAATGGTGAGAAGACTATATAAGGAAGGCAACTTCTATAAGGAAGTAAAGGCTAATGCTTGCACGTGGCAGGTCACTAGTAAGGACACCCAGCCTTAAGAGGTATGGCCAAAGGAAATGAGCATTCTGCATTTCTGGCAGCAGTAAAGTATCAGGTATGACCTCTATCATACTATACAATAACACAATAAAATAGAATTTATTTTCTGATTTTTTCTTATTCCAAAAAAGAAAACTTCTGAGATAATTGAAAATAACCCATCAAATACCTCTGCTTAAGATATTAACTATTCTGTTATAAGAGAAAGAGAGAGAGAGAGAGAGAGAGAGAGAGAGAGAGAGAATGTGTGGCGTGTGTGTGAGTGTTTGCATGTGTGTGCATGCATGTGGTACTGGGAATCAAGTTTAGGGCCTTCACACAGAGTTATATCCCTGGTACATTTGTATTTTCTATTTTGAGTACAATATCTCACTAAATTTCTAAGTTGCCCAAGAGGGGCTTGAAATTTCTAAGCTCTTGCTTCAGCATCCCAGACTGCTGAAATTACACACCTGCACTACTGGTCCCAGAAAGAAAAAATTATTTTTTGGTTTTGTTTATGGCCATTTATGTAGCCCTATAAGGACCAATAGAAATGAGTCTTCTGGTCTTTTCATATTGGAGTTAATCTGGTCATTTGCTTGAAGGTGCCTAGAGAGAAGGAACAACATGTTCATGAGACTAAAAACATTTTTGGAAGACAGACTTTTTTTTGAAAAAATGTAATTCAATGGGAATTTAGCAAAATTGTGAAAGGTACCTTTGTTCTTCCATCCCTCCTTTTTTTTTTTTTTTACTAATCTTGATATCTACTGATTACTTGAATATTTTCATTCTTCTGATATCATTCTCAAAATGTGCTTGCAAAAAAATCAATGATATTTTGAGATTTAGTAATAAAGTCCTCTGGAGCTTTTGGGTAACATGGGGTGGGTTTTAAATTGCAGACCCTATCCCAATATAAATAGGGAGGTTTTTACATTTATGATGATAATTTTCTAGCAGGGAGTTGTAAGGTTTGTCCTGATCTACTATGCATGTATGCATTGCAATAATGTTCTGATCTCTGTGAGAAGCGCTTTGGTTAGTAATACAAAAGTACTGCATAGACCAACAGTGCCGATACATCTTGTACGTGATGCCACACAAGAGATTTTCAAGCAAGGAGTCTGAGCCAAAGGAAACGAGTGCTCTGCATTTCTGGCAACAGTAGTAGCGTGAGAGGTTGGCATCTCCCACTAAGTCCTGTGCCAGGAAGCAACCCTCCTTTGCATGTCAGCTCATGGAATCTTCAGTCGAGAGGGTTCTGCTATGTAAAATATCACGTGGTTTCTCTAATATGAGAAACCCAGGATACAGGCATTTTATAGAACTGAATGGGTGTGACAGTGAGAGTCAGGAGGATGAGGGAAGGTGGGGGAGGGGAAAGAACTGTAATACTGTCATGATGTATATATGTACACAAGACATTCAAGCTCATTACACACTGTGTGTCACATATCTACACTAATAAAAATCGGAGGGGGGGGGGGAAGAAGAGTTCTGCAGTGGATAGTGTTTCTTTCCCCCAATAGGGTGCTGTTTATCACAAAGAGGGGAAAGAGGGGAGCGGAGGCCTGGATTTATTTCTCAAAACATTCTGTCCTTGACGTCCTACAGAAGAGTCAGAACTTGATCGCCTAGGGAATTAACAGTGGTGTCAATTCTTTACTCATATCATAGATTCATCTTCTGGAAAACAAACTCAAATTCACCAAGAAAAAACTCTCAAAATGAGAAACAAGAGATGTAATGAGACACTTGGTAGAAATCTAATATAGGGATGTGTGATTAAAAGCCTTACTTTTCTGTGTCTTTATACTTTAAAAGGAGAAACTGTTATTAAATAATCTGAATTGTCCTAATAAAAGCTAGCACATCTGACCAATAATAATGGTCAATACCATCAGCTTGAATCGATTTTTAAAAAATTTAATGAGAACAATCAGACGAAGAAAATGTGTTCATTTTAAATGAGTGCTTATCCTAGCTGGGGCGAATGAAAAGAGCAAATACTATGATTTTAGAAGTGATAAAACTGTACGATACATCAACATCGACATCTTTGCAGAAAGATTTATGAGGCGACCGAAGCAAAGTCCAGCAGATGGAGAGTGTAGAATAGCAAAGCGCTGGGGTGGCGGGGGGTGGGGGACAAGAGTTCATCACTTCTCAACGTAGGAGAGACAGAGTATCCGTTAGCTAGGACGAGTGGACGAGTCATATATACTTGGTCTTTGCTCCTGTGTCTCGTCCCAGCCAGTCGAAGGCAGTGGAAACCATGTGAGCGGCGACAGTGGTGTGAATGTGGGGAAAGCCGGTACAGCTGGATTTGGAATTGGCATCAAAGATAGTCGTTAAACAGTTGCTTTGGGGGGCACTAGAGGAATATGAAACTCTGAGGAAAGACAATGTGGTAGTTTGGATCTGGAGCGGCCCGGAAGGCCTCATGTTCTTCTGGATATTAGGTACAGTTGGGAGGTGGGGCCTGGCTGGAAGGGGCAGGTGCCTGGAGTTTGACCAGGGAGGGGCATGTGCTGGTTCCATCCTTCCTCCTGGTCTTGGTCTTTTTCTTCCACCACGTTGTGAGGATCTCTGTCAATGGAGCTCTGGCTCTAGTTCTGGCCTGGCTCCAGTCCTGCTATATGCTTCCATTATTTTCCAGCCTTCCACTTGTGAATGAACTGTGACCTTCTGAAACTGTAAGCTAAAATCAAACTTTCCCCCTAAGTTGTGGATGTCCAGTATTGAGTCACAGTGGCAAGAATATAACTAAGTCGGAGGAGCCCCATAAAGAAACAGACACACAACATGATAGGGGTGAGATATCAACACAGAAAAGCCGTCAGCTACTCCAGGGCTCCCCAGGTGTCACTTCAGTTCCCTTGAGGCAAATTTTGCTTCGGAAGGAGCTCTGGAGCCTGGAGCTCCCAGGTCCTCACTCTTCATTTGAGCTAGCCTGGTGAAATTCCACTACTTAAAACCACAGCTTTGCAATAAATGCTATAGGAACATTTGGCAGAGGAGACCATGGGGACAGCAAGAAGAATGAGGGTTTGGTAGAGAAGAAATGAATTGGGTTATGAAAGACTCTGGCAGCTAGAAAATGTCCATTCATTGCATAGATGAAGAAGGACCGGGTGACCCGAAGATTTAATAAGAACAAAACAAAAGAAAACAGCTATCATTGTAAAGCTGGAAGAGGGATAGCGAGAGGCAGCTTTAGAGAGAAGAGTTTTAAGATTCTATACATTTTGTTAGGCAAGAATTCAAATTGGAAAAGCCTGCTTGAGGATGTTATTCTTTGAGGTAGTTTGCATGTGGTTTTAAACTTTTTCCCTCCTAATGTTTCCACTAAAGAGAAATCCCTTTCAGTAAGAACACCTTTAACAGATTATTAAAAGAGACAATGTGAAACCTTCAATAATATTTAGAAATATGTGCAAGAGTGCTAGCTTGGTTCATTCATCATATTTTCAAGTACCTGGTGTGGGTTCCATCTCTTACTCCACAGCACAGTACAGAAAGACTTTTGTGTATGAAGATTAATGAAAATGGGAGGGGGCTGAGGGGTCTCAGTAGTTCTCCCAATTTAAATATACCTAAGTAACTGTGAAAACTGGTCAGTTTACACACAAAGTCATGCCAGTTTAAAACAGAAAAGTTCCATTGATATTGACCACATTTTTGGCTCCTATGACATTGCTACATAAACGTATAAAGTTGGTGGGTAATGTTATATATCTGCAAAATCAAATTTTTGGCAGACAAAAATCTTTACATTTTTAATCTTAATCTCCCTTACCTAGTATTCTAATATATTTTTCAATTACTCATGGACCTAGGTGCCCTAAGCTGTGTGTCCCACCACCTCACAGGTTCGTTTTTTCCACATAGCACTAATCCATCTTGTCGTTTACAGAGTCCCAAAGAGAACAGTTTGGGGTTAAAGGCCATGCCAATTTTCAGTCCCTCCAAACCCCCTTCCGAGTGTCACCAAAGCAACCTTTGAAGTTTATTGTTATGGTGAGCTGGTCATGGGTTGAAAAGTGGCCCCCAAAGGATATGCCTTGACCTAACTCCTGGGACCTGTGTATTCGACCTTATAAGAAAAAAGTTTATTGATAATGTAATTGAGTTAAAGATACCAGGAGGACACACACAAGATTATCCTGTAATATCTTTAGGACCACAAATCCAGAGATAAACATTTTTATTAGGAAAACCAAGAGGGAAGGGATGCGAGGAGGACAAGGGAGAAGGGGACAAGATCATGGGAGGATGAAGGTCTCCACCGCCAAGAATGCCTGCAGCATGGAAGAGGAGAGGAAGGATTTTCCTTTGGCGCTGTCCTGAGTACAGTTCCACCTGACTTCAGACAAATGACCACCAGAACTATCAGAAAAATGTTTCTGTTGTTTTAAGCCACTAAGTGTGTGGTACATTGTCGTGGCAGTTCTACAAAACAGATACAATGATTAACTGATAGATAGTTGTGGGGTTTGTTGTTGTTGTTTTGTTTTTTTATATCAAGCTTGTGATGTATATATGAACTGCTAATGTTTTCCTAATGTTTAAATAATTTGTAATACTGTAATTCAATAAGAAATATATACTTGGTCTTTGTTCCTGTGTCCTGGCCCAGAGCTTCTTGAACTCTTAGAAATTTCCTGAGAGAAAGTAGTAAGGGCAGTATCTCCAATTCTCATAAAATGCCCCTAGATGTACCTGGAATAATGCTAATGAGTAATTCTCAGGAGGACCTTACAGAGCTTTAGAAGAGTGCTGGCTGCTAGGAGAACCAACTATGGAAGGCAGGAGCTGCTTAAAAACTTACGAATGATGGCCAATGACTTGATCACCTTCCCTCTATAATGAAACCTGTATTAAAAGACCTAAGTAAAAGGCCCTGAAGAAGCATTGGCACAGCGAACATGTGGAGGTTCTGGGAAGATGCACGTGGAAAGAACACAGCAGTTTGTGGCCACATCCCTTACCTTGCCCTATGTCTCTCTTCACTTTGGCTGATCCTGGGTTGTAATCTGTATGACGAACTAGCAAGAGTAAATTAACTATCCTGTCTGAGTTCTGTGAGCTGTTCTAGCAACGATCCAACTTGAGGAGGGGGTCAAGTAAACCTTCAATGTGTACCCTGATGATCAGAAATACACTCCGGACTTGCCATTGGTACCTGAATTAAGGATAGACTTATGGGCTGGAGCCAGAAACCTCTAGAGTCTGTGCAAGCTTCAGGTAGCTGATAATAGAACCAAATCATACCAGTCATCCAGTTGGTGTCCAGGAAGTCAGAAAATTAGGTATTGGTGTGGAAGACCCACACACTTTTGGTATCAAAAGTATTAGGGGAATAAAAACAACATAGATACCCCAACTTAATCTCTAAAATAATTATAAATAAGCATAGTATAATAAAGCTTTATTGATACAATTAGAAGTCAAGGCAAAGTCTGTCTTTGAATGCTTCCTATTAAAAAGCTTTAAAGCTTTTCAGAAGACAATGCTGTTTAAATATTTATATATTTTATGGTTTAATATTGCTAGTTACCATGATAATTGAATATCTCCCATAAGAAGAGATCACTGATCTAGTTTGTTGTACTATCACTCTGTTTCTGCAAAGTAAGAGCTGAATAAAGCCAGTAAAATGCACGTATTTGGTAAGAGAGCTAAGAGACAGTTCAACCCCAGAATATTGAACAAATTTCTAAAATACATTAGGGATTATGCTAGGCAATTGAAGACCAGAATTTTCTCTTTTGGTTCATCCAGCTTTCTATGGAATTAGTTGATATCCAAGTTGACTAAATTCAGGACGCAATGCACGGGGATTTGGGAGGCACCTTAACTTAAATGCATTATCTGGTGATTCTAAGACACACCATGTCAACAGTGACAACCTCCAGGAACTTACATTGTACATGATCTTGGTGCCTGGAACAACGCTGGACAGACTGTCACATAATAGTACATAATAAATTGGCTTTTAACTGTAAACTGGAACCAAATCAGTTTAAAGTTAATATCGACCTGGGCCTACCAATGTAGGTCTATTAGCCCAGCATTCTAGGAGACTGAGGCAGAAAGATCTCCCAGTTCAGGCAACTCACTGACTCGGCAAGACTCTGCCTGAAAGGCAAACATTAAAATGGGCTAGGGACGCAGTTCAGTGTGAAGGTCACCCTAGGCTTGATTGGCAGTAATGCCCAAAACAAAACAAAACAAAAACTACATGATGTGTATCCATAAACCTATGTAAGATATTCAGTTAAGAAATCTGACCACTGAAAATTACAAAATCTTTGCAGAATTCTGCATGTACACTAAAAAGGCACAGCCGAAATTAGTTTTGCATTGCTTGACCTGTAACAATTGAATTAGTTATTTTAGTGTTATGATTGTGTCCTTTGACAAAATAGAAATTGCCAATAAGAAAGTTGTTTTACTCAAATTCAGAAAAGAATTCAGGGGAACAACAAATGACACCTATTCTGGCATATTCTGTAGGTGTTAAAATGGTGTTTATGAATGTAGTTTAATCACACAAAAAATAATTATGAAACAAGGCTAATTGACAGATTGGATACATAGCTACAATATGACTTCAATTATGAAAACCATATAAAACTTACAGAAAAAGACATATCGTGTTAATAGTGATGACCTTCCAAATTGACATTGTGTATGACCCTAGTAAGGGAACAATGCTGGACAGAATGTTACATAATAGGACTTAATATATTGTTATTGGGTATATAGTCATATATTCTTTAGGCATTTGCCATATTTTAAAGGAAGAAAATAATAGTTCTGTTCTAATTTTAACTAATACAGTCATGTATTCAAGAAAAATCTAAAGACAGAATATATAGATACATTATACAAAATCATCTATGCCCCAAACAGGGCCAGAAAACCAAAGTCCTATCCTGTTATAATAACAAAACACCATCTGAATTTGTTGTCTCCAAGTAAGATTCATGTGCCACCAGAGGGGAACTTTCTGTGGTCAGAGAAATGACAGCCTTGGTTTCATGTAGCCCAGAGACATTTGAACATGTTTTGATTATAGATTGACACTGAACTATGGTAACACTGTCCAATGGGAAGATAGGCACTTAGTAAGATGAACTAGTGGTAAAACCAAAGGAATTTGGAGTTTGAGCTAAATGTGTGACTAGGACAGTAACAAGCACGGATATTTTGTGACAGGAGGTGGAGCCGAATGGGGAAAGTTTAGAAGTGAAGACCGAGACAAATAGATTGGAGAATAAGGGTAGCTCTATTAGGAAGTTGCACCTAATATCGGAAAGGGCTACTGAGAGGCAGTGCATCTGCGGGTCAATGTAAGAGGATCCTTGGGCCACTTGTAGGGGAGTGTCAACATATCTGCTCTCATGGACACTTGCAAGGTTTCATAGGATGATATAAGGGCTGGGGCCATAGCTTAAAGGTTGGAGTGCTTGCCCATCAAGTGAAGGCCTTTGATTCCCCACTACCACATATACTGGGTGTGGTGACACACACCTAATCCCAGCAAGGGGAGGCTGAGGCAGGAGGATTTTTGTGAGTTTGAGGCCAGCCTGGGCTACATAGTGAGCTCAGGAGCCACCTGGATTAGAGAACAACACCCTATTTCAAAAAAAAAGTTTTAAAATTCTATGTGAACAATTTTAGGATTTAATCCACAAGGTTGCTTGGCTGCACAGTAGAAAAGGTATTACTCTGGAGTGCTGAAGAAGAGAGATTGAGTTTTCACTTTTGGTAAAGATAGGCCCTGTTCACACAACCTTAATGGTGAGGAAGAAGCAGGTGCAGAAAAAAAGGCACTGAATATGTGGCTCCAGAGTGAGGGGGAAAGAAACAAAGTTTGCATGGACACAGAGCAAAAGATGGTCATGGTAACTGGCAGAGCAAACCTGCTTCCCGTTAGCTTGTGCAGACAGGAAAGTTGTAAGGGGACAGAGAATAGAGAGGTCACACTTAACAATACTTTCATAGAAGTGTTTTAATGTTTCATCATTTCAACAAAACACCTGAGATAATCAAACTAAAAAGAAGAAATGCTTCTTTTGGCTCATAGTTTTGGAGGATTCACTCTGTGTTTGGCTACCCCCATTGCTTTTGGGTTGCTATGGAGGCAGTATACAGTGTACCTCATAGCAGGAGTGCAGGGTGGAGGAAGCTGACCGTCTCATGTCTGCTGAGGAGTGAAGAGAGAAAGGAAGAGACCCTCATCCCCTTATCCCAGCCAAGGATGTGCCCCAATGACCTAAGACCTCCTAAAGTTTTCCTCCGTCTTCCAAAAGCGATAAGCTGAGGACAAAGCCTTTAACACATGGTCCTGCAGGAGATACTCCTGATCCACATTATAGTACAATGCAAAACTCACAACCATGCTCTCTGATGGCAATGTGTACTGATTTACCTACCCGGCCACATATATCTACCAAGAATTTCTAGTGAGTTTTTAAGAGTTTTTTTTATTTTTTTCCTAATGGTGGATGAATTGAAGAGTCCAGTTTCATGTTTGAAAGTAGAATGACTTCCCAGCCCAAGAAAGTACCTCATTTATGTTTGCATAGTTAAAAAAAAAAAAAGAAAGAAATGACACCACAAAAGCAATAGGACTTACTAATTATGCTTCAGGCCACTAAGAAAGTCCTAGGTCAGAACTAATAAAGTCAATGTACATAAATTCATTTCTACAACAAATGATGTGAAACTATGTTCATCAAGATTGATGCATTCATTTTACAAATAAAATGATTGATAATTAAAATGCCATGCATTAAAAATTATTAGTGACTATTGCTATTTCCATAAAAATTTTTAAAATACAGAAATCAATTCAATTAAATTTACCTTAGCCAGCAACTCATAAGAGAACAGTAAATAGCCTGTGGTAAATACTCATGACCACAGAGTGGTGTAAGTTATTTCTCCTATGTGTTACTAAATGTATTTGGTTTGGCCACCAACATTTTATTGGGTTTTTAAATATCTGAATTTCTAGTGTTTAACACAAGACTCTTGGTTCAAATGACTATATTTCGCATCTATGTGAAATGTATTAGCTTTTCAGAAAAGTCTATACATTGATATAGTTCTGAGGACTCCAAGCAGACACTGGATTTGAAAGGGAATGATCCGAACAGTCTCAGTCACTGTGACCCCTCCTGTCTTGCTTTGGAAAGATGCCGCTCTATAGGACGCGCTGCTCTGAGCACACTCTACCGTGTGTCAAGTGTTCTCCTCCCTCAGTTCCATCAGTTCCAAATGTCCCACTGAGTTAAAAGGAACAAAAAGGGCCAGCACCATTTCAGTGAATCGTCACACCACTTCTTAGAGGGAGCTGAAAAAGAGTGTTTAACTGATAGTTCAAATCCTTGGGGCTGCCGCAAGCTGGACTGTAGCCATGCATGGGCTACATGGGTGTGCATGGGTTTTATGTGTATATGAGATCTCACCAGCCATACTTGGGCTTATTAACCATCCTGGATCAGGTCTTAGTCACTGCCCGTCAGCTGAGCAGCCCAGGTTCTGTGGCCCCTGGACTCTATCCTGCACAAGCAGATACCCTGCATCATGCTTTCTCTAGGCCCAGGTACCCTTGCTACTGTGCCTCGGATTTCCTCACCTGACCCAGAGTATTCTGAATTGAATAAAGTAATAGATTTGCTTTCAGTTTGTTGACATATTTACCTAAAACTATATTTTTACCATGAAAAGAAACAAACTGGAGATTTGGGCTCCTTGTCCTATTGAACTATTAAAATAATAAAGACCTTAAAATGAGCAATGTATGTCAAAGGTGTGTTTAGGCAGAGGAAGAATATGAAACAAAACTTTGTCATATATTTCATTCTGAAAGCAGAAAACTTATGCCTCTTTATGTTTGTGATGTCAGAAGATTAGATGAACTTTTGAAAAGTACATATTCTTTCCGGTACGTTTTAGAAGCATATTTTGGAAATATGTCTCCTCTTCTTATCAAATTGTGTGATTAACAGATGGGTCTCTTGGCTTCCTTTCTTTAGTCATCATCGTTACCCCTAGATTACATAGGAATTTCAACTTGTCTCCCTTCTCTTAATTTTCCACCAGCATTAAGTCATCAGGCAAATGTGTAGAGAGCTCACGTCTCTCCCTTCCTTATCTCTTCTCCAGTCCTTTGGTTAGTACTGCTAACTCTAGATCTAAATTCTCTGGCAATATCTAGGAGACTAAACATAATCTGCCCACTCCTACAGCATTGATTTCCATTATGCCAGAGTCATGTTCAATAAAGTTGTGACTAACACGGAAATAGCAAAACTTGAACCATTTATTACAGGAAAAAAATATAGGGCTAGGGTCCTGAGAGCCTGTGGTCACAATGTATTCCTCAACCAGTTAACACAGAATCTTGTTTTATGTGCGTCTCTGCTCAAAAACACTTCATGGAATACATAATGTTGATTCATTGACATTGAACTCACAGCCAACAGCATCATAACTCACGTCTGAGCAAAGCTTATCTAACTCACATGTTTTCAACAAAAGGCCCAAGACAGACATCCTGTGCTTAGGAACACTGAACAGAAGCAAACCACTGTAGTTTGAGGCCATTCTAAATAATGAAAATAATAACAGAAACTAAAAAAAAAAAATGTGAAAAACCTGATAATGAGCAGATTGAAAATTACGCTTGTTCACAGTACGAGACCTGAATCAAGAAGGCCAAGCATCACCTTGTTCAACCTCAGCTGGACACACGTGCATTCAAAAATCTTCATTTTTCTGCCACTCTGAGCATGCCTGTGCGTGACAGGGAAAGCACTGTGATGATTGATATGGGGTTACAAATACATTGTGGTGAGTAAGCAAATTTGCAAAACTGGAATCTGCAAGTAGGAAGGATTGACTGCACTTCTGACTTCATGTCCTAAGAATATCTTTCTTTTGGTTACAGTCCAGCCGCACTGCGGTCTGTTCCTCGGCTGTGCCAAGTTTGGGCTGTCTCTGAAACTTCTCCCTTGCTCATTCCTGTGCCTGGATTATCTCTTTCCCACATCCTTAAAGCCCTAGCTCCTTATTAACACAACCATTATTGCTATCTTAATGATTATGCAGATTTCAATTGGCTTCCCATGCAAACCACTAATTCTTCTTCATCAGTTCCTCTAACACCTACCACAAGCCAAACGTAACAGGAGCTTGGTACATAACACTGAGGGAAGACAGGAAGGAAGGAAGGAAGAAGGGAAGGAAGAAAAGAAGGAAAAGCAAGTGCTTTTTTCTAATGTCCTTTCTTAACAGGATAGAAAACATATTCAGTCAATTCTCTGACAGCATTCAAAGTCCCTGAGAATAATTTACAGGTCAGTATAATCCCAAAGTCCAAACTGCACTGTTTTATAAAGCATCTGCTACTAAGCCCCAGTCCATCATCTTACTCCATCTTTTGGGGATCTCATTCCTTTCCACAGGCTAACAGGTCATCAATAAATCAACAGCAGCATCTCAAGTCAGAAGAATCCCTGGAAAGACTTTGGAGAACATGGACTTTAAGCCAGTTTTACCTGCATATTGATAAAGATCAATATTCTCTTAATTCCCAGGTAGATAAAGATAATTTCTCTTCATTTTGTGACTATTTGTGTTAAAAAAGGGAATCACTCAGATGAATGTTAGAGAGTGCTTTTAGAAAAAGATAAATATAAGAAAAGATAGGCAGAGATGGACTTAAGGGGAAAAGGGATGCTTAGAAAACTAAAATTTAGCACAAGTCTCTGGATTCTTGTAAGAAGAGACCCAAAATACATCAATGAGTGAAAGAAAAGGAGGTAGGAAGCCTTTCAAACGCAATCTCCTTTTTTTGTTTGTTTTTTTGGTTTGTTTGTTTGTTTTAATCAAAACCAAACCAGCATTTGTTCTTGGTGCTGCAACAATGTGTTAAAAACAACAACAACAACAACAAAAGGAGGAAGAAGGCAAACTGAAAGAAGAAAAAAATTAGGGAAAATTGTTTCATGATTAATTAGGTAAATAAAAGCTGAAAGTTGAGAATCTATCTGAGGTCGGAACAGAAGTGTAGATTTTTGTTGAGTAACTTCAATTCTTTCTCTGTCTTAGACACACCCCAACTACACCATTTCATTTCCAGAAAGCACTGGCCCTCGCCAGGCTTTAGGGCCTCTTAAAGGAAAAAGTCCAGATTCAAGCTCCATCTTGTCCTGCTTTTACAAAGATACGGATTATTTCTGTAAAAAAATCAGACTCTTCTCTCTTCCATTTGGATTTGAGACTTCAATCACTGGAGGTTTTACAACAAATTGAGCTTAAAAAAAAAAAAAAACTTCTTTGAGCTTTCTTAGGTCTTAGATCCAACTTAGAGAGGATAATGTATTAGCTTGCTTTCCCATCGCTGGTACAAAATACCTGACATTTGTAAATTAAAGGGGAAGTGTACGTCAGCTCACAGTTTCAGTCCTGACCCCAAGGCAGGAACATCATGGTTGAAGTGCATGTGGTGGCCCCAAGCTGCTGACTTCAGGGCAGTCAGGAAGCAGAATAGAAAACAGCACCAGAGAAAGAGAGGCCAGGAGCCAGATATATCAAAATTACCCAAGTTTGCATCTCCATGACCCAGCCAGACACACCCAGAAGTATGCTTAACTAATCCCCTAGAAGGCTCCCAAGCCAATCAACTGGACAGTTAAGCTTAACTGTCCATGTGAAAAATACTGTCCAATACTCTCCCAAGTGAGAAATGAGGCATTTCTGCCCTACTGTTCACTTTGGCAATGCGTGCACTTGTAAAATACAGGGTCCTAAATTCTGTGCTGGAGACTATTTATCTGCTAGGTGCTTATGACAAAACAGGGGCTCCAGGAATTTTGTCTGAGCCTGCAAGAAACAAAGTTCTTATGTTCAGCTACTGATCACAGAAGAATTTCAAGTTTCCTCAGAAGCACACAAGTGTTTGCTTTCGGTATAACTGTGTTGTTTTACTTTAGGGCTTGTCTGTACACAATGAAAACAGAGAAACCAAACTAACGTAAGCCCTCTCCCTCCACCTGACCCCCTCACACTGTTGGCTTCTTTCAAAATCTCGAGTGATTTCTAGCCCAAATCAGATTTGCCCTGGCTTCCATTTAGGAGTAATCCACTTACCACAGCATTCAAAACAATTAAGCAAGCCTAGGAGAAAGAATGACATGGGGGTAGGGTGGTTGGTGACAGGGAGAAAAGCATGAATCCCTTGTTATGAGTCCTCCACATGGGGCAGTGACTCTTCCATCACACTTAACAAGCTGAGCCTTGGGCCTATTTAGAGTTGGTGCTGTAAATGAATGTCTCTCAAGAAGCCAGGCTGGCTCTTCTCAAATTTGTGCCACTCTGAGACTACCTTGAGTATAGCTTCCAAACAAGGGCCAAATGTGAAATGGTGCAAAACACGGAAAACATTACAAATAAAATACAAGTGTCCCTTAACCCTCAAATTAAAAAAAAAAAAAATGAAAGGAAACTGAGATACACTCCCAAGTATCCTGTTCACACTTGATTTTATAGTGATTTAGAAAGAAATAGAAAAGAGGAGACAAAGTTTAGGCAGCAATCTGGCGGCTGGGAAGAGTCCTGTAATCCTTAAGTGTTCCTTGGCTTCAAAGTCCTTGACCAAAGAAAGCCCAAAGACAAACCATACATCTCCTTTCTGGTTATCAGACTTTGTAAATCGGCACGTGGCTTCTATTCTGCAAAATAAAAGTCTGGGAACCCCTTAAATCCTAAGCGGCTGTGCAGTGTGGCATAGCTCACTAGGGAGCTTGGGTCTGATTTTCTAACGTATTTCTCTTTCTTTTTCCCTCGCTGAGTTGGAAAAACATCTGGTTTAAGATAGGACTAGAAAGAGGAAGCCTTGGTTTCTCCTACTTCCTAGAGGAGTGGGCACAGCTGGTGCAGACATGGTGTCATGGACCTCAGAGAGCCAGTTTTATAATAGACTTCTACACGGCATCAACTTTTTCCTCAGGGGTGAGGGGTAATGGGCAGTCAGCCCTACATACCTATGGATCCTATACCAATGATTTAACCAAATGCATATCAAAAATAATAAGAAAGTGTCTATATTAAATGCACAGAGATATTTTTCTTATCATTATTTCCTAGGCAATATAGTTTAACAATTGGCTCCATAGCATTTATATTAAATATTACAATTAATCTAGTGATGATACAAATTATACAGGAAGATGTGTGTAGGTTGTATACAAATATGTTATATAAAGCACTAGAGCATCTTGTGACTTGAGTGTTTACGGGAGCCTAGGACCAATCTTCACAGACATTGAGGTGTGATTATTTATCTTTCAATTCTGTCTGAACATTGTTCCACAGTGTTTTTATGTGATTTCTAAAGCTGAAATAATTTCTCCCATTTGATACTATAAATTTCTCAAAGGTAAGTTCTATGCCTAATATATTTCTTACTTATTCCCCTCTCAACCCTATAGGGCCATTTATACTTAATTAACACTTTAGGAACTGACCAGAGCTGACATCGTGCTGGTGGCTAGAGTACCTAGGAAGTCCTCAGCACATGACCTTCAGAGTGATAAATTTCACTATCTATTCA
This sequence comes from Ctenodactylus gundi, assembly GCA_004027205.1. Taxonomy (NCBI): domain Eukaryota; kingdom Metazoa; phylum Chordata; class Mammalia; order Rodentia; family Ctenodactylidae; genus Ctenodactylus; species Ctenodactylus gundi. The sequence goes on along the minus strand of PVKB01000943.1, from coordinate 200,899 downwards.
CAATTCCCTTTGCCTTTCCAGTCCTGTAGGCAGAAGAAGCACGTAGTACCATTCACCCCAGTAACTCTGGAATTGGCCATGGGGCTGGCCAACCAGTGACGCGTGGACAGAAGAACAGTGATCTTTTGTGGTTCTCCTCTGCCATGGAAGTGATATGCCCCCAGCAGCACACAGGGCTGATGGGGAGGCTGGCCTCTGGAATAAGATCAGGGGAGCAGACACCACTCATCTTAGTTACTTTTTCATTGCTGTGACTCAATACCTGACATCTACAAATTTGGCGGTGGGGGGGGGGGGGGGGGGGGGGGGGGGGGGGATAGGTTTATTTTAGCTCACAGTTTCAGAAGGTTGAGTCCATTCAGGGGTGACCAGCAATAGTGGACGTACATGGCAGAGGCAGAGGTGGAGGCAGCTCCTCATGACATCACAAACAGGGAGCCGAGTCAAGGCAATTTGAGATTAGTCCACCAAGGAAGGCAGAAAGAGGTTTATATATTCTTCCAGGTGTCAACCCAGTGATCAGCCTCTCCTGGATCCAGGTGTGGAAAGTATGGTAAACCCTCACTCACTACATGCCTATAATCCAATTTACATGCCTGTAATCTAATTTACATGCATGTAATCTACCCCTCCAGACTAGGCCCCAATCTCCCAACGGCACATGGTTCGACAGACAATCTATAACATTCAAATACATGAGCGTTTAGGAGGACATTCCAGATCCAAACCACAACACCACTGTACCCTGTAGTCTAGCACAAAACCCAACCAAGCCCACGGAGGGCCTGGTAGAGTCACAACTGGCACACAGAGCCAACACTGAGAAATAAATATTGGTCATTATAAGTCACTAAACTTTTATTCAGGGCTTCTACTGCAGCAAAAGCTGACATACAGAATTTTTACTGAAAGCTAATTTCCATAGAGCTGTTGTGCTATGAACGATCTGCTGTAGTTGAACTCTGAAGTGTGCCCCAAAGACTCACGGGCAGAAGATTTGGTTCTCAAGGCAGTAAGGCTCAGAGGTGGGAGTTTGGGAAATGATTGAATCATAAGGGCTCTGACCTCAACAGTGGACGACTATATTGCTGGGTGCATAATTTGATGGGCTATCAAGAGATGATAAAAACTTGGGGTGTGACTTAATAGAAGGGAGAGGGTCCCGGGACCATGCCCTAGGGCTATGTCCTGGCTCCAGCCCCTCATCTTTTCTGTTTACTAGCTACCATGCTATGAGCAGATTTGACCTACCACGCTCTTCCATTATGATGTTCTGTTTCACAGAAACAACGGTGCCAGGTGGCCATGGACTGAAACCTCTGAAATCATGAGCCAAAACAAACTTTTCCTCCTTTAAGTTGTTATTCTCAAGTATTTTGTCACAGTGACGGAAAACTAACCAAGACATACAGCTAAGCCAATTTGGTTATTTAAAATAAATATCTATGTTCTTTTGACAGGTAACAAAATATCCACAGAAGTATGAGCTTTCTATAGAGCTAAAATGAAAAAAAAAACCTCAAACCAAATTTTTCTACACATAAACATTTACTAAATAAATATAGATTAACAATCAGGCATAAAACTGGTCCTTATTGTCTGTTGTATTAACTCATTGAATTTCTGGCTGCCTGTGTTTTCAGTGCCCCATTTACCATCCTTCATGGAAGATTTACTGGAAGCAAACACCAAGCTGCCTTCTGTTACTATTACATCTTGTTACAAAGTCTTTGCAGATGATTTATAGGAATTAAGATTTAGGTGCCATTCTTATAGGAGCGAGCTAAAGGTCGTGCCAGATTCTTAAACCTTGTTCATACTATAATGAAAATCTCTAAAATATGTGTAACCCATATCTGCCAAAGAGCTAATATGCTGAACTTTACCAATGAGACCATTTCTAATATTCATCACGATAGTTAAAAAGTCAGTTATGAAACAATATCTGATATTTGCAAAATCTCAGATATTTGTGGATATGTGGTTGGCTAAGATGTTTGCAGAAGTTGCCCTAGTGAGTGTCTTCATGATATAATACTGACTAACCACTCTCAACGGTTGTTCTCAATTACAAAATCTGATTTCCTTAAAAGTCAAAATCTAAACTTGCTGCAAATAAATAAAATTGTGGTGGCCTAAAGTATTTTGAAGTGAATTTTAGGTATCACGACATGACAACTATTCTGAATAGTCCTCCAAAGTCTATATCCTTCTACATGTACAGTGAGTCTTTTATTGCAAGCAACTGATGACTGTGGAGACAAACTCCAGGGCTCCAACTTCCATGCAGAACCACAGAAGGAAGTGTGAAATAAAAATAAGACCCTGAAAAAGCTACTCTGAAGGCCCAGGTGGATTAGCAAGAACTCAGAGACCCAGTTACCAAGCAAGGAATCTGATTGCAAATGTCCCAGGACAAAGACATCGTGATGGCTGCTTCAGATAAGACATTCTTATTCTCCTCCTGCTGGGGGAACCTTGTCACATCTGTAACATTCATTACAAATACACAAACGGATCCTAGCAACTACCAGTGCTTGAGCACACTTTCTGCTTCATCAGATGTGTAGAGGTTATTCACTGTCTGAGGACATTCTCAACCAGCCAATACACTAGAAACCCGGGATTCAAGTTCAAGCAAGTTATAGACCTCGCTCAGAGAAGCTTTAATCTGGATCCATGGATGGTCTCAGGGGTCTGTGAAAAGCCTATGAATAAAAGTGCTCATCAACATGCCTCTCTGTGTATACACATTGTTATAAAAAAGGGTATATAATGTCTTTAGATTTGTTGATAGCCTATTACTTAAAAAGTGAAGAAATACTTTTCCATGAGATGATACTAATGAGAAATGCATTAACTTAGACTTTTGATATGGAAGATCAAAATGCAGACCATATGAGAATATACTTTTTATCAAATAAAGTTGTTATTACACATAATAATAACTGGAATTGTTTAAAAACTTAGTTAGAAAATGTTGTCACAAAGAACTGATGACTAATAGAAATAGTACCAGAGATAATATAATGAAGGAATCTCCACCGTGGCACACATTATAAGGTCACTCATAGATCAACAAAGCAAAAGCTCAAGATTGCTTGCATACGTGGCAGTGGTCATGAGACAGAAGTAACAGTTCCTGAGTCTCATCGTAGTTGCCATTTGCCTGTATCTCACAAGTACGAATTAGAAAGAGGAGAATTTACTGCCATGATTTAATTATCTACTGTTCTCTGTTGGCTTCACTGCCAAAAATATACATCAAACTTAAGATAATCAACACAGGTTAATAGGAACATTAACCCACCCATTCCACCCCTACTGTTCAAGGTTGTTCAGCAAGCAATATAGCAGATGTCAATAAAATTCATGTTCCAAGAAGTTATATACTACTCATCACGTGGTTTCCATAACTTCTGTCTCATCCCACATTTACTAGTTTGAGAAGTACAAATTGAATCTCTCTGAGGTTCTGTTTCTTCCATACATTGAATGCTAATAACATCATAGTTACCCTGCCTATTCCCTAACAATTATTCAATAAATGTTAAATCTACCTCCACCCCAACTTTCTATTTAGCTGATGTCTTTCAATGTATGGTCATCAGAGCAGTATCAGCACCACCATGAGGAACTTGTCAGAAATGCAAATCCTCAGGCCCACCCCATATTTATAGGATTAAAAATTTCAGGAATGGAGCCCCACGAAACATATTTCAACAAGCTCTCTACTTGATTCTGATGAACCCTAAATTGTAGAATCACTAATGTATTGATATGTAGGGTGTTCTTAACCATGACTATACAATAAGTCATCTTAGATGCTTTTGAAATTTGTAGATACTCAAGCTCTCCACCTACCCAAGGTATGTCAGAATCTCTGTAGAGGAGAGAAATGGGCACTGCACACTACCAGCAGATTCTTAAGGACTTTGATGATTGAATTTCAGGAGCCAGGAAGAGGCCACTTTTCTTCTCTTGGCAGGCTGTGGCAGCTACTTGAAATACCACCAATATCAAGCCCCATCGGCACTCATATTGCCTTACCACTTAACCAGCCGTGAGACCTAAGGCAAGCTTCCTATTGCTCTACTGGCCTCAGTTTCTTCACCTGCATCACGAAGATGATAATGATTGGGTTTGCATCTTTTTATTTTCACATGTGAGAACGTAAGCCCAAAGCCTTTATCTCTTGTCTGTATCAAAGACAGCCGTAGCAGAAGGCCAGGACGCCCAAATCTGGCCATGGGTCATGTAGATGGGAGAAGGAGAAATATGTAGGGTTAAGGAGAGAGCCTCGGTAAGCTTCAGAATATTTTTGGCTTATGTATTAAAAGGAAGGACTGCCAGTTAATGACTGGGGAATGTGCCACGAAGACAGGTGATCAAAGGACTTGCAGAACTCAGTGGGATCTGCATGGGGTGAGGAGGAGGAGCCACAGCAGGCACGGAATGGGCAAGCTTATGGGCAGATATACCATTTCTATTCCAGAGCTGAAGGAGGGCAGGGAGCACTGGCTAGGACCATTGAAGACTGCCACTTTAGAATTAAGAAAAAAATTTTTTAAAAGAACAGAGCTCAGAGAAGGTAGGGACAGTGGAAAACAAAGCATGAAGGAGATGATCTTTGTGCACTCTGATCAGATGGAGGAGAAGAAAGGAAGTTCCATGGGCAAAGGAGTTCATTTCGTCTAATTTCTATTTTTCGTGTTTGTTTTAAGGTGGCATAAATTCAAGGATGTAAGGACTCATTAGTGAAGAAGTTCAAAGATGAGGTAGTTCGTTCCAAGAAAATTCAACATGGGGTGTATTGAATGATATGTGTGTCTGTATGTATGCATACATAACATATGCATACCTATTCCCTCTCCCTCCCCTGGTTCCTCCCCAAAATGTACACATACGTCAGAAACATTTTGTCTGTCTCATGAGTATAGTTATTGTCATCTGAGATCCTAACATGTAATCCCATATAATTTCCAAATTGTAACTCATTTTATTAATAAGAGTAGAAAACTAAGCTTCACTTTCCCCACTCAGCTGTTGTTTATCTACAACATTGGGAGGTAAAACAATGGAAAGAAAGCAACTGGCCTTGGACTAAGCCCAAATGGTCAGTAGTCATGGCCATAGTCATGGCCATGCACTGAATGCCTGAGTACCTCTAAAATTCATGTTGCAATGGTAGCCCCAAAGGCAATGACATTGGGAAGCGTGGCCTTTGAGAGGTGAATAGGTCAGAGTAGAGTCCTAATGAATAGAATTCATGCCCTTACAAAGCAGGCCTCATAGAGCACTTAACTCTCTCCCACTGTAGGACACAGACATCAGTTGTCCGCAACCTGGAAGAAAGTCATCACAGGAACCTAACCATTCCGGTGCCCTGACCACAGACTTCTAGCCTTCGGAACTATGAGAAATGAATTTCTACTGGTATCCGCTCAGTCCACTGAACTTCGCCATAGTGTCTCATGACAGCACAGTGACCACGCAGTGTGAGCGCTAGTCTCTGCTCTTATTCCCCTAGCCCTCCATTCCCGATGCTGAATCCCTCACTCCGGCCTGGCCTTCATACTCAAACAGCGCAGGTCCGCTCTGGATGTCCGAGACACTTTCTGTCATGCACTGATAAATGAGCTTCACAGTGGTAACTTTGAAAACAAGGGAACCATTCCTAGGTTTACATTGAAAAAGCCTCCTAAGTCATAAAGACCAATCAAAAAATGACTAGGAAAAAAAAATAAAACCTTAACACTTTCCTTCACTTATTATACAATGGAAGAAATGCAGAAGCTTTACTTCCTCCCCCCAAACAATTTAAGACTTTACTGGTATTTCTCCCATTCCCTACAGTATCAATAAGGTCTTAAAGCCATAGGAGAAAACTGGATTTTTATGACATTATTTAAAAAAAACTTCATGGTTTTAATTCCTAAATTATGACTCATTTTAAAGAAATATTTAGTATTTCAAAATCCAAGCACAAATGTTTTTGTGTACCTACCACTTTGAAGTGTGCTAAAATCGTTCACCTTCAGTGAGGAGGAAGGAACGATGAGAAGGAGCTGGGAAGGAATTTGAAAAAAGTCAATACGACAATCCCAGGAACCTTGGGAGAAGCTGAGGCTAGAGCCTACAGGGTCAGGCTGACTGGGGACACAGGTAGAGCTGACCACGACCAAACAGGAGCTGAGGCCATCAGGCCAAAATGCACAGTGGGAGGAGAAGGCAAAAGTGGGAGATCTGTGCACCCTCTAGTCATCTAGCGGTGTGGGACATCCACTGGAAGACTGGGAAACATCCAGAAGGGAAGAAGTAAGCAAAACCCATCTACCAGCACAGGTTTAAACAGCTTTCCTAGCTTCAGTGGTAAGGACTCAGAGCCACAGGCTGCTCCCCTAGGTCTGGCCAAAGAACAACTGAGGTCGCTAAGACAAAAGTGTAAAACAGGTTAACCTCCGTCTCTTGTTAATTGGAATGTGCTGAATTTAAAAACAAGGAGTCAATCAGGTTGGTGTATCAAAGTCAACTTCCTGGTTGTAATGTACTGTAGTTATGCGTGATATTCTCATTCAGGAAAATGGAGAGAAGAGTGTAAGAGATCTTTCCATATTATTTACCACAGGTTCGTACACATCCATAATTACCTAAAAATAAAGGATTTTTTGAATGAGCTAACATTAATAAAACAAAATTTTACATGAAAACCTTCATGGAAAATTGGAAGATCAAGCAACACCAGGCTTGCCCAACATTCCCACAACAGACGCTAGTCCATGTTAAACAGAAGCAGAGTTCAGCGATCCTTCAGACCAGTACTGTAGTTTTCATTTTACCTAACTCTCACTCAGACTTCTCTACTATTTCTATTACATTTTTCATTCAAATAGACACTAGATTCTGGCAGTCTTTTATAGCGAGTGATGGAATTGAATACATGGTTGTCTAAGAGGTCACCTGAGTTACCACAATTTGTGTCAATATCATGGATGGGAGACTAAGGATACATTACTATCCTTTTGCCCTTTGGACTTCGCATATGATAGCTGTTATAGTATTCTTCTATAGCAGCAAAAACATTTAGGATATGCTCCAGGAAAAATCAGTTATATACTAAATGTGTGCTGTACCAATTTTTATCATACTCTGGGAGCTATATGAAATACTGGCAGTTCTAAAGTTGCAAATTCTCTGAAATTACATATAAAACCTGCACTAGACATTATGTAAGGCCTAATTTACCATCATCAGAAATATCTAGATGCATAGTTTAATTATAACTTATCTACCTACCTATCTACCCATCAACTACCTACCTAACTACCTATCTGCCATAATCTTTGGCTCAAAGATTCGAAGACGGGGTGTTGCTCTAAGTTGAGCCTGGTTTTTGGTTTTCCAAAGATAAAACATTTGCCACATTAGAAATCTGTCCTGTTTGATTTCCACATGGCAAATTATTCAAGTGGAATCACTTACCCCAAAGGCCGTGCAATGTTTCCATTATCATGGAGCACCAAAAGAGAGACAGAAAGAAAAAAAAAAACAGCAGAAGAGAGAATTCAGGCCATTCTTTTTTGCACCAAAAAAGCATGTAATGGGCTCACATATTTAAATACATTTTTGTGTTTATTGAAGGTACTTTGTCCAACCATTGCCTTACTCAATATGTGGACCAAATTCCCTACCACTACCTTCACACCACTTCCGTCATACTGAGATTTTGTCATTTTCTCTGGCTAGCTCATTTTAACTGTAATAACTTCTCATAATTTTATTATGAAAATCATTTTTTTCATCGAAGGAGTTTATTAGGAATGGACTATTATGACATTCAAACTTATGAGAAAAAAGTATGATAGTTTTACTCAATCTTTAACACATGAGTTTATGTAGCAGGGGAGTTAAATATACTTAAAATTCAGGAGCAGATGTGGTTTCTGCCTAATGGCTCCTTCAGTGGCCTGCTGAGTCAAAGGTTCACTGATAGGATTCGTGCCTCCCTCCCTGGCATTGAACTTTGACCCGCAATATGCTCACTCCATGCTTAGCTGTTTTACAAATCGGCAAACACATGGAGCAAGCTGCTTCTGGCCATTATATCCTCAGATTGAGTCAGTGGTTATGTTGTGCAGGTCAGTTCAGATACTGCTTTGGTCCACATTGGCAGCAGTGGATTACTAACGCTGTTTGCACCTTCTCACATCAAAGAGACTACTACATGCGTGAAATATTTTGCAAGCTGTGTGAGATTTGGTTGTTGCCAGTAGCCACAGACCTGACCACAGTTTGTGGTTTGGAAAATTAAAATACAAATATAAGTGGTCACTCTGCTATATTACAAGAAACAGCTACAATATCCAAATCAGTTTATTTTATACAAAGCATGGAATTGGGTTTGCACTGTTTGGGCATCAGCTGGACTCCACGATAAGGCATCTGTTGAGGCCACGAGTCCCCTCCAAGTCTTCTGCTGCAAGCCCATGAGAGCCAGCTGGCAGAGCAGCTGCAGAGGCTGGTCAGTTTTGGAGCCAGCTGACCATAACTCCCTCAGATAATACAATCAAAGGTCAAAAGGCTCTGGCTCTTACTTTGTATGAACATGTTTGGTCACCAGGGGTTCCATTGACCATTGGGCTGCAGATCGTGCAAATCATTTCCACCTTCCTTAATTAGCTAAACTCCAATTCCCAAAATAGAGCTCAACCTCAAAGTGGCATTTTTGTTTTTATTCAAATATTATGTTGCAACCATTAATCTTTATGAAACTTTCCAGTTTTGAAATTATGCATGTATTTTGAATGGCTATAGAGCAAAGGCTACAGATATGATATAAATCCATTAAGTTTTTGATTTTCAGAGATGAATTTATCTGAGAAAAAGCAAAATGTCACTGTGTATGCTAGATTTTAAGCAACTTGAAATGATTCTGAGGATGAAATAAGTGGCTCATACCAACAGTCCCATTCCGTAAAATATGTCTTACTTCGTTTAGTGCCAGGGTTCTCTGTTATTAAGACATCTCAAGGTTCCATGTGGCTGAGTGGACCCCAGTACATCCCTAAATTTTCATGGGATGGCAGATTATCATGCATACATTTACCACATATACAGACAACCCTCTTCGTGTCAGTTGGCCTGTGGGCACTGGGTTCAGGTCACTGAACTCTGCTAGTAAGTTCATGTGTACTGTTTTCCAAAAACCAGGAGATAGAAAACTTCTCACATTGGCTTAATAAAGATGCTATGGATTTGTCTTTCAGGTATCACTTACCAAACTATTGAGTGAAAAAGTATATATTTTGGGATGGTATTTTCATGTTTTCAGAATTCAGTTCAGGAGTTCTGAGAACTTGTTCACCCTTAAAAGAGAAAAGAATCTATTCTTTCTGTTTCTGGTGAGAAGTAGTACTGCAAAAAGAAGCCACAGACTTCTTGAAAATGCTCAGAACAGAAAGATTTGGTTTCCTACTTACTGTGCTATACTGAAGTTGCAGAGAAAGGGGCTAACGTCTAACTTGGCATTTGACATCGGAAATAACCTGCTTTGTCACTGTGAAAAAAAAAAAGTTCATTGACATTATGTTGAAAAACTCACAACGTGCAGGAATTTTCCAGACTACTTCTGTTACTTCCCAATGGGATTTCAACTCAGTTCAAACTCACATCCTAAGCTTTTGTGCAAGAAATACTTTGTGTCCCTGAATCAAAAGTGTTTATATTTGAGAAAGCAGCAGCGGTAAGCAACAAGCAATTTGTCAAGTATAGAAGAAGAGGCTTCCAGGTATCGCACCTTGTAATTCCACATGACCTGTCCTGCGAAACACTCAGTTTGAGTGCATCTGAAGGTTGGGCAATGCTCTGAGGGTGGGAAATAGAGGTTTCAGTGAAAGGCTGCCAGATGCCCCGATGTTGAGGTGTTGCTTTAACTTAAAAAACAATTTCTGCTTACTCTTCTGTATGAACAAGGAAAGTATCCTTCTTTTTACCCAGAGAGTATATTTTAAAAGAAAATGAAGGGGGCTTTTCTTTCTTCTTTCTTTTAAGGATCATGGGGCCTTTCTTTCATTTGACTCATGTGCTTGCTCTAATTACTGGCCTCGACAGTGACACTTTGCTCAGATCAGCTCTTCTGGCGTCTCTTGATTTTCAACAATCTCACAGGGCAGCTTCCTATTAACCCTGACTGTCCCCAACTTCCCTGACATGTGTCTCCCTCCCATAAGGTGAGCCTGCAGCAACCTTAAAGATGTCATAGCATGTAATTAACCCTTGACCCACTTTCCCAAGTTGCTTCTGTGAGTTCAGTAGGTCAGGCTGCCAATCGCTCCGGAAATTGCTGAAATGATGACAGGTGTCCTTCCCAGCAGAGAGCAGAGGCCCAGCACCATGTGGGAAATATGCTAATCCGAGGAGCTGGGATGGGAGCCCGAGGCCTTGTCACCTCCAATTGGACAGGCCTCAGTGTCCTTTTGAGAAGATGGAGTTATTGTCCTCCTGGGCCTCCAACGGGAGGACTGAGTGAAGAGCACAGTGTAGATCAAAGGATGGAAAACAGGAGCTGGGAGCAGAGGCTAAATAGCCTGGAGAAGAGAAGGCTGCATTGGATTGGGTCGAGTAGGCCACAACGGTGGAAGAGCTATTATGCCCCGAATGAAGCCAGCTGTTCCACACTGAGCAAGAAGACAAGGAGGAAGAAAATGAATGTAGGCTGCAACGTGAGAAATTTTGTTTGACGTAAGTGGAGAATTTCAAAGATGGAGGGCTGTTAAAATGTTAGTAACGGGAACAGACCTTTCTTAGAGAAACTTTAAGATTCTTTTTCAGCCAAGAGTTTCAAAGGCTAACTTGCCTGAATGCAGAAGAGTGGATAGAAAAGATCTTGAGGCTCACTTCATTTAAATATGTGTAACCTAAAATTTTGGCCTTCATAAACTGCTCTTGAACAATTCACAGTTTCTCTGAGGATAGCATTAAAGGCTGCAACACAGGGCTGCTGTGACGTTGCTTTAATGACTTGCCCAGACAGGAATCGTCTTTGTGGCTAAGTGACTGACAAGCACCTTGGTGATGGCTATCCTGATTCCAGTTCTGCAGCTAATCAACTCTGAGACTTGGAACAAGTACAGAACCTCAATTTCTTTAACTGTCAGCAGGGACAATAGCTCTGTCCCACCTCGTAGGATGGCTTGCTGGAACAAATTGTAGAAGGAAAAAAAAGCGCGCAGAATCCAAGTATGGAGGAATTAGACTGTGCAGACCTCCGGGGCTTCTTCCAAATAAAGAAACGTATGGCTCGTTTAGCATTGTTTTAATGAGTTATTCCTGCATCAGCCTCTAAGTGAGAAAAGAGAAGGGTCATGGGGCAAATTGGGAATTCAAGGGCACATCTCAAGCTGGCCCAGGAGCTCCTGCTTTATTCTTACCTTTGCCAGGCCCACAGCCCAGCACTAGGCACTACGGGGTGACATACACCAGCACAAGTCACATGATCCTTCCATGCAGTTATGAGTCCTGTAGTTCTGTATATTTCAGTGGGAAACATTTCTCCATTAAATCTTTAAATAACAGAACAAGAGAACTTAACTGCCTTTGGTGCTCCTAGTAGGTACATTTGGAATACATTTTTAAAATAGACAAATAATTCTAAGCTTTGAGCACAATATTAAGGTGATGGAATTTCATATGTTAGTGTGGTTTCAGACTGAGGACATATTTTATCCCAATGGAAAAAAAAAATCTTGTGTGCATCCAGAATTCTATATACAGAGAAGATATCCATGAAGAATGCAGGCAAAATAAGGGGACTTTTCAGACGAGAGCTGAGAGACTTTGGCCCAAGCCGCTCCGCACTATCAGGATGTGAGGACGATCATCAGAGCACCCCCAACTGTCAAGGCCGTGCCAGTCTGAGCTGATGCTCTGTCCACAGGCAATGTACGCTGTTGTGATCAGCGACAGACCCTGCTTGGAGGCAGTCTTTTGCAACTCAAGGACATTTGAAATTAAAGAAACAGCTGACAGCATTTCAGAAAACCTTCTAATTTTCCAAATAAGAAATAGAAAGTCCAAGGAATAGTGACAAAGAATAATGCAGTTGGTTGAGGACAACCCTGGGATTAACCCTCCAATCTTGAGGCCACCAACTAACATGATTTATCTCACTTGAAAGGCTGCAAATGAATCTCCAGTGGGATAAATACAGCTCACAGCAAACGGGCAAGATATGAGGAGTGGGGCAGTGGGGGGGGGGGGGGGGGGGGGGGGGGGGGGGGGGAGGTGACGATGACAAGCGGATGAGAAAGGGAGAGGCGAAGGGAATGTAACGTTGATGGGATGTATACACGTATAGCATTCTGGGGTTCAATGCAGCTGTTGTGCATCAAATATACACACACACTAATGAAATGGGGAAAATATGGCTCACACACATATTTTGCTTGGCACATAAGGTGGATTTTTAGGTCCAGTTATAAGTGGTTGTCTTGAGAAGGTTAAATTCACACTGAAGAGAGCCCATGTATATGCACGAGGGCATTAAGGTAGAGTTTCCATATTTTCTGTCCCTCTTAGATCAGAAATGTTCCCTGTGGTTTGCCACAATTCTGAACACACCTAATGTCTCCCTGACCGTGAGGCCGTCAGTGATTTAGAGTGAGTCATCCTGCTCACTCAGATGCTTTTCTTAATCACTTATTTAGCTCTATTTCCCTAAGCTATCTATACATTTGGTTTATAATCCCTTCCCTGTCACATGCTGCTTGTTTTTCTCCTCAGTAAAATCATTCATGGCGAGTTTTGAAAAGAATAAATAAAAAATGTAGTGACATTTTATCTTTTGGTGTCAATGTACAGGCTAGCATAAGAACTGGTTTATTTTATAAAATATACTTTTGCACAGTTCTTACATCTTACTTTGTTAACACTGAACATTGAAAAAGATTTACTTGTATTACAACCTTTCAAAAGAGTGATGATCACTCTGACATTTCCTGTGTTTACCCCGGGTGAAAGGTGGCTTCTCCCAGTGTCCTCTCCTGTGCTAACCCCTAACTTCTTGAGACGATGTGGTAGGAGAATGCAGCGCAAAAAATGGTATTAAAAAGATGTGACAGATACATCTGCTCATCCCCATATTTGTAAATGGGCTTATTAGTAAGCAAAAAAGAAGGAACAATCTAAATGTCCATCAACTGATGGGAGAATAGACTAGATGTTTCATACCTATACAATGGACCATCAATAATGATACACAATACAGCACAACAAAACCTTGACAATATAAGTAGAAGCCAATTGCAAACCACCATATATTATTGGATTCCATTCATACAAAATGTCCAGAACTGAAAAGTTTCATATAGACAGAGAGGTCATCATTGGCAGATAGGGGTGAGGCCATTGAAAGAAATAGGAAATGACTGCTAGCTGGCACAAGGCTTCTTTTCATGGTGATAAAAATGTTCTAACATTGATTGTGGCCACGGTGACACCATTGTGGGAACATGCTGAAGCATGTTGACTATTACCCTTTACATGATCAGATAAAAGGATGATATTTGAATGATGACATGACCATTGTTTAGAAAAGAGAGAAGAGAGTCTTCTGACATTCGAAGAGGCTTACTATTGTTATGTTTGGGGTACACTGCCAAGGCCAAGGCGACTCTGTTGTCCACTTCACACGTGAAGAAACAAAGGCTCACAGAGGAAAAACTGCTTGAGACATTCATGTGCTAAGCTGAGATGACTTGCAAACCACCCAGTTCCTTCCCCCTACTTTTACCCAGGTGTCACCTAGCACTTTCTTCTTTTCAAAAGAACAAGCAAAGGAGTGAAACAGACAAAGTAGACGTGCTCTGGCTATCTCCAAATGCTGCATGTAACCAGTATGAAGGATAGCAACTCCTCTAAAAACTTACCTGAGTTGTGCCCGCTGAAGAAAGTCTAAAGTCAAAGGGAGCCTTTTCTCCATCAAGGTGACATATATTCTGTTCTAAATGCAGAGCCGGACTCACCTAAACCATTTCCCTGTCTGTTGTCTGTAGGTATTTTCTCACTTACCCAACATCCTCCTTGAACTCACCTCCGCTGGCTTCCTCATTCCACATTACACCTAAAACACTGCCTCCTGCACCCTCTCCCTCCCCTTCCCACCATGCATCTGTGAAGCAGCACCTAGGTAGCAATGAACTTGTTTATGACCTCCTAATGCAATTGCTATGCATGTCTCTAATCATTACCATCAAAGAGTACTTACAAATGAATTCATATGGACAAATTCCTCAACTAAGCATTCAGAAATATGCACCAGCATCCACCCCAATTACATTAAGAAGTTATGGTAAAGCACAGATCATTTGGGAGGGTGAGAGGAGTAGGGTAAGGAAAGATACATTCAAATAGAATTCACACTCATTGCCTTAGATGAGGATCTATTTGAACTCTACAGGAATGGGCAGCCCTCAGAGAGCGTCAGGATGCAGGCCATCTCCAGGCACAGGTCAGAGGCTGCGTTCACTCACATTACAACCTATCACCTTCCCAGCCAGGCTCCAGAGCTTACCTCTGTTGAAGCAAGGGCCAAGTGTACCCAGTGACCTCGGCTGGGACTCTGGGACCACTACAATGACTTCCAACCTCAGCAATCTGATCTGGCAGCCACTGGTGGCTCTGACTTCCTTCTCTGTGAGCAGTGTGGGTGCTGGTATGCTTCCTCCTGCCTGTCAATATTTAACTACCCTGTCAAGTTATATGACATCACCTGTACTAAATCCCACCCCAGTGATACAAGAGGGTGTGTCTGTTGTATTCAGTTCCACTCAAGTCGCCTTGATCCATTGCCTCCCATTCATTTAATTCTTTTTTAACTTAGATTGAGACCTACTACATGTGACATCAGGTATACGGAAAGGAAACAGTCTGGAATCTAAGTAAGGACAGAAGCAAAATAAAGTCGAATGTGCTGTCCTGACTAGGCACAGAGTATTTAGATACCCTTCCCAGGTTTGTGGGGAAAGCTGCGGGCACAGGGCTGGAGAATTCCAAAGATGGCGATGCTCAGAATGGCATTTCTGAGGGCCACACCAGGCCTGGGAAGGCAAGAGTGATGGGTACATAACTCCTCTCCTCAGGGGGCTTACACCCCACATAGATCATCCCATCAGTCCACAAAAAAGCAGCGTTGTCTATGGCCACTCCACCCTGAACATGCCCAATCTCGTCTGATCTCGGAAGCTAAGCAGGGCTGGGCCTGGTTAGTTCTTAGATGGGAGAAAGGCAGCATTCAATGCCACAGGCCAGTTGCAGAGTCATAAGCCAACAACAACAACCACTTCTCAGTTTTTTGTTTTTGTTTCATTTTGTTTTGTTTTTAGGTGGATCATTAGCAGTATGTAAAACTGAGCACCTGAATACAGACATCTCATCTCGGCAGTGTGAAATGGCTGTATCTCATGGACCCTTCAGTGCTATAACTACATGTGATTTTTCAGAGATAAGCCTAATGAATAAAGAAACGGTCTACGATCTACTTGTACAACTAGCCAAAGATTTTGGGCGACTAGTGGGAACATTCTTTCCTGGTCAAAGATTGAGTTTGAGACAAATAGCACCACTACAGACTTATGTAAAGAGGTGCCTGTCACAGACTGAACCCTCCTCCTCTCTTCAAGGCTTTTCCATCCTGATATTCCTTGGCACTTAAAGAACTGTTGATGGCTCTTTTAAATTATGTAGCAAGACTGGCTAAACCACTGGGCAGTACTCAACTGCTATCTTTAACTTCATCAAGGACCTTGATAACTATTCACTTTGAGTTTCTTTTTCCCCTCTAAGTTTGAATTTACCACCAGAGCAGGGCTCTCAAATGTACGTTCACAACTGCTTTTCTGCCCGAACTTATTTTAGCTTCATGCTCCAGAGAACAAAGATTCCCATTTATGTGTGACCATAAAGGCTTCCACCACTGGGGAGCCCAGAGGCTGCCATGGAAAGTCCTGGCATATCTGAATTGCAAAACACTGCCTGGGGATCTCAATACATCTAATCTGGGACAGGGTCCAAGCTCAGGAGCCTCTCTGCATGGAAGCAGCTCTATTAGTGAGTTTCCCAGGCAGCTTTCCAGGTCCACATGCATACTTCCCCAAGTGTTTCCAAGGCCAAATTTACAGTCTGTTGCAATATTTTACTACAAGGTATTTAGGGTTTTGACAAATACTAACTGACATTGCCACCATTACAGTGAAAACTGATGACCCGTATCTAATGCCGACTGTTGGGTCGGAGTTGAAGAAATTTTAGAGTCATTCGGTGACTACAAGCAGGGCACTCCAGACTGTCCTCCACATCCTGGAACTATGGTTTGATTTCAGACCATTAATACGTCTGAGTTGAAAGTTGAATCATCAAACACCTGAACTAAAGTTTTACCACATTCTTTTAAATGCTAAATCAAGACTTTTCCAGTATTTTTTTTTTTTTTTTTTTGCTTAACAACACATAACAACTAGCATTAAGAATATTATACATTACTAATGGAATAATTGTTACTACTAATTGCCAAATGCCCAGGGATTTCTGGATTCAATTAGAATGGATTTGTGTCATTGACATCATGGTCTGGCTATATGACCTCTGTTTTTAAAGACATATTTAGAAGTCAACAAATATGAATGCCATCACTGGTGAGATAACCATCAGCCCATGAAAAATAACTAGCAAGGGCGACATATTTCCAGAGGTTAACCATGGGGAAATTCAGATTTCAAGAGGAAATCATCTAAAATGTATACCACCTATTTCTAGTGTACACAGCTCTATAAAGTAAAAGAGAGAGTTTTTATTTCCTTGTTATTTTTATAAGAAAGTCTTAGAAGTGGTGAAGAAAGACATTGTTGAAATGCCAATTTTAAAAGTATATTTTTCTCTTTCAGAAAGCAAGTGGCAGTGTGTACTCTGTATAGAGAAAGAATATGAAGACCCTAAAGCCTCCACTAATGTAACATAACCTTGGCCAAGCCCCTAAATCCCTGTGATTGGGGTCTAAGCAGTTTTTATGAGAAGTTTCTGAGGAAGAGAGATAGCTTACAGAGCAATCAGGGAGGACTGTGCCTTTAAAGTCACCTCTTTGGAATCCTATAAGTCATTTATGTAGGGTCACAGAATAGCCTTTCTCCTCTTGCCGACTGTCCTAATGTCCTTAGCATTTAGGACAGGCATGCTCAACATGAGGCCTACAGGGTTCTTTTTGGGGTTTGGCCCTCAATTTTTTCTTTAATATAATAAATTATTTTAAAAGCTTTATTTCTTATATATATTGAGCATTTATATATTTATATGTGCTCCAAGATAATTCTATTTGATTCTAAAATCACAAGAACCAAAAATATTGGCACTGCATGTTAGATGCGACTAATTTAGAAGACATATGGGAAGAAGACAGCCACTCAACTGTCTTCCACTCACATAACGACAGAACTCCCCACTTGGGGTTGATTGCATATTATATAATAATTGTTTTGGATCTTGTCTTAGCTAAGAAATTATGATTCCTTAAAGTTTAGTTGTAAAAACATTCATAGCCAGGTTTAGTAAATAATACGATTTTCAAAGTGATTCAAAAGTTTGATGTAAAAAAAGGGAGTCGATAAAGTAGAGAGATTTGAACTTTTCTTTTTATAGATTTCAGTAACTAAATCCAAAACAAAAAATTAGTAGAACACCAGAAAGTCTTTATAAGATTGCTCATCTATGTGTATTCTTTAGGACAGGCATTACTGGCATGACCAGAAGCTGATTTCAAGCATACAATCCTGACCTTCCCAAACCTCCTGAATCATTCCTGTAAAATTTTTGGTAGCTTTGAGGAAGGTGACATTTTGAGAAATCCTATTTCAGAATCCATTTAACCCAAGAAGGAATAAGCTTTTGTTAAAATGTTTGATATCAACATGAAGATAAAAATTCACTTTCAATTCAAGTCTTTCTGACACACATGAAAACACTATTTTGTAATGAATCTCGTATAGACCTCATAAATCTTAACTTCATGGACAAGGATGCCATAAAATATATTCCAGTCAAAATGTGGCCAATGATTAGGTGGCTTCTTTACAAGAAGGCTCATAGGATGCCAGAATCCACCTCAGAGAGCAATGTGGCACCAGTGTGTGGTCTACATTCCCACACATAGTTGGTCGCCATCCCCTGCTCTCACCTCCATCCTGATTAGAGAATCAATCCCATGACACATAGGTCCTTGGGTTACATCTAACACATCACTGAACAGGTGAAGAATGGAGAAAGAGCAAGTTTCTGACATACAAGTCAAGCCATCAATTTTGCAATCTTACCTCTGATTGAGTGACCTAATAAATACTATGCAGAGGTGAAATCTATATTTGGACTTATTAGTCTTCAGCTTAGAAAGTGAGAAAGCACCATGCATTTGATTTCTCTTTGTGAAATAATTTGTAAGTGCTTAGTATATAGATTACAGATTAAGTCAGTAAATAAGGGAACGAAGGACTGTTTACAGGGAGAACAGTTCAGACCTGGGGAGCAGTGGCGACTGATGCGCTGGGCAAAAGGAAGAAAAGGGCAGAAAATAATGACAGCAGCAGCAACAACAAGCAATAAGCAACAGTTTCTTAAATGTTGAGGTACAGTCAAAATGTTTAGCAATAACTTATTGGGAAGAGTAATAATAAAAAGGCTAAGTAGCTTTCTGTCTTGAACCAGAAGATAAAATACCATTATACAAAATGCAATGGGATCTAAAACCAAAATTCTGAATAATTCAAGGGATTTATTCAGGTGTGTGTGTGTGTGTGTGTGTGTGTGTGTGTGTGTGTGTGTAAGTGGGTATTTTGTAACTTATGAACAGAGCATACATTGTCATTTTTTATGCCCATGGGCCAATTCACATAAAATGATTATTCATGTCTACCAAGAAAACCATAAAGATTGATTAATGTGAATGAGGAAAAAAAAAAAAAAAACTAAGTGCTTTTAAATTGGAAAGCAGTTTTCTAGCTAAGTCAAGAATCAAAAATGTAATGAAAATTCATAATATAATATATCAATACATAAGTATAATAATAGAGACTAATTTATATCAAAAATGGAATGTACCTAAACCCCAAAGAAAAGCTAAATGCTTAAATACTTTTATTTATAACCCAGGCATGGTGGCACACACAGGTAATTTCAGCGTTCAGGAGGCTGAAACAGGAAAATTGTTGGGAGTGCAAGGTCAGCCTAGGCTCCATAGTGAGTTCAGGGCCAGCCTGGACTACCAAGTGAGACTGTGTCTCAAAAAAAAAAAAAAAAAATATATATATATATATATATATATATATATATATATGTGCAATATATATACATACATTTATACATATATATGTATATTTTTACATACATACACACACACACACACACACACACACACACACATATATGTGAACTAAATATTCAACCTTCTTAAAGTCTTCCAAAAATAATGGCAGTGGCAATCTTTTCAAGTTCATTTTACAAGGTCACCCTCATCATGACATCAAAGCCAGAAGACACTATAAAAAATAAACCCTACAGGTCAACAGTGATAAACACAGATGGGAAAAATTCTCGACAATATCAAAATACTAGCAAAAAGGAACTCAACAGAACATCAAAATTATTAGGCATTATAATCAAATAACATTCATCCCTTGGATACAAACCAACCAGTGAGATACACCACAATAACAGAATTAAAGGTAATAATGGTAGGATCACCTCAACAGATGCAGTAAAATCACTTGACTCGAGATTCCTCAAAAAATAAAATAGGTTTTCTACTTGACTGTGTCTTTGTTCTGTGTGTCTTTCCAAAAGAGTGAAAAGGATCATACAACAGAGACATATTCATAGTCATGTGTATAGCAGCACAATTCATAACAGTTAAATTGTGAAAGATGCTAAAAAGTCAATCAACTGATCAGCAGATAAAGAAATTAAGGGTATCATATATATATATATATATATATATATATATATATATACTTATTAATAAAATGGGAAAAATAAAAAATGAGGTATATATACACACTGGAGTACTATTCTGCCATAAAGATAAATTTGATTCATTTATAGGAAAATGGAAACATGGTGAGACTATTATGTCCAGCAAACTAAACTAGTCACAGAAGATTAAACACCACATAGTTTGTCCAATATGAGAAACCCAAAGTATAAATACAAAATAGAGCCGTACAAGGGAGACGGTAGGAAGCAGAGGGCTAGAAGCGGAAGGGAGAAGGGAGGTGGGAGGAGGTAGGAGCCCAGGAAAGCGTGAGGGAGAGTGAACGTGATGATGTCATATGTATGTTCACCAACTTTTCAAGTTCAACTTACCTATTGTACATCTTAAATTTATGCTAATAAAATGATTAAAGTTAGGGGAAAATAAAGAAAATTTATTTGACAAAGGTCAACATCCTTTGTGACTAAGATAAACCTCCCAACACATTAGTTATTTAAAAATGTACCTTGACATAATGAAGGCCATGCAGGAAAAGCCATAGCTGACGTCAACCATGGGGAATGCTGAAAGCTTCCACATGACACCAGGTATCTACTTTCACTACTTCTGTCCAGCACACAGCCCCAGTACTGGCAAGAATAATCCGACATGGAGAATAAAAGTAGGAAAATGTAGGGTCGCCCTACAGAGTCTCTACCAGTACTCTTCAAAACTCACAAGGTCTCTCTCACAAAAAATAAGAAAGACAGACTGAGAAACTGTCATAGTCCGGAGGAGTGTCAGGACAGGTGACTCAATGTGAATGTGGCATCCTGGGCGGACAAAGGAAATAGGTATGCAAAAGTAAAAACAAAGCTACAAAGCTATGGGTAACAGTAAAAAAACTGAATAAAACATGATTTTTGATTAATAATAGTATGTCATTAATTGTGACCAACATCCATACAAAAGATGTTATTAACAGAAAAAATTAGATGACAGGAATATAAGAATTATCTGTCCTATCTTTTTTCTGTTAATTTAAAGTAGATAATAGATTGATATGAAATTTTGAAAATAAGTGGATATTTTCAGCTAGTAATACGAGGTTAAAAACGTAGAATAGGATAATAGAGTGGAATGTCTGGGATAGGAGGGTGGGCAGGAATAGCAGTCAGTGACACTGCTCTGAAGCATGGCGCCTTAGCGACTGTACGACAATGTAGAGAGAGCTGTGCAAAAACCTCAGGAAGAGCTTCCAGACACCAGGACCACAGGAGAACAAAACCACAAACCAGGCTGAAAGAAACGAAAAGCTAGCCAGTCATGATGACACACGAGCCCCTCCTGCTCAGAGGCAGAATCAAAGACAGAGGCACACAGCGTAAAGACTAGAAAAGAAAACATAGGGGAGCAGGAATGGGATTAGACAGTAGACAATTTCTGCAATTTTCTGATATTGCATTAGAAGATAGACTTTTTCCAAGCCAAATACAAATGATTAAACAGAAGGAGAAATGCAAGACTGAAGTATGTAAAATAAGGTAGTAAAAGTTTTTAGGACTTCACAGTTTTAAAAGTTATAGATAGTATTGCAATTGAATTTTGCCTAAATTTTAGGAGATAATTTCTCTCAGATTTAATTTTTCCAAGAGAAGAGAAAAAGAACAAAAACTTTCATAATTAATTTTACCAAGACATTATATCAAATAGCAAAACCTAATAAAACTCAAATACAAACAGGAATTCTAGTTTCACTTATTGAATTAAATGTAAATATTGAAACAGAATATTAAAATTTGCATTCAGACTTGTAATAAAAATTACAATATGCCATGAATAATTATAGCTTTTATTGTTATATGAAAATAATCATTTAAAAACCATCACTTGACTATTATATTAGCAACATACTAAGACAACTAAAAATAAGACAAATATTTAAAAATCACCAAACTTATTTGTATTATATAATAATAAAATTAAAAGAAAAATTCTTAAATTTTGATATTGCTAGAGATAAGCTTTACCAGGTGAGCTCACAGGAGACCTTATATGAAAGAAATCATAAAATATACACAGGAACAAATGGCAGAAATATATATCTGGCTACAGAAATTATCAAAAGTGGTTATTATTCATGTAGTAATTTGAAAACGATGTAATTCAAGTAAGAACTGCTATAAGATTATTTTAGGAAGGACAGATACCAGGCAAAAATTACTCTCAATTTCATATGAATATGTAGCCCTTAAGAACTTTGGCTATGAGATATTAAGACATTCTATGAAATACTATAACCAGAACAATAAGTGAATTGCTACTGGTACAAGGAAAAATAAGCCATTGACCCAGAATAGAAAGTCAAGAAAGAGTATTGTGGACTTCTGATAATTTAGTAAATTTTTTTGAAATTAATATTTTACATGAGAAAGAAATGTTAATGAATAAACTACATTATGCAGTAAATTATATGAGGATATTTGCTTTGCAAGTGCAAGCTTACCCCAGTAAGAAGCTATTCGATCCAGTGTACAAAAATGAATTCTGAGAGGCTTCAGGTACAAGTAGTTTTAAAATCCTGATAAAACAGGAGTTCTGCATGACAGTGAATAAAATTGTCTTTATAAACTTTATAAATATAAGAGAAAAGGTATTTAAGTCAGAATCCATAAATAGAAAATTAGATGAAATTTAAATCAAACTAATAACATTTTAAAGGAAAATACTGTTAACTAAGTAAAAATAAAACCACAGAAATTGTTTCCATCTCATAATAGAAATTAAGATTGAGTATACCAACTATAAAAATAGTTCTTTCACACTAATAAGAAAAAAAAGGAACACAACAGAAAATTGGGCAAAGATTATGAGCACACAATTCACCAACCATTGCAAGTGGCGAAACGAAACTCACACACATAAACATATATTTCTCAGGGTACTAGAGAAGTAACCTATGGCCTTCACACTAAGCCACATCCCCAGCCCATTTTTTGTTTTTGATTTTGAGACAGGATCTTACTAAGTCACAAAGTTGCTCAGTTTTGCCTCAAACTTGCAGCCTCACAAAATGCTGAGATTACAGGCTTTTGCCACTAGGGCCAGCAAAAAATATATTTGAAAAATACAGGATTATCATAGTGAAACAAATATAAATCAAATAACATTTTACCTAACTAGATGGACTAAAATTATAAATACTAATAATACTCAAATGCAATTAAGCAATGGTGAAAACTAGTCAATCTTATACAGAGTAGGTAAAGAAATGAATTTACATGTTCTAGTAATTTGGATATCTGAATTTAATTTGATAATACCCATGAAAATTTTAAATCTACATAATTCAGTCAGTCATAACTTATAGGGGTCTATCCTATGAATATTAAATGCAAGATCACAAATGTGAAAGCACCCAACAATAGAAAATTCTGGTGGACCACCAGTGGAGCTAGTTACAGATTACATCACATGGGCTATTTTTAGGAGTTGCAATAAATGACACAAATTTCATATGTAGCTTCAAAAAGATACTCATGATGAGGTCCTATGCTAAATAAGGATACTTATAAAAACCTAAGAACAAAACAGAAAACATTTCAAACATTATGAGATCATTTCTCTTTGCTATATTTTAAAAACGCCATGTGCATGTATGTGAATTAAATGTGTGTGTGTGCCTGTGTGTCAAAAATTAGAACCACCCGCCAGTGTTTTCTATTCTTGTGTGTGAAGGCAGTTGAAATAATAGGTTGGGTGCAACAAGAACCTGGTGGTGATTTGTTTTTATTTCTACAAATTTGCGTTATTTAAATCAGTAGAAGTAGGGAGCTGAAGATACCGACTTCTTGTTCATCTGAGAAATAACACGCTAGGAGAAAGGGAGAGAATTTTCTGGATGCATAGCAGCTTGATTTTTCATGGAAGTAATGCTTCAATTTTAGGATGAACTTTTCAAAGTGAATGGAAACTGAAAATGAATTCTGATACTCAATTCTGTGTAAGATGTCCAGCTGCCAATAGACCAAACAGAAAACTAGTTTTGCGCTTGTGAGAACCTCACCACATTGCATTAATAATTCCCCTGAAAGCAAATGTCCAAAGACACAAGCTTGCTTTTCTGGCAAGCTGGTTGGTCACGCTCTTCAGGCTCCACCTATGGAGGCTGGTCACGTGCGCTTGCTTTCAGGTGTGTAATCAGCTTCCTGAACAGAACAAATTCCTGTCCACGGACGAGGCACAGCAACCACACTGGTATTTTACAGGAAGAAATGGAAAGAGATGGAAAGATTTATTTCAAGCACACAGCTGGGTAGCCCTGCAGGGGATTCTTGGAGGTGGCCTCTGCTTCTCTCATTCTTGGAGGAAACATCCTGAATCTGTCATAAAGGGCATCTGGGACTCCTGCAGCTGGAAGCGTGAGCACAGGGGCCTTTGCTTACACGGGCACAGGGCCACAGATTGGCAGGGTGTGCTGCTCAGAGTGGCCTTTTTGAGAGCAAAGCTTGTATTCTCTGTATTTGTGGGAGGCCTATTTTGTTTTACTGTCAGCAATCACACCTGTACTTCCAAAGCCAATGCATCTTCATGGTACAATTATCCAGGTGGGGGAGATGCTAATAAAAAGTAAAGATAAACACCCATTTCCTCTACTACTAAAATAAAAACAATAAGTTTTATGCTGAAATGAGGAAGACTCAAATCCACTTTTGTGAAATAAAAGCCCAAGAATCCAGGAGTATTTAGCAATTCATCAGTTTGGAAATTCCTGAGAGGAGGGTCCTGTTTAGAAGGAGCGTATATATTTCCTTTTGAAATAGGAATACTCACCAAATGGTGATCAGGTAAACATACCAATCAGGGAATCTATCATTATCTCCTTCCATAACCAATGCTTCCATAATCAAAAATCAGGCCCAAAGCAAATTTTCTTTAGGGGCTTAATGTTGTCCTTTATCACAGCAAGAGCTCATTAAACTTTGAAGAGGGAAGATCACAGAGCTGACAGGAGAACTCGGGCACTAATGCCACCACATTATCTGCATCATGCGACAAACAGCATCATTATAGTTTCATGAGACACTACAAAAATTGCTCATTAATTATTCATATTCTGTTCCCAGCACATGGGATTAAAAAAAAACATGTAAGAGTAAAAACGTTGTTACCCTAAACATTTACATAGGTAAAAAAAATACATACAAATCAGATTGCTCCCTCAGTCTGTGAAACTAGGAGATAGGGTGAGGTGAAGAGGGAGAAAAGGGAACGATGAAGGTACACTTATGTGTACAATGAAACAACCGAGCTGTGGGCTGGGAGTGGATCCCATTGGTTAGAGCACTAGAAAATGCAAGGCCCTGAGTTCTATCGCCCAGCAACACAAACACTAGGTGTGGTGGCATAGGTGTGTGATCCCAGCATTCAGGAGCCTGAGGCAAGAGGACTGCTGTGAGTTTGGGGCCAGCCTGGGCCACATACTGAGTTCACTATCAGGCTGGACTACAGAGTACGACACTATATAAAACAAAATACTTGAGCTGAGCTTGATCAACTTCACAAGTAGGAGACCAGAAATTCTAATAGATTTGAACAAGAATCCCTAGAATCACTAGAGTAGATCTCTGTGTCCTCTGGGAGTTGCTTTTTATTTTCTTTCTTTCTTTCTTTCTTTCTTTCTTTTTTAGACAGGGTCTCGCTCTGTGGTCCAGGCTGGTCCTGAATTCACTTCAGAGCCCAGGTTGGCCTTGGACTCAGGGCAATCCTCTTGTCTCAGCCTCGCGAGTGCTGGGATTATAGGTGTGCACCACCACATCCAGCTTATGTGGTGCTGAGGAATCGAACTCGGGTACTTAGCGCTTGGCTTAGCACTTGCTCAAGCGCTTTAACCTCTGAGCTACTCCTCCAGCCCCCTCTGGGAGTTCTTTTCCTACTGGTTGCTCAAATGCTTCCATTTCCTATTGTAGCTATTAAATCTCAACTTTATAGTTACCCCCACCGCACACCAGCTGACTCAGCTCCAAATACAAATCTGCTTTGTGGCTTGTTCATGACACCGCTTTAAACAATCCAACTGGCCCCATGCTAATATCAGTACTATCTAACCCCCCTGCAAGACTAGAAGCTCGATTGGGCTCAGTAGTGAATGATGACTTTGCTCACCATTATATTCTAAGAACGCAGCACATAGAAATCAAACAATAATATTTATATGGAATCTATTAACTGATAAGAATCTCCCTATTTCATTCATACAGATAATATTCTGTAAAATGGGGATATTTTCACTTCTTTAACCATTTTTGCAATGCTAGTCTTTTAGTTACATCTTATTTTGCAGTATGTTAATCATTGCAGCGATGAATATTTTTACTTTTGCATTTCTACCATATTTTAGGTTTTCAGTAGGAGAATTTGCACATTAAAGAATCAATATAATTTATCGTTCCTGATACGCTGTGCAAAATTCTTTTCAGAAAGAATTAACAATGACACAAGCAAAACAGGAAAGAAAAAGTTTTACCATTTGTCCATCAATACCAGCTATCAATGTTTTTATTTATGAGTATGAAGGGGAAAATGGAATTCTAATATTTTGGTTACAAATTTGAGTTCGCTTAACTTGGTAATTAGGTATTTTTATGGTTTATGTAAATCCTGTGTTTTTTTTTTTCTTTTGTACATCAACCAGAGAATGCTCTCATGGGACCACTCTTTGGCACACCAGACTCTTTGTGAATACTTAAAGAAACGTTGGTGCCATAATTTCTGTGCCTGTTTATTTTTTCCCCTCTCAAACACTTCCCAAGAGAATGGGGAACTATGCACACTAGAGTTGGAAGACATCAGTTGGCTTGGAATGTCTTTACTAAATGGACACATAATAGAGCATTGACCTCTCAGACAGATTATTTACATGTGTGTTGATAAATATCTTCAGAGGTTTTCATACTAGAACAATTAGTTATTTTGTAAAGGCACGCCAGCTTTATGAGCCAATAAAGAATTGGCTAAGTAAGTCACAGTTAAGGGCCAGCCTACACACAGAAATCCGACACCTACAAAAGTTTCAGTGGTAAAGAAATTGAAAGCTGTCACCAAATCCTGTTATCAGTCTGAGTGGGAAAGTGCTCAAAAAAACCCCAAAACAAAACAGAACAAAACAAAACCCACTGATAGCCCAGAAGGCAGAGAACTGAATTAAGTGTGACAAAACCTTTGGGTGAATGGCAGATCCAAGACAACGACTGAGTGATAAAAATGAAACTTTCCCAGAAACCCAACTCTTAGTAAAATTGCTCCCTAAATGCCAACGGCTACAGGCCTACTTAACTTCTTTATGTTCTTGGAGATCCAGGATGTTTCCTTTGGGGCTGGGCACAATGAGGATGTGCCGGAAATCTGGGAAGGTCATAGTAGTACCCCGGAAAATCTGGCTTGTGTGTCCAGTAACGACTGGTATCATTGTGTAAATATTTATAAATAACTTTCAAAGCAAAACATTCCTTCAGTTTTCTAAATACACATTGCTCATACACTTGGAATAAAAGAAAGATTCCAAGGATATTTATATGGACATTTTAGATTAAGACACCAAAATTCTCAAAGATAAGCGAAGATATATTTGATGAACTAAATGTTTACCTCTGTCTTCCTTTCTACTTGTCTGGGTAGTGCTTGATAAGAAAAGTTACTTATCTTGAAAATATTCCTTTTAAGAAATCATTAATATAGAGAGAATTAAATGTCAACTAGAGATAAACAAACAGTCATATTTTATACATAACCTAAAAGGGAGCTTTCTTTTTGTCTCCCACTGAAGTTTATAATTGAGAAGGGAAGGAAAGGAGTTAAGTATAAAAGTTAAAAGCTCAGTGTGTAGCTAGATGGCTCAGGTCTAACTCCTGGGCTGCTTTTACTAGCTATGTAATTGAGCTTGTAATATTAAACTCTATACTCCCTAGTTTCCTCATCTGCAAAATGGGGTTGGTAATGACAACAGCTATCTCATTGTGTTGTGAAACAGAAATGAGTTAAGTATGAAGACACTTTACAGCAGTCCCTAGAACCAGCATCATGTGTTCTCTCTGATGAGATTATCCGTGCCTTGCAAGTTAGCATTTCTGTGTTCCTAGTACCCACCATCATCCCAGCACACAGTAGGTGATCAATGAATGATTACAGTTTGAAGGCCGGCTGTAGAGGATTTTGTAGGTGGACTTCTGTAAAGGACAGCTTTGCTTTATCTCATCAAAGCACAACCTCATTCAGCCCAAGACTGACAGGCAATGTTGAAAAACAATCTCAAGGAGCAGGACATATACACCTGGATGCAACAGCAGAACGAATAATGACAGCAATGAACAATGTTAGACAAAAGTCCTAAGAGCTACAAAAGAAAGCAAGAGCTTTAACACAAATCCAAATGGTCTTATATTAATGCAAGGTTATTTTCTTGGCACTGGTTTTCTTGTCTGCCTGTCCACTCCTGGCTGATAAAACCGTGACCATTACACCATCTGGGATGGGTCAGGATTGGGTAGACATTCTGATCTCATCTTTACTTAATCCTTTATTCCAGTGGAACTTGGGGAGTGGATGGGAATGTTTATGAGAAATATTTTCAAATAACATGGATTCACTATTAATATGCCCAGAAGCTAACCTAGCCAACCTAATCCCCAGGACATCTGAAATAACACAATATCTGTGATGCCTTATCCTGGAAAGTCCCAAAGTAGTTTAAAGTTTGGTTTTAATCCATGTACTTAGCCACATCACTCACCACAGAAATGCAGCTCTTGTTGCTGGAGAAAAAAAAAAAGTAGTGTCTTTTAGTAGATGCCACAAGATAGTAGGATGACTAGACACATAAAACTCATTACTAAAATGGAGCTTGCTTGGTTTTACCATGCAGGAAGGCAACCAGTCTGGTAGGGCTCCTCAGACACTGAGTATCCCATTTGTGGTTCCTCCTGGGGTAGCAATGGAGTGAGAAGGTGTGTATAAGAGAGAATAGGTTACAAATAAACAATTAAACAAATACTCATTTCACAAGATCAAAGATGAAAGAGGAAAAGTCTATCCTATTAGTCACATTTATGGAAAAATTGATTTAATCTGAAATATCAATATTCAGGTAGCAGCTACATGGTGGGCAGTGAAAGGCTAGCTGGGTGACATCTCTGTCTACTCTTTCTCTGACCCTTCATGAAGGTCTTTTCTCTCATCAGTCACTTATATATTGGGGTTCCTCACTGGGACACTATTTGTTATGGTAAGCACCCAAAACATCCCACCCAAAAGCTCATTGTGTTTAGTACTTAGAGCTGATGGGCTTTGTAAGGGGATGTGATCACAGAGCTCTAACTTAATCAAAAAAATTAATCCACTGCTAAATTCATAGCTGGATGGGCTGTTAGTAGAAAATAGGTCACTGGGGGTCTGGCTTTGAGGGATACATCTTTTCTCTGGTTCTTCCATGTTCACTCTGCTTCCTGGCTGCCACGAATTGAGCAACTTTATCCTGCCATGCCCTTCTTACATATTTTTTTTCTGACCAACCACAAGCCTAAAAGAAATGGAGCCAGCTTGTCATGAACTGGAACCTTTGAAACTCTGAGTAAAGTAAATCTTTATACCTTTAATGTTTATGTCAGGTATTTTGTCAGGGTCCCCAAAAAGCTAAAGGATACACTACTTTTATGACTGCATGCTTTCCATGGCTTTGCCTGAGACCTGTCACATTCTACATAATGAAAAGCTAACTCCTCTTCTGTCTACAAAATAGCTATTCTTTGTGAGTTTGTTAGTTCAGGGGGAGTGCAACTTTAGCAGTCCTAATTCAAGAACCTGAAATATCCATGCAATAACATCTGAAAGCTTCTTGAATCCTGTCATGATAACCCTAAGTGGAAGAGTATATGCCTGACCTCACGTAATGCAGCAAATTGCAATTAAAAATAATATATAAAACTACCTTCAGGTTATGTGTATAAAGTGTATATGAAACACAAATAAATTTTTTGATTAAACTTTGGTTGCACTTCCAAGTTACACACACACACACACACACACACACACACACACATACACACACACATACACATATGTATATGCAAATATTCCTCAATCTGGAGAAAAATTCTAAATTTAAATCTGGTTTCAAACATGCTAGATAACATAATTCAACTTGTATGACCATCCACTCAGACCTCATACCTCCAAGAAAAAAACTATCTTTGATAACTCATGTTTCAACTCCCCACACGCAACTGATTTTCAAATTCTGGCTATATTTATTGCACTTTGCGTCGGGGCAAGGGGCATTGTTTTTCAAATTCATCCCTGCACCCTGAGTGGCACACACCAAATTGTCATTAGTATTCTTCTATCTCAGGGATTTAAGGCTATATGGTAGAATCACATGGGTAGTGTTTAACATGCCCAGTGTCTGTATTTCCCACCAATAGACACATAGTTTGAGTCATGATAGGGAAGAATTAAACATTGGTATTCTTTAAGGTTTTTTATATGAGTTTTGTGTTATTGATAAATCTTCTGTATAATCTTCTGACTATAGTCATGTGCTATCTATCAACACAACCTAAAAAAATCACCAGAGCCGTTGTTTTTTTTTAAATGCTCATGTACTGTTTTAATCCCTCAACAACTGTCTACAACATGGAAAATAAATTTCATATTCCTTAACGTTCCCTCACCTTTTTATCATGTTTTGCCATTCCCTGCCTCAAATCTTTTGGCCCAGCAACTACTTGTGCCTCACTTGCTCACACCATTTCTTACTTGTCCACATGACATGACTCTCTTTGCTCAGAAGACTGATGCTATTTTTCATCTAGTGAAGGTAAATTTTACAGGATGATTCTAAAAATTCCTCCAAAAGTCTCAAGCATTTGAATGTTGTGGAATACCTATGGAAAGATGTGCTACTAGGGGGTGAGACCTGGTCAGAAGGGGTGGAGCACTGGCATTTGACCAGAAGTGGAGGATCATGATAGGAAAGGAAATGCTAGTTCCTCTCCTCCTTGTTCACTTGGCTTCCTATAGCTGTGAACACCTTTTCTGGGCCTCAGTCATGTGCTTCCACCACTGCTAACTGTGAGTGAATAGACTGAGACCTTCTGAAACTGTGAGCTAAAATAAGTCTTTCCTCCCTTAATTTGTGGATGTTGGGTAATGTGTCTCAGCTATGAATAAGGAATTAAGCAGAAATTGGTACCAAAGAAGTGGGGTTGTTGCTGTGACTTTACTGAACAATATGATTAAAATCTTTTGAAACTTACCTGCAGGAGGACTTTAGAAAACTTTGAAGATGTTGGCAAGCGAAGCCTTAGAGTACTGTGAGCCATGCTTGATGTGAAATTCTGGTCAGAGCTCAGGCACCCAGAATGCTGATCGAAGTATGGATTGTAAAAGACAGGCTCAAGAGGTTTCATATGGGAAGAAGGGCTTCTATTGGCAAAGAGTCGAGAAATCACACATACTGTATATTGGTTTAAAAAAAAGTGTGTTGCAACTTTACTCCTTTCTTAAGACTTTGCTTGAATCTGAGATTAAGAACAATGGACAGTTTAATATGGTAGAGGGAATTTCAAGGCAGCTGAATGTTCTGGTTGTCACATGGACACTGCTTGGAGGCTGTTAGCCGCTCTACACTGAAAAGCCAGAAAAAATAGCAGAGATAAAAGTTGTAAAAAGTTTGCAGCTGTGCCAGACTGAATGCAACTGCAAACTGGGGCAAAGGTGATTATGGCTGTTGAATAGATTAGCATTAAAAGAAGCCAAGTGCTCAGAAGAAAGACTACAAAAAATTCCTGAGGGCATTTCAGAAATCAGCAAGGCCCCACCCTACACAGATTCAAGGGTAGAAAAACAATAGAATTTCCTCTGAAAAGAGGAAGGTAGTCTGTAAGACCAAAGAGAGAAGTATTTGCAACAGGTCAATTGCCCAGAGTTCAGCCATCCAGGTATTTGGACACTGTTACAACTGTGTTCAAGGGGCCAGACTACTGCTCAGGCCAGTGACAGAAGTTGATATCATGCTTCAGAAGCCTGCAGAACAGAGAAATTGTGGCAACATGAGGGCTTCCACCCAGTTTTCAGAACAGGACCCTGGAGACCAGGCAATGTGTCTTGTGACCACAGTGTATGAAGTTATGAAAGGGAAGCCAAAGGTGCAGTGAAGATCCCAGAAATTTGGAGATGCCAGGAATGCACATCACTTGCAAAGGAAGGCCACAGGCTGTGAGCAGAGCCAGCCCAAAAGAAAACCCATGGAGATTGTAGTCAGAGGCAAGGCCATAGGATCTCCTCAGAGCTTTTCGAGTCTACACCTGACCACAGCTTGTATGAGGTGTAGGACACAGAGCTGTGGGATTTAATAAAACTGCAGGATTTGGTGCTTGTCCTGATGGTTTTTGTGGCTTGCTTTGGTCTAATTGCTTTCTCTTCCTCCTATTACTTCCCTTAGAATGGGAATGTTTACCTTATGCCCTCGTATTCAGAAGGCTTTAACTTTTATTTTTCACAGATGCTCACAACTAAGAGTTGGCCTTCAGTCTCAGAAAAGACTGAATTTGTGCTTTTTAGCAGAGCTGGTACTGTTAAGATGTTTGGCAACTCTTAGAGGAAGACCAAATGTATTTTGCATGAGGAAGCAGACATGAGTCTTTCAGAGACTAGAGCATGATGTTATGATTTTAATCTGGAATGTTCCCCAAAGCCTCATGTAGTTACTGTGGAATACATATGGAACCATATGTCATTAAGTGATGGGGCTTGATTAGCACAGGTGGAACCCTGGGGCTTCAACCTGAAGGAGAGGATCACTGGGGCATGACCTGGAAGTGCACCTGCTAGCTCTGCCCTTCCTTTTTCACTTAGATTACTGCCTGCCACACTATGAACATGTTTTTTCCTGTGCCACCATGTGGGCCTCTACCACATATTTTCTCCATTGCTGGCTGCTCATAAATGGACTGAGACCTTCTGAAACTGTGAGCCAAAATCAATCCTCTTCTCTTATGTTGTGTAGTTTGGGTATTTTATCCCAACAACTAAAGAGTAGCTAAGACAGATATTCATCCTCAAAGACTCAGCCTCTACAACACCTTTCTGAGAAACATGTTTTGACTTGCTTGGGTATTGCATCTCCATGCATGGTATACATTGTGCATATCTCTACGAGTATATTTACACTACATAAAATAGGTTAAAATGTGCTTGTGCACCTGAATCCTTCACTCACTTAAGAATTGGGATTTATTTTTTCCCAGAATATCCAAGTTTACATTTGTCTTTTCTTTGAATCACTCATATTGGCCCACTGACTCTCAAGCAAGCCTTTCTGTGAAGGATGAATTATGAGTTTTCCTACCTGAAAGGTCAGTGAGTTCGTTCATATTTTTGCCATTATCTTATCGCCTCACACATGTACTCTAGCAGTGACTAGAGGAAGGAATGACGTATATACATGAAAACTGTCCTACCACCTTCAGAATCATATGGTAACTGCTCAAAGGTTTGTGAGAAAAAAGCAAACAAAGAATCAAATTGATATACATCCACTTCTTAAAATATAATTTTGGAGAATAAACTGAAATCCTCTCTCTCAGTTCACCATTCCTCATTGTACTGTGGAGCATTCCTTGCGACCCCTGGTGTGTTGAGGATGCTCCTTCTGTTGTCAGGTAGGTAAATCCCAAAACGCCGATGATTCCTGGCATCTGGCCCAGGTGATGGCTGTTTTCCA
Source organism: Ctenodactylus gundi (assembly GCA_004027205.1). Classification (NCBI taxonomy): domain Eukaryota; kingdom Metazoa; phylum Chordata; class Mammalia; order Rodentia; family Ctenodactylidae; genus Ctenodactylus; species Ctenodactylus gundi. The sequence goes on along the minus strand of PVKB01000943.1, from coordinate 167,117 downwards.
AGGATGTTGAATTTGTGGGCTAGAACCTGGGCCCTGGCATCAGACATTGGGCTTCTACACATGAGCACTGCGCTCCTCCATTCAGGGGACACATGACTTTGGGAAGTTAAGCTCTGTACAGACCCTTTAAATTCAAGATTTAACTGTGCTTACTCACACAGTTCTTTAAGGAATTAAGCAACGAAATCTTTGCAGGTAGCTTAGTGTGGTGGCTTCCCTAGGAAAAGGTTGAACTAATTAGTAACCTTTATTATTTATTTCTGTTTTACTTGTTGGACTTACAAATGATATTTCACTTAAGAGATTTGTCTGTATTCCAAAATACTTCCAAATATTCACTATCCAAGAATGTTGTGACTGTAAAGATTCCAACCCAGTTTTCCTCTGAGATCTTTGCAACTTGAGTTGCTAATGGAATCAGTGTTAGTTCTTTATTCTGTAATTCAGAGACTGAAGTCTACACCTTGCCTGTTCTCTAGTACCTATATGTAGAAAAGAAAATACCAATCTAGGACTCAGATTGCAGCATGAGCCACAGGTTATTTAGTGCCAGCTCCTGGCAGCATGGCATACAAAGAAATGAATGCTCTCACCAGTGCTGAGAATATCATCACAGTATGCCTATTACAAATATTTACTTTTTAGCTGAAATACCAGGGGACTCTAGGGTTTCTGTTTGAATAGCGATTTCAGGTAGAACTCATTGAAATGACATGGAAAGCTTTGCATAAATAAATTCTTTTATGATTATACTTGTAACATATCATACCATCAAACTGCAAAAGAAAGCTAGGGAAGACAAAATAACCCTGCTATTTACACATAACTCTAGTTCTTGATACAGATCTGTAGGCAACTTTACGTAATGTATAAGAGGAGTAATTTTTTCCAAAAAAAAGCCTATCAAATGGGGTTGAAAAGCAACAGAATTTGAAAGATGTAAGTTTGTACTCAGAGCCATTGCTTTTGGAGACACAGGTTTGAGAAGATAAAACACTTAGAGTACCTGAGACCTAAAACAAATGTATAAATTTTAATTCCAATAGAAATGTAATCATAATATTATTTTCTTAAGAGTGTTTGACATAATTCTACCAAACAAAGATGAATAACATTTTATTTTGTCCTAACCTGCATTTTTTTTACCACTGGTCTTGTTTATAATTTTAAGTAAATCCGAAAAAAATTCACACAGATTTGCAGCCTGGCTCTAATAATTTTAATTCTTTCTGAGCAGTTAGAAGATCAACACGGAAGTATGGAAATGAAACTGAGGTGTCTGCATTTTCATGACCAGAAGGCATGATAACTTGTCCCAAAACTGTTTGATCTTGTTACGTTTCTGCTGAATGCTTTGAGTCATGCAAGGCTATAGAATGCCTTTTATTCAGAAGCTTCCAAAAGAGAGATTGCATCGACAGGAATTTAAAGCAAGCTGCTGAAAGGCAACATTAATCCTGATCCTGGGATATTACACTAAATATTTGACAGAAATCCAAATTTTTCTGTAGCCTTCTACTAAGAAGATAATCTTTCATAATTTTAACTGTGTAACGGGAGGATTTGATCTTTTGAAATGGAAAGGGTGAACCTAATTGAATTTCCTTCTTTGGTTTCTTATTAAAAAGATGGGAGCAGACTGAATCATATTCAATTAATGATTGTGCCCAAATAGATTGCTCTTTGCAGAAGTTGAAAGTAAGATTAACAAAACTCAAAAAAAGATGTAGGAGGCAACGGTGTCAATCCGACACTTAAAGGCCTAGGCATGTGCAGGAACAAAGACCTATTTCAGTGCTATTTATTTATATCACCCTTGAATGGCCTGAACCATTGTTCTTGACCAACTCAAGGGCTGAAGAGAAAATTGCATGACACTGAACATCTTCGATAGAGGAAAAAAACAAGGTACAAATTCTGCATGTAATCATCAGGCCATCCCATTCTGACCTTCCCTCCTTCCTGACCATGCACCAAATACACAGCTGTCCTTGTCAGTGACGAGTTAGGGTAAACTATAACGCATGCACTCAGCCTACCTAGCCACCTGTGTACCTTTCCAGCTCAGGCTTCAAAAAGTCTTTTGCCACAAGGCTTTGTGCAGCTTAAGCAAACACAGATACATGTTTTACAGCCTAATAATTGGGATATGAAGTCTGACAAGTGAATTAGCGAATCAGTCTAAATTTGTAATTACTATTCCTGTATCACTTCTGTCTCTGTAAAACCCTTTATTTTACAAACTTTTCTAGAAGTACTTTTTTTCAAATATGATAAACACTGGTCTTTTACCAGTGTTGCAGACCTTCATGCCATTTGCTGATGTCCTCACACCTGTTTCTCCCTATTGCCTCCTTAGTGATGGTGTAAGTTCTCTACTGCAAACCAAGTGGGCTTTTACTTCTCTAGTGTCTGCATAGGACAAAACACACATCATGGTGGCTCAGTTACCACTTCCTCCGACACAGCTGGTGTGTGTGTATATTTGGGAGGTTACACACATTTGGAGGATAAATTTGGAATGAGTATTCTAGATCTGACCCATGAAATCTACAGGAGCCTGAAGAAGCTTCTGTGTTTATAGAACAGGCATAATAATACCTGGAAGTAAATACACTGTAGAGGTAGTACGTGACATTTGTGCAGCACCCGATGTGTAATCATGTCACCATAATCATGTCTTTGTTGAGCAGGAACACTGGCTTAGGGAAGGTTCTAGAATATGAAAGGCAATGGAATGAAATGCTCATGGACTTGGAGTCTGGAGCTAGGCTGCCTACACTCAAACCCCACTCATGGCCTTTTGGCACTTGGCCATGTCGCTGACCTCTGTGCTTCAGTTTTTGCAGATACAAAATTGTGTATGACAGTACTTTCCAATGTTGCGTGAACTGATACTTACAAATTCCTTGTGCATGCCTGACAGAGACTTGCTTTAACGTTCCTAAGGATGAGTCTACTTAAGGGACATAAATGAACATTGTCAACTACAGAGGCATTTTTACCCACTCTGAATCTATTGTTCTGTGATAAAAATACATATGCTTTTGCCTTTAAATTTCTACATAACATAAGGATTGTACAGAGACACCCTCTTTGCCCTTCACACATACATACACAGACACATACACACACTCACACACTACACCACACCCGTGTTGTCAAAGTCTTTTTTCCATCCTTCCTCTGTCAAAACTCATATGCCTGCTACCTGCAATATCTGAAAACCCCCAAAATTTATGACCTGCCATGAGCTGCGAGGATGCAGCCTGAGGGAGACAGAGGTGGAGCCACACTTGATAACTCAGTTTGAAAGACTGAATGTTGTACTATTGATCTCCCCAGAGAGGGTCTGAATGTGGAGCTGTAAGTGTCTTGTCTAAAACAAATGCTTCAAAAGACCAAAGTCTGGACTCAGGATCTTGCATTCCACTACTCTGAGAAGGCACCTTCAAGGAAGCTTGTTCACGTCGAAAAGCAAAGACTTTTGCAGCGAAGAGGCTAAATCAGCATAGATGCTAGAACTTTTCACAAAATTGGAATTTAAAAAAAAATTGCTGAGAAAGCCCAATCCCAAATTGCCCATACAATCTCGTATCTGTGAATTTGCAGAGCTGGCAACGTTGTTTCGAGATTCCAAGGAAAGGGAGGGCGGCATGAGCCCAGCACCAAAATGAAAAATAAATTAAGATAATAAAGTAGCTTTGTAGCCCACTCAGGGTTTATATTCTCTCAAACAGACCTCCACTAGTGATCACCACGGCATGCCGCCTTCAGTCTGCGGCCTTCTCCCCTCTTCTTTCCACTTGGTCTTCCTAGGATGCCCGGGCTGCTTTGTGGTGGCTCCTAAGTTAATTCAGAAGAATTGCATGCCATAACCCAGATTTTTATTTGTGTATTTATAGCCTTCTCTGTACCAGTTTTGCTCTTTCTGTCTCTACCATAAAATTCTCCCAGTCATTTTTTTCTTCCCCTTCAATATAACTGAATTGTTTTTCAAGTGGAGGAAACCCTGCATGCCCATGCAGCTTTCAGAATGAAACAAAATGTAACAACAACAACAACAACAACAAAAAGATCCACTGAAGAACAGACAGGACGCAGCTCCCTAGGAAAAGCTAAGTGGAGCGTGGAGGAAGGCAAATTGCCAGAGGGTAACCTGCAGGCCTCGGCAGGAACGTCAGGTAGATGTCAGATGAAACCTGTCTTTCCTGGTAGAGGCACCAGACACAAAGGATGCTATTCTGACATGCTGAAAGGTCAGGTCTTGCCTCCCACCTGAGCTCTGTTCAGCGAGAAAAGAGGAGTCAGGTATCTAAATCAAGACAGGAAAGAAGGGAGACATAGGTAGGAAACAAAATAGAAAGAGTAGCAGTAATCAGGCTGAATTAACGATCACTCTGGATCATACTGTACAAATAGGAGGGGAGACTGACAACGACAAGCCTCCGCTGAAAGGCTTCCCTCACTCCTTCCGACCTGTCAAAATTATCCCTCTAGGAGTCATGGCTGAGTTCCAGCCTCCCACGACTGCTGCTAGCTGCCTAAGCATGCCCCTCTGACATCTGACGAACCCCTTGTCTGCACTTTCTGGGGAGACTTTGCTCCCCAGGGTCATTGGCAATGCCCAGAGCCATTTGCGGTGTCAGATGGGAGGGCACTACTGCTCTGCAGCAGGTGGAGGCCAACCGTGCTGCTAAACGTGCCGCAGCGCACAGGGCAGCCCCTGCACAAAGCGTGTGATTGAAAATCTGTAGTCTAGCTGACTGCAGTGACGTACACCTGCAACCTCAGCGTTTGGGGGCTTAGGCAGAGGGACAGCAAGTTGGAGCTCAGCCTACACTACACAATGAGCTCCAAGCCAACTTGAATGATGTAGTGAGTCCCCCTTTCTCCAAGAGTTTATCTTGACTGTGTTTCTTCACAAACACCTTCAGGAAATGGACTACCTCTGACTCCCCATCCTACCGCTCGGTGTCCTGCTGCAGGGCTCCGGAGGGAAAGTGAGGGACGAAGCGAGGCTTGCTCCTGTTGAGTAAGACTCCAGGAAATCACCTCTTAACAGCCTTCTTGCCCAACTTTGCAGGTCATGTCCCCATCTGAACAAAGGGTGAGGGATGATGGAGACGGGCCACAGTAATCCAGCTAATAATTACGAGGTAGGTACTAGATAGCCCTTCACATCAGTCAATGAAAGCAAACACAAGTGGGTATTGAATTTTTAAATGATCTTTTAGTACATGAATTATGAAAAGACTCAAGTGACATATATGGTGGTAATCTTCATTGTCAACTTGGTTGACGTGAGAGACGACAAAGATTAACAAAGCACACTTCTGTGTGTGTCGGGTAGGCTATCCGTGTGACCTCGGGGCCACATCTGGTCCTGGCCCTTCCTCTGTTCTCTGATTCCCAGCTACCATGAAGCGAAGAGGTTGGCACTGCTGGGCCTTTCCACCGTGACAGCCCTGCAGTCAGCCACACATACGCTGAAACCTTTTGAAGCCATGAGCCAAAATAAACACTTCCCTTTTTAAAATTTGTGTATGTCAAGCATCCTGTCCCAGCATACAAATCGGGTAAAAGTTAATGCAACTGCTTCTCCGTGTCGTTAGGTCTCTACTCGCTCGTCACTTGGAAAAGGCCACAGATGAACCGAGGGGCCTTTGCTAAGCCGCTTTTTTCCCTTCATTTTTCCTTCATCCCTCTTTCGCACTCTTCCTCCTTCTGTCTTCTCCCTCATACTCTCTTTCCTTCTATAATTTCTCTCTTTCTCCTGTACTTTCTCCTTCCTCCTCATCTTTCTATATCTTTCTCTCCAATCTAATCAACCCAGGAAAAGCACAAGTTGTCTGTCTAAAGAAAGTTGCAGGTGACAAGTCAGTCAAAAATCCATCCGAAGCCAGCCTCCTATCACTCTCCCAAGGGATGGACCTCACCCTCTACTGCCTCGTATTAATGGTTCGCAGGCGGTCACCTCTAGGGACCAATGGCCAGCTCCTTAGTTCTGTGATAGCCTATAGTCCTCAGCACCTAGCAGTGTCAGGCATATACTCTGTGCTCAGTAAGCATTTGTGGAACTACCAACAGGCAAGACACAGGCCTTTCTTTTATGAGAACATGTGATGGCTAAAGGGCTTAATTTCCAATTAGACATTACGGGTGCTGGGCAGCCTCAAACTGTGCCCAGGCAAGCAGGTGCTCAGATTTACCTGTGAAAAGGGGGCACCCATTACGTTTTTGTCCTAGTAAATTCACTAATTGTGAATTTCTGAATGCTGATTTCAAGTAAAAATAAAAGGCATCTGAGTTTTTTTTTTTCTAGCTGTTCACTTTTGAACTCACATAGATTGCAAAATCCCAAAAACACATTTGTCAAGATAGAGCTTTTTTCACTCTATCTGTTTTGCCTAATTGCAAAAAACAAGGGCAGAACTTTCAGCCAGTCATTTTTTTAAAGTCAATTTCCTCAGGGATCCAGGTAGATAGGACTGTTATAGCATCACAATGCTTTCTCTTGTTTCCACCTTGCCATTCTGTGCTAGGGACAGCAACCATTCATATGAAATCTTTGTAAAAGCTTATCTTCTGGCCAGTCTCACCTTCTCTTGGTTCAATGCCGGCATGGGCCACCATACCAGCTACTATGTGGAACTGGTGGATCAGCCCTGGGGCCTTGTGCTTCCTCAGGCAAGTTGTCTAATCACTGGGCTAGACCTCTAGCCCTGCAATTGATCTTCAACCAATGTCTAGAAAAAACCTTCCCGTTTGACTGAAATGCTCTTCTGTAAGATTGTCTCTTCTTCCTAGAGCACCTTCTCCCCTCTAGCTGGCTTCTAAAGTCTGCTTCTAGGAATTTCCTGCGATCTTTGAGCTGACTGTGGCACTTGATTGGCATGGGTCACTATGCATGTGCCCAAAACCATTGGTGCCCTTACCAGGCCATGCCCTGGAGACACACTGTCCCCTCTAAGCCTCAAGCTTAAAACAGATTTCAATTAGTTGCTATCCTAGCTCACTTCAGAGCCTCTGCTTTGGCTTCTGTTTCAAACTTGCACTTTTTTTCTCCTACCTCAGAGCTGCTATTTCTCTGGAAGAAGGAAGAGGAGAAAAGGAGAACTGTTGCCCTGCTGTGCTCATTTACTATTTAGTATGTTCTCTGTCTCAAGACTGCCCTATAAGAGGATTTTAAAGAAAGTTGTAGATATCCACTACTCGGGTTGTATTTTCCAACCTTCAGAAGAGGACAGAAAAGGCAGCAATGAAAGAAAGATGGATGTCCTTAAGATTTAGTACCATCATCAGGCTCTTTAAGCTTAGTAGCTCCAGAAACACAAATGATATGAAATTTTAAGATATAAGTGAATTTTTTTTTTGAGATGTACCATTTGTTGGTATTTCTAGAAAACTCCTCCTTAGGTCAGGAGAGGGAAGTTGAGGCTTGGGTCATCCCCCTTCTGTCTCTTTCCTCTTAAACAAGAAGATAGTGAACTCTGCCTTTCTTATTCCAGCAGGGTGTTATGAAGGGAGATAAGAACGTGTGACTTCAGTCCACAATCAGGAGATTCTCAGAGGAGCTATTGGTGCGTGTTATCTCTGGGGATTTGCCACAGTACTATATTTTCCTTCCTTGCACTCTGCTCTGTGCTTTCCGTTGTAGTGACTCAAGTAGAACAGACATTCTAGCTCCCCCCAGCTGTGATTTCAGGCACTGCTGACCCCAGGCTGTCCCTGGGCCAGGTGTGGCCTTGCCTCCACCTGGGTCTCTCTCTTTTCCACACTCTCTCAGCAGCGCATTTCTCACCTTTTCATGCATTATGATGATTTCTCCATGTATTATGCTCCATGTAAAGAATTGTTCTGTTTGCCTATTGGAATTTCAAGAGGACAGAACAGATGCTGTGTAATGATAAGAAATCATCTCTTAGGTCTCTTTGTGTATCTCACCCAAGATTACTAGACATTTTTGTGATTAAGTTGTTCATTCAGAAAATAGTTTATTAAAAGGCCATTCTCTTTCCATAAGACAGCAAATTGCAAACATTAGATAATTTAACTTTTCAGATAATTATACTGCTTTTGTTTGCTTGTTTTAACAGTTTGCAGATCTAGGTATGTCTCAGCAAACATGAGAGATGAGTTTCTGTAATCCTGAAAAAAAATGCTTTGAAAGTTGAATCTTACAGATTTACAAATTCACAAAGAATTATTTGACAATAATTGTAACATTATGTGAAATATTATGGAGGCTATACGGTTGTTAAAACAAAATTGGAGATTTTAGGAAGAAACCTTTTTAGGCTGGCTGCATCAGCCACCATGTCATAGACTCGAGAAGGTGGCCTTCTAGGTGTGCCTCATCAGTCTCCATGTCAAGGACTTCAGAGAGAGGCCCTCTAGGCCTCTTACGCCAGCCCTATCAGTCACTGTTCACAGATTTCAGCAAGAGTTCTCTTAGGTCAGCCCCACCAGCTGCCACTGCACAAATTTCAGCAGGCAGAGCTTGGGCCAGCACCATCAGCCACCAGTTTACAGATTTGATCAGGCAGCTGCTCAGGCCAGCCCCGTCAGCAGCTGCTTTGCAGACTCCGGTAGGCAGGTGCTCAGGATAGCCCCATTAACAAGCACTTCACAGGATCTCATGGGCAACCACTCGGGCCGGCCCATTAGCTGCCACTTGGTGGACTAGGGTAGGAAACCATTTGGGCCAGTCCCATTGACCACTGCTTTATGGACTTCAGGTGAGCAACTGCTTAGGCCAGCCCCATGGACCTGAGGCAGGCAACTGCTCATGCCAGCTACAGCCATCACCACTTCACAGACTCCAAGAAGGCAGCTCCTTTGGCCAGCCATGCCTAATGTCACTTCACAGACTCTAAGCAGTTAGTCACTCAGGCAGCCCCACCAGCTCTACTTCACAGACTCCAGGCAGACAGCCACTGCAGCCACTCTTTCAGGCTGCCATCGCAAAGATTCCAGGAAGGCAGCTCCTCCAGCCAGCCCTGCCTACAGCTGCTCTGTGTGCTCCAGGAAGGAGAACTAGGGCAACAGGGTACAAGACTTGGGAAGAAGAAACCTCCCCTACAGATAGCACACTAAGTAGAGAGTCATTGACTCATCTGGAACTGTAATCTACCACAATATAACCATGGGGAAACTAGGCAACAAATTATCCATAGAAAAGCCAGATACCCCAGAAGTAGGTACTATGGGTTCTTAAGCAGCAGAACCCACAGAAGAAAAAAAAATCAATAGAAAAGTAGAACTCATTGTTAGAAAGATCAGGGAAAACATACAAGAGGTGCACAAGGAGCTCAAATCAGAAATAATCAAAGAAACAAAAGCCATGATAGATGAAAAATACAGGGAGTATAAAGAAGAACTAAAGAAGGCAATGCAAGAAATGAAAGAAGATATTAATAGAAAAAATAAAAGCTGAACTCTAGAATACGAAAAACTACAATGAAAATCACCTTGAACACTTTAAGAATAGATTATCTGATCTTGAAGATAAGGTAGATAACCATGATCATGAGGACAGTGGGGACCGAAAAAAAAAAAAAAAAGACAAGAAAGAGTCTGGTTGCAAAAGCTGAAGAATGACTCAAAGAAAATAACTTCAGAATTATGAGAGTGCAGGAGAATATGGAGGGCAGAATGAAAGGTTTAAAGGACATGTTTAATGAAATTATGGAAGAAAATTTCCCAAATCTAAGAAAAGAAATGAACCTTGAGCTCCTGCAGATATATAAAACCACAAATAACTCTGGCCAGAAAAGAACCTCCCTATGACACATAATAGTTAAAATTCTAGACCCAACACAAAGAAAGACTATTAAAAGCTGTAAGAAAAAAATCAAGAAGTCATGCACAAAGACAAACCAATCAGAATTATTATAGACTTCAGAACACAGACTCTAAAGGCCAGAAAAACATCTTGGAAAAACATTATCCAAGAGCTAAGAAAGCATAAGTGTCAATGAAGACTGCTATAGCCAACAAAACTATCCTTAAAAATCAAATGAGAAGTTAAAACTATTCATGTCAAGGAAAACCTGAAGAAATCTAAGACCATTAGACTAACATTGCAAAAAAAAAAAAAAATCCTTAAAGGAATTCTAGACAGAGATAGAAAGACCAATAGCACCAAAGACCCCAGAGAAAAGCAATCAATAGGAAGAGGAGAATGAATTAACAAGAATTCAACCAACCAACAGAAAAGTATCAAAATGATGACAGGATATACCAAATATACCACTGTAATAACACTGAATGTAAATTATCTCAACTCATCTATCAAAAGACACAGACTGGATGATTGTATTAGAAAATGAAAGCCCAAAATTTACTACTTGTAAGAAACACACTTTACCTGTAAATAAACACATAGACTGAAAACAAAAGGAGAAAAATCAATATTCCATGCAACTGGATCCAGAAAATAGGTGCAAGTAGCTATACTAGTCTCAGACACAGAAGATTTCAAACCAAACTAGATCAGAAGAGACAAAGATGGGCACTATAAACTGATTAAGGAAGCAATCCAACAGGAAAAAAATCACAATTATCAATATAAATGATCCCAATGTCAGGGCACCCACTTTTGTAAAACAAAAATTACTGGACTTGAAAGGCTATGTAGGCCCCAGTGTAATCATAATAGGGGACCTAAATACATCACTATCACAGATAAACAGGTCAACTAGTCATAAAATCAACAAAAAAATATTACAATTAAACTACTTTCAGGAAAAATTGGACTTAACATTTATCTATGAAGTGTTCCTCCCAACAGTATCAGAATGCACTTTTCAGTAGCACATGGGACATTTTCTAAACTAGACCATATTATAGGCTATAAAACAAGTGTAAATAAGTACAAAAGAGTTGAAATAATCCCATGCTTACCTTCAGATCATAGGGGAATAAAACTAGAAATCAGCAAAAGAAGTTAAATAAACCATTCATATATATGGAGACTAGATGACTTACTGCTGAACAAACAACAGGTCATAGAATATGGAAGGAAAGAAATCAAAAACTTCCTGGAGCTAAATGATGAAGGAATCACTTAATACATGAAAATATAGAATAAAATGAAAGAAGTCCTAAGAGGAAAATTCACAGCTATAAATTCACACATTCAAAACACAAAGCAATCCCTACTAAACAATTCAATGGTGCAACTTAAGATCCTAGGGACTCAAAACCAATATAAATCAAAAAGTAGTAGAAGAAAAGAAATTATAAAGATTAGAGCAGAAGTCAATGACATTAAAATAAAAAATAAAAATACAAAAAAATCAATAAATTAAAGGGCTGGTTCTTCAGTTGATAAAAATTTAGCTAAATTATCTAGAAGAAGGAAAGACAAAAGTCATATCAATGCAACTAGAAATGAAAAAGGTGAAATCACAACAGACACTGCTGAGATTCAGAGAATCACAGGGGACTATTCTGAAAACTTACTCTCCAACAAATCAGAGAACATGGAGGAAAAAAATTCGACATATATAAAATATCAAAACTGAACCAAGAAGACATAAAAACTTTGAATAGACCATAGCAAACATGGAAACTGAGGTAGTAATAAAGTATCCACAAAGAAAAGTCCAGAAACAGATAATTTCACAGTAGAATTTTATCAGTATGTTCGAGAGGAGCTAACACCAATACTTCTCAAACTGTTCAACAAAGTTAAAAAAAAAAAAAGAAGGAAGATTGCCAAACTCACTTTTGGAAGCTAGCATTATCCTGATACCAAAACCATACAAAGACTTAACCAGGAAAGAAAACTATAGATAAATCTCCTTAACAAATACAGATAAAAAATTCTCAATAAGATATTGGCAAATAGAATTCAGCAAGTGACTACAAAATTATACACCATGATCAAGAAGGCTTTATTCCTGGGATGCAACGTTGGTTTACCATATATGAATCAACTGACGCTGTTGATAAAAGCAAGGACAAAAGTCATTTGATCATCTCAACTGATGAAGAGAAGATCTTTGACAAAATCCAACATCTGTTCATGATTGAAAAAAAAATCCTAAGGAAAATAGATACAGAAGGATGTTATCTCAAACGGATAGAAGACATATATTCCAAGCTTTCTGCAAATATCATAGTAAATCAGAAGAAAGTGAAAGCATTACCCCTCAATTCAGGAACACAACAAGGCTGTCCATTCTCACCACTGCTATTCAACACAGTTCTTGAAATCCTAGCCAGAGTGATTAAGCAAGGGAGAGGAATATATGGAATACATATGAAAAAAAGAAGAAGTCAAACTATCCTTATTGGCTGATGACATGATTCTATAAATAGAAGACGTCAAAAACTCTACCACAAAAACTCTTACAACTAATTGACAGTTTCAGCCAAATTACAGGTTACACGATTAATACAAAATCAATAGCATTTCTTTACACTAACAATGAACTCACTTAGAAGAATAATCCCATCCTCAATAGCCCCTCAAAAAATTAAATATGTTTGAGTAAACCTCACTAAGGAAATGAAGGACCTCTACAAAGAAAACTGCATTATGCTGAAAAAAGAAATTGAAGAGGACATTAGAAAATGGAAAGACATCCTCTGTTCCTGGATAGGCAGAATTAATATCATCAAAATGGCTATACTGCCAGAACTAATAAACAGATTCAATGCAATTACTGTCAAAATAACAACAACTATCTTTACAGAACTTGAAAAAGTCCTTAGGTTCCTATGTAACTGAAAGAGACATGAAATAGCCAAAGCAATCTTAAGTAACAAGATAAAAGGAGGTGGCATTATAATTCCAGATATAAAGTTATACTACGAAGCAACAGTAATAATAACTATATGGTACTGGCACAAAAACAGACAAGTTGACCAGAACTAAGGAAGCAGAGGCAGTCCCAAGTACCCTCAGCTACTTGATTTTTGACAAAGGAGCCAAGAACATACACTGAACAAAAGGATAACTTCAACAAATGGTGCTGAAAAAATGGTTATCCACAAAAAAGGAGAATGAATCTAGACTTATATATAATACTATGTATCAAAATCAAATCGAAGTGGATATAAGGCCTAGATATTAAGATGGAAACAACAAAACTTCTGGAGGATGAGATAGGCAAAACTCTAGAAGATGTATGAGTGGGCAAGGACTTTCTAAATAGGACACCTGATGCAAAAGAAATAGTCCCAGAATCGGCAAATGGGATTATACCAAACTAAAAAGTTTCTGTGTGGCAAAGGAAACTATCAACAGAATGAAGAGAAAATGGACAGAATGGGGAAAAAAGTACCACCTATACCTCAGACAGGAGGCCAATAACCAGAACAAAGAACTGCAGAAAGAACTGAAGTAAAATAGACGCCTCAAAATCAAAGACCTGACTAAAAAATGGGCAACTAAAATGAATAGGCAGATCTCAGATGAAGAAGTTCAAATGGCCAGAAAATACATGAAAAGATGTTCAATACCCTTAGCCGTTAGAGAAGTACAAATCAAAACATTACTAAGATGTCACCTTACCCCAGTGAGAATGGTGGATATCAAGAAGTTGAACAGCAATGGTATCTGATGAGGTTGTGCGGGATAAAGAAACCCTACTGAATTGCCGCTGGGACTGGAAACTGATACAACCACTATGGAAAGGAATTCAGAGAGTCCTCAAAAGCCTGAAAGTAAGTACTCCACTCAATCCAGTGATACTTTCCACAAGAGTCAAAAGCAACATATAATAGAGATACATAAATACCTATGTTTGTAGTGGCACAACAAACAATAGCTAAACTGTGGAAGACACCGATATATACATCAACAGACCAATGGATACAAAAATTGTGTCATATGTACACAATAGAGTACTACTTTTCTATAAAAACAGATAAATTCAAGGCTTTTGTAGGTAAATGGACAGAACTTGAGACTACCATGCTTAGCGAAGTGAGCCAAACTCTGAAGGAAAAATATCTTGTGGTTTCTCTAATATGAGAAAACTAGAACTAGAATACAGGCATTTTATAGAACCAAATGGGTGTGATAGTGGGGGGTGGGGAGACAAGGAAGGGAGCAGGAGGGACAACTGGGGAGAAAGAGATGGCAAAGTTGTCATGATATATATGTGCACACAATCCTCAAGCTCAATATAACTATTGTGTATGTATACATGTATGTATACATGCTATGTACTAAGAAATATTGGGGAAAATAAAATTCAAGGTGACTGCTTAAATAAAACTAGAGGTTTTTGTTTTAGAAAAACGTAAGTCTAAGACACTTCTTACATACACAGAATATTTTCATAAGGATCCTTTGACACAGTTATTATTGCTGTCACCGTTTTATAAATGCAAAAAGCAGGTTCATTTTGGCAAACCTTAGATTAAAATTGTACAATGTCTGGCTTCAGACTCCAGATCATTCTCAGTATACAATAGTAGGATATTTGTTTTTCAGAAAATAAGTGTCCCTAAGAAAAGCAGATGCAAAGTGCTGTTGGGTCCTTCCAGGGAGCTGCCACTTTTCCTAATGTGAATGGAGGGGGTAGAGTGGGAGTCATTCCAGCGGTTCTAACAGGAAGTATTGAGGTTTTGATCATTCAGGGAGAATAAAAATGTTAATAGGTGAGCAGAAAGTATGGAGGTCAAGGGAAGTTAAGAACTTTTAGGGAATAGCAATTGAACAGTTTGCTATAATCTAGTGCCCTTGGAGAAAACAACAAAAATGAATGCAAAATAAGACATAAAGATAGGTTGTACATAACTTTATTACTGGACAAAGGGATTTAGACGTCTTTCAACGCAAAGTGGAAGTCATTGTGGCATATGGGTGGTGTTTCAAAAGGATGGCATGACTAACCTCGTGTTTCAGGGAAAGTAGTTCTGCCTAAGAGCAAGACAGACCTACACAGAGAGATGAGGGCTGGAGAATTACCAGTGTACACCAGGAAGTCCTCCCAGTAGTCCAGGGAAGAATTAAGAGTGATCACAAAAATAAATAAATAAATAAATAAAGGAATGAAGACAAGAAGATGAGAAACACAGCAATAGAAACACCTAAATGTTTCTTCAGTCTAGAGAAGGCTGAATCTGACAATAGAAGTCCTACATTTCAAAGTTCTGCATTCCAAGCTAGGTTGATTGATGCCATAAATAAATCCAATCTTAAAGACCAGAGGCGTGCAAGAGTTAGGCAATTTTTAAATGAAGATAAAGGAAAATAAAAACAAACATAGCCGGTGTATACCTTTTGTATCAGGCATATCTAAGTAAGACCTGCCTGTATAACAACCAGTTTGCTCCTTACCACAACTGCTTCAGCCAGATAGTACTGTACCTGTTTTAAAAGTGAGAACACTGAAGAAATGATCATCTACACTATATATCCAAGGTCACAGAGCTAGAAAATAAGGAAGATGGGAGGTGGACCCAGAAAGCCCGGTTCCGGTGAGTGAAAGAGAAAACCCAGATGAAAGATGAGAGAGAAGACAGTGAATCCAGCTTTGTTTCAATTTTGAAGTCTCCATATATAATGGGTGAGAAAATAGAAAAATTGGAGGTGGAAACGAAAAGTTGCAGCCAATCAAGAAAGACCTCTGGGTAGGTGTTACGTACCACCTTTCACCAATGAGGAAGACAAGTCGCGCGAGGACCAGACAAGGCAAGGGTCATCGGTGAAGCAGAGCCGGTCATTCTGCACAGTGGTACTCGCCTAAGGATGTCAATAAAAGTTACAATAAAAGTTGCAGCTTCAAAGTAAGGAAATCTCATACTGCAACTCTGATCTTCATCTCTACTTGCCAAGGACTCACTGCTCCTCCAAATCAAGCAGCTAGGTACAAAAAGCCAGCGGCTGTAGGAAGGCTCAACATTTAAGAGAATTCTTCTTTTGCAACTTTTCCTGAGCTATGTGTAAAATCCAGAAATAAATGACAAGAGCTTTGCACGAGGTCCTTGTGCTTCTAGTAAGGTAGCATTCCTACAGGAAGTATAAACTCAAATTTAATTGATTAAATATCTTTAATTTCAAAATTTATGGGTTATTTTAATTCCAGGAAATTCAAAACACTTATTTATCACATGTATGTCTCTATGGTGCTTCCTTTGGTGGTCTAAAGAACAGCCAATTGCTATAGTTTGGACCTGAACTGTACTCCAAAAGCCTATGTGTTAAAGGTTTGCTCCCCTGGGCATGGTACTACTGGGAAGTGCAAGAACCAATAAAAGGTATAGGTAACTAGGGAATGCTGGGACCCTGCCCTTCCTCTCCCTCTTTGCCCCCAGCTGGCATAAGCCAAGCAGCTTCCTCTACCACATACATTTTTGCCATGGTATACTGGCTCCTCACTGGCCCAAGAGCAACAAACTAAACAATCATGAGCTTAAATCTTCATCTTTGACCCAAAATTAACCTTTCATCCTTATAAGTTGATTATCTCAGATATTCTATCACAGCAATGAAAAGCTGACTATTGTGCTTTGGATCTAGAATGTCCCCCAAGAGCCCCATGTATTTGGAAACTATGGATTATCTACGGAGCCATGTTCTATTAGGAGGAGGGGTCTGGTCAGGAAGGGTAGATTACAGGTAGGCAGTGGTAGATTGTAGATTATGTGCAACATTAGTGGGCATGTGCCCTAAAAAGGGCAGGTCTCTAGGGCTTTTCCTAGATGGAGTGAACACTCTGAGGCTAGACCTGACCTAGAAGGGTATGCATAAATTCTTCCCTTCCTCCCTCACTTGTGATTTTGCTGTGATGTTGTGATCAGGTTTCCTTCACCTGCCAGCTACCCATGAACGGACTGTATGAGACCTTCTGAAACTATGAGCTAAAATAAGTATTTCCTCATTTAAGTTGCAGATATAATTTCTGTCATAGCGATGAAAGAGTAACTAAGACAGAAATTAGTACCAGAGAAGTGAGATGGTTACTCTGTGCCTTTACCTGACCCTGTGGTTTAGAAGCCTTTGGAACTGGTTTGTGGAAGGAGTTTGGAGATCTTTGAAGATGCCAGCTGGAGAAGACTTATAATGTTGTGAGCCATACTTGTGGAAGATTCTGGTCAGAGCTCAGAAGACCAGAATGTTGAGAGAATTGTCAATTGAAAAGGCTGAACTCAAGAAGTTTTCAAGTAGAAAGGAGTACTCTATTGGCAGTTGATCTAGAAACCATGTGTGCTATGCTCTGGCAAAAAGTACGTCAATGTTTTGCCCTTGTGCACAGAGTTTGTCTAAACCTGAAAATAAGGGCAGTGGACTACTTAATCTGGTGGAGGAAATTTCATGGCAACTTAATATTCAGGCTGTCACATGGGTACTGCCCGAGGCTTTTAGCCAGCTGTGCACTGAGAAGTAAGAGAAGACAGATGTAAAGTTTGCACTTTGAGGAAAACGCCTGTGGTTGTTAAGGAGATCAGCATTAAAAGAAGCCAAGTACTTGGAATTGAACTATAAAAAAGAGACTTCAGGAATCAGGTGTCTCGGGAGTCAGCAAGACCTCTGGTTTCACAGCCATGCAGAATGCAAGAGTTGTGGGGTTTTGGAGGCTCCCACCATGATTTCCAAAGGTCTTGAAGGCCAGGCAGTGTGCCCCTAAAAGGGCAGTACATGAAGTTGTGGTGAAGCTGAAAGTGCTGTTGAGACCCTGGAAATTTAAAGGTGCCAGCAATGCGGATTGTCTGTAGAGAAAAGCCACAAGTTATGAGAGAATCCAGCCCCAAAAGAGAAGCCATGAAGATTGCAGACAGACATAATGCTGCAGAGACAGGGCCAGCGAAGCCCTTTGGAGCTCATGTCTCACCATGGCTTGCACAGGGTACTAGACTTGGAGCGACAGCACTCAACCCTTGTTCTGTTGGGTTTCAAACTTATTTTGGTCCAATTGCTTTCCATCTCTTATTCCTTCTGTTTGGAATAGAAATACCCTGCCATTCACCTGGGAAACATTGAATTTTTGATTTTCACATGCGCTCACACTTCAGAGTTTACATTGTATCTCAGAGGAGGCATTGGACTTGGATTTTTTTAGTAGCGCTGGAACTGTTAAGACTTTGGCAATTCTTAGAGAAGGACTAACCACATGTTTTATAAAGAGGTAGACATGAGTCTTTTGGAGCCAGGGTCAGAATGTTGTGGTTTGGAATATCCTCCAAAAGCCTCATATAAATTTGGAGGTTATAGGCTATCTATCAAACTGTGTGCTTTTAGGAAATACATGCTGGTCAGGACATGAGCATAGTGTGTGGTTGAGCAAAGTTGTGTAGAGGAGGAGAGGTATGTGGTACATTAAGGATTATAGGTATGTAGTGGAAGACAGGTGTGTGACACATTACTGAGCACGTGACCCAAAAGGGGTAGATCACTCGGGCTTAATGCAGAAAGGACAGAACACTGAGGCTGCACCCCACCCGAAAGGACAATCACTGAGACATGACCCGGAAGGGTACATGCTAGTTCTGCCCTTCCTTCCTCATGTGACTTCCTGTCTAAGATCCCATGACCGGCTTTGCTCCACCTCTTCCAGCATTCTGTGAATTGACTGTGTGAGACCTGAAACTGTGAGCTAAAATAAATTGTTTCTCCCTTAAGTTGTGGATCCTGGGTATTTCTGTCACAGCAAAAAAAAAAAAAAAAAAGTAACTACGACACTGACAAACATACTGCTTCAGCGCAGGTGGCTGAGGCCAGGTTCTACACACAGCCTTTCCAATGGTGTCCACATGTGTGGGCTATTGGCTTTGTATACCTTTCCCTGGTGAGAATAATCATCAGATGAAAACAAATATGCCTATTACAATATTATGAAGAGACAAATATTAAGCAAAACAAGGAAACACAACAAAGCAGAAAAGTTAGCAGAAGTTACCACATACATAAATTTATACTTCTATTCTTCCTAAAATATTTCGACTATATTAATATCTTATATGGATGTGTTGTTCTCTAGTTAAACTTATTCTTCCCTTTGTCAGTATTTATTTTTTATGAAGTAAGCATGCTAGTCGTTCTGTGGGTTAGTGGGGGAGGGACAAGCAAAGGCACAGAAGTAGAGGCACAATTTCTAAGCCTCTGGAAGCTCTCTGAGCCATTCCAGCATGGGGAAATTCATGCAGCTCATTGACTTGCAAGAAAGAACAAGCCCAAATTTAACTAATCCATTCTGTATAAGGTCATGTCAAGTAATCCAATTGTTTATCCCGGGAACTCAAGAGGAAAGACTTATTAAATCTAAAACAAGAGTAGCACACGCAAGTGGCTTGATTTGATTGTCTTCAATATTTCTTCAAAGGCTGCAAATTTAACTTTGCCTCAGAGTACATGTTTGGGCAGTTTTTTCTTAAATCAATGTTTTTTCTTTTTAAAAAAGAATGTGAGTTTAGGTACTTGTTTTAGTATTTCAGTAGATATGCTTCTTAATCTCGCTAGTAAATTTTCCTTTTTCATAAAATCGTGTGTGCCGAGAAGACGCTGTGTTGACAAAGAGAAAGAACTTATGAACAAAGACAGGGCTGTTCTCATCAGCCATCCCCCCCGACCCCCACGACCCCCCGTGGACTTGGTGCCCTTTGGCATTTCCATGTACTTTGTACATTCCTCCACAAGAACACTTAACGTCTTGTGTAAAATGATTTGTTCCGTGCTAGACTGAGAGTGCAGAAGCAATGACGTTGCATTCCCACACTCCTTTTGCCTAGGGCAGAGAAGCTGCTGTTAAGTCTTTGATGACACAATGAATTGATGAGTGAATGAACATTTCCTAAATTGATATTAACTCTCATTTGTATTAGAAACTGTATTTCTGCCTGTGGCTCACTTTTTTCTCAACTTTAACCTAAAAGTTTAGAGCTCTTACCCGTTTAGGTAAAAGTAGCTAGAAGTCATATGTTTTATACTCAGAAAATTTCAAGGAACTGTAACTTACAAAGGTCATAGAAAAGTATCAAAATGTGTGAATGGTACGTTATTTTTTTGCCAAATTATTATTTTTTATTATTATGTAATTCTGATACATAATATTAACATTGAGCTTGAGAAAGCAATGCACACACATATCACATCTTGATGATTTTTATTTGCTTTTCCTTAGCCCATCCCCTCACTCCCCAAAACATTCCCTTTCCCTGTCCATAGAGAATGCATGGTCCTCGTAAAATAAAAATATCAAATGCATATATCTCTGAAAAATTAAAATAGATTCTGGGTTCTTTCCAATCTTGATAATTCTCTAAACAAACAAATACAGAGATTGTCCCTAGAACACAGCAGGTGCTCAAAAAATATGATTCTCCAATTTTCAAAGTGATGTATCTACAAGATTTATAAGCCAACAAGAAGTTGATGCTACATACAGGTTGGGACCATAGATTGTGGCATTTTGACTTTACCACCTTTGCCATATGCCATATGGATTTGAACAATAAAAGGAAGTTGATGTATATAATTACCATCATTATACCTTATCCAAATCTTATAGTTTTATAGCATTCTTTCAAAAGAAGCTATGACATTTGGAAACAAAGAACTCTCAGAGGTTGCACATCACAATGTTATCGATTGAAGTGGCTTGACAACTCTCTGTGAAAGGTCTGTGTCTCCGTACTTCGAGTCCCAGAAGACTCATCATCTCCCAGGCCATCCATGGATAACTACAGAAAAATCTCATTAGAAGGTATGGGTGATGCATCTCAAGACACTTTCATTGATTTCCCCAAATTTGGCTTCTCGAGGCAATACCAACTCAGCCGAATCCTTCTCCCCAGAGAACACACACCCAAAAGACTTTTGAGGAATTTTTTTTAAAAGCTTATTTGTTCATTCTAAGCCTGCTCATTTGTTCCTCAAGCTAACATTTCAAATTCCATCATCCATTACATAGGTAATGTCAACATGAGTCATTTTGCACTCCCAGCCATTAGTCTCTGAATACATTCCAAGGTGTCTATCAAGCTCCTTTAAACATGTGGTAATCCTTACTGAACACAATTATTTTCAGGCTAATTTGACCAGTCCAATACAGAGTAAGATGATGACATCTGTCGTTCTATTAATGCACGCCATGGTAACATTACATTTCTGAGAGCCAGACATCTTGCGCTTACGGTTGACCACTTAAATACATATTATTACTAAGCCACCTGCAGGATGATGATGATGTAACTGTATACCTGATATTAGAGCCATGCCAGAATTCACATTTATTTAAGCATCCTTCTAAAATATACCTAACATCTTGCCTTGGCTGAAACTTCTAAAGTTCAACCATGCACCATCTTTCAGGAAGACATTCATATCTCCTATTGTCTTCATTCATGTCACTGACTAAAAGCTTGAGCAACTCCAAGGTCACCAATACGGGCATATATCATGCCATAAAAACCTTCTTCTGGTTGATGGCAAAGGTAAATGAGAAACTCTGTAAAAAGTTTCCACATATTAAAATAAAGAAATGATTTGCCAAAACAAGCCAGAGCAAAACACTCGGCATTTTGGTGCTTAAGCTTTGTGTACAGATTTTACTCGTGTTTCCTCAGAATTCACGTCCATCCACAGCACTTCAGCGATTGACTGTTAGAATAAACAACTTGGGGCTGGAAATAGAAATAATTCATTTTGGACTAGTTTGTAATAGTTTATCCCGCTAATGAGCCTTAGAAAGTAATGCTTTAGTATAACAGGACATGTTCCTATATGATAACTTAAACAGATAAAATAGATTTATATATTTTAAAGGGATTTTTCACTAAGGCAATTTTTTTACTCTCTCCACTGATTAGACACAATGTCCCAGACAGAACATTTTTCTTTTCTCCATCCTGGTCTTTTGTGCTCTTCTAGTCTTGACTTTTTAACCTATGATAAATAAATGCTTTACCATGTACTCAATCTATAATAGTAATACTCTTTCAGTATCATATCTGTTCAGTATCATAACGATACTGTGTAAAGTAGAAAATCTTGCAATCAGCGGAGCCTAATCAGGAACGCTTCAGTGGGCCTCGGAGCCATCCTTTACTGATTTGATGGCCTTGGATCTGAACCCCTTTGTATAAGCAGCACTCACTAAATCAAAAGAAAGTTCTCTGAGAGCTGCTTTTCACCTCATGCTTTTTGCATTTTACATCACAGATACTTGAAGGCTAGACTCCCCATGATTTCCGCCAGGACCTATTTGCATGTCAATATCAGAAAGCTAATGGCCCAGTAGCATGTGAATATTCTTTTCAGTCATCAGCTCATCACAGAAAGCCATTTTTTTTTTCCTGTGGAAAAATGAGTGGTAACATCTTGCCTGCCTTCTGATATGTCTTTTCCATAGAATCCCATATGTGGTCACATAGCATACACTCAAAAACACATAAGTTTTTGTCACAAAAGCAGCAAGTGCATTTTACTAAGTGCATATTACTTTGGTGTGATTTAAAAACTAAATCTTCTTTTCATTGCAGAGCAGAAAGAGTGTTCGTATTAGTACCTTTAAACAAATTGACTTGCTTCTTTAGAGCTACTTGATACCAAGTAATCTCACAGGAATGACTTTTAACACAAGGAACGACTTTTAACTTACTCTGGGCTAACCTACTTGTATGGCTTGTCAATGGACGCTTGACTCATAACATCACCTGGACAATTCTCCTCAAGCCAAAGGAGTGAAGTTTAAACATTTCTAAAAGAAAACAGTGTGCAAGGGTCTTTCCTCTGACACAATGATGTGCACGGTGAGAAAAGGGGGATATGTATGTGTACCACATACACAGAAGGGGAGAAACTTCATAGAAAAGAAAGGATTCCATTTAGCATTCTTTAGGACAGGTGATCTAAGGAATGAGTCACCTGGAATAACTATCCAACTCTCTCTACTGCAGTAATAATTCAATTCTCTAAGATGGAGAAGAATATGATGAACTAGCCAAAAATAATAATGCTTCGCTCAAAAACAGCACCTGTTTCAGAGACAAGGGACCATGTGAGGAACCAACGCTTGAAATGCAACCTACGAGGAAGGAGGTGGAGCCTGGGTCACCTTGGTGCTGTAATTTTGCACGCAGTGCACATGAGTGGAAATATAGGATTAGTGGCAGTCCTGATGAAAAGCAGTATGAGCCCAAGAAGGAAACTGACCAATAGACAGTGCTGCTTATGTTGCACATTTAGAGCTGCGGCTGACAGTGTGGGATGGAGAAACTGGCTGTGAACCTCATTAGTCAACATCATTCAAAATCAAACATCTAACTGCCATAGAAGTAGTAAAGAGAGGGAGGGTAGATGACACATTTCCTGCCTGGACACTATTAGCCCAAATGATTTTTTTAACAATCTCTAAGTTATAAAATATTGATGTGATAGAATTGCTACCAGAAACACAAAGTCAGAAATCAAACTGTCAACCCATTCAGAAGACTGAAGTGTAAGGAGTTAGACTACAAAGCCCAGAGACAAAGCAATCTGAGCAGTGTACAATTTTACCCACTTTTTCCCAAGCGCAAGTCCTACACGTAGAGAACAGGGAGGCTTGTGAATTCTCCTGCGCTGCCATTCACAAGTGGTAGTCGTTACTTTTCAGCAAACCTCAGTTAGTATAGTTTATTGCTTTATATTACTAGACAGTCAGCAACTTGAAGATCGTTTCCCCTTTTTTTCTCCTATTTCTATCGTTGTTTCATGAATATGTCCATTGTTAAGTATGTGAATACAAAGTGGAAGGGATCTAAAATCTCCTATGTCATCTAGGAATCAACCAAAATTATTTTCAATTTTACAGAAAAACAAGAAAGCCTAGAGTGTTCTATTTTTCACTGCATAACCATAAATGAGCAGCAATTAATTAAATGGTGCAGCAGAATCCACTCAGTCACTAGTTCACTGAAGTCATAAGACATTCTGATAAGTAACAAACACTAATGGCAAGAATTATCAAAATAAATTTATCATCTATCCATTTCAGGGCAAGAACCTTTAAGTTCTCTGTCTCCTTAGTCCAACAAATAATTTTACATCAAGTTAGAATAATCTCATAAAAGGAAAGCCTTATTCCTTCCAAAAATATGATTTTCAAAACCTGCTCCACTTTTAATTTCTGAGACTTTACAAGCGGGTGAATCCTTATAAACAAAGATGTTCCCTGAATTTCTATTTGTAATAGACGATAAGAAAAACAAGGAAAAATTTTTCAAAAAGACAATCCAGCAGGAAATTGACAAAATCAGATTTACTCATTCCACAGACTCTATGTAGCCAGTAAAAATAACATTTACCTAAACGTCATAAATCTACGGGAAACACAGGTAAGACGGTGTTCATAAGACAGAAAAATGAAAAGTTACAGATTAGCAGTCTCTCTAACGAATGTAAAGAGTAAAACATGATGAGATAGCCGGAGCCAGGGGAAGGGACAGAGAGGGGGCGGGAGGGTAGAAGAGGGGAAGGGATTGTGAAGTCGATGTGATACATAGATGTACGAAACACCCAAATTCATTATAAATACTATGTATTACATTTGTATATTAATAAAAATAGTGGGGAAAAACATAATGAGAGATTTTTCTTTCTTTAAACTTTTCTTTATATGTGTTTTTATAATGAACTTATAATTTTAAGAATCATAAGTATAATAATGATAAATGACAAAAATAAAGTTGAAAATAAGGGAGTGGAACAAGAGATTATGATTTTGAGGTCTTTCTGAAGTCACTGTGAAACTTGTCACTTCCTATTTACCTTGGTAGTTATCTGAAAAACAGCAATAGCTTTGTGTTAAGTTGCTGTAATGTCAATATGAGTGATCAACTAGTAAAAGAGATGGCACTTGTGCCATTTAATAATACACTAGAAAGAACTTAGGCCTCTATGAGAAGAAACTAAAAAGCTAAGTTTACAGTATTCAAAATTCTTTTGCAAATTATCTTAAAAAGGGAAATTTTCAGGAGAGAGGATGTGCATACTAGATGGCATAACTTAAGTAGAACTGGCCACTCTGGATGTGATGATATATAGATTTATTTTAAAATAAGCATTTGGTATAGAACTATGTCAACGCTCAGAGAATATTGATCAGTATTATGTTTGTTCACTAAATTAGGACACCAGGGATAAGACTTCAAGAAGTGGAGACATACGACAGAAACCTATCCCACTGCTATTTGTTCTTCCAAGATGGGTGTCTCATTAATATTTATATCAAACTGTGTAATATTTATTCATTTGTGTCAACATTCAGTATCAACATTGTAGATCAAACAACACACTTGCACAGTCAAGCCCTTCTCTACCCATGAATGGCATTGTTCAGCAATTCAAATTTCATCTTCTGTAGGATTTGAAGTGCTTTTGACATGACTGAGGTTTTCAAAATGACCATACCTGTCATACTAGTGAAGCCCATTTAAGCATAAAAATTTCCATATTCTATAGATGTCTCAGTATCTCAAGATTGCCTGAATAAACTGGTTGTGTGGACCTACCTATGTCTTTTTAGGAATTTTCTTTTATTCTCCCATTTAAAAAAAAAGAGATAAAAGTCTTTCATCTATAATTGATATTTTCTATCACAATTCAAGATATTGTTTAAATTATGGTGTTCAATAAAACTGCCAGTACCAAAAATCACAAATAAAATATAAAAAAGAGATATTCAAATGTTCTATACAATAGAATAATCAAATTTAGAGTAGTCCATATAATGATCATTTTCCATTTGGTCAAATTTCAACTTTGCTTATTTCATAAAAATTGGTTCACACGATCAGAAGCTAAGATTTCCTCATATTCTAGCACAGCTCTATCACCATTACCATATTAAAAATAAAAAAGAAGACAATATGAAAAGAAGGTATCTTGGTTACTTTTTCATTGCTGTGACTCAAGACCCAACAACCACAAATTAGGAGAGGAAAAGTTTATTTTAGTTCACAGTTTCAGAAGGTCCCAGTCCACTCAAGGGCAGCTGGTAACAGTGGAAGCTGACTGTTATAAAACCCATCACAGAGAAAGAAAAACAATTTAGGCAGATATTCATGTATTTTATTCAAAGGTTTTGAATCGAGCAAATGATTTAATCAACACAAGTATATTACTTTGAATTCTGAGTTGGAAACATTTAAAAAATACAGCCGATTCTTTTGTATTATAAATGTATTAAAATTCCCACTTGGAACTGATGGAAAAGCCAAACAGTAATATTTTAAAGTTCACTTTTTACAGTGTTCAAAGACAAAGGCATAGATACACTTTCTCTGAGAAATATGACTGACAAGAAGCTGGCATTTGTAACCATTGAAATCTACTGTATCAGGAGCCTGACTATATTGAGAACAATCAAGTGAATTACTGAGGCTGATGAAAGCAATCTCAGTTCCAGACACCGTACCCTCAAAAATAAGATAGTAGTTCTTTGATGACTGAGACATTTTACAGATTAAATTAATCCAACTTTACGTCTTAGTTTTCAAAAAATCCTTTGTGATGCCTGTGTCAAAATTAAAATCCTCAATGAAATAGAAGTCTCTATCTTTTGTAGCCAGAAAATTTTGATCCTTCCTGAATTTGTTTCAAGTAACACCAAATAAACAGAAACCTCAGGATATTATTTATATAGTCATGCAGTCAAAAGACAGAAGCATCACAATTTTTGGCATGATGATAACAGCACAGACTCCTGACAGTAAATGACAGTACAGTTTATACCTATTCCAACTTTTCCTAAAGTCAAGGTCAATTGTTTGATAAGCTTTTGTAAATATTAAAATTATGTGTTTCCCATCTTCATGGCCTTACTACAACCTTTAGTCATGTTCATGGGACAGATTTTGCAGTGTCTTCATTAATACTTCACATTCACCAACTCACAATATTGCCTGCTCTCTATATCACAACGATTGTTCAAAATGTTCTATCCAACACTATAATCAAATGTAGAGTTTTCCATTTAATGATCATTCTCCATTTGATCAAATTTTAAATTTGCTTATTTATTTCATAAAAATTTGTTCACATAATCAGAAGCTAAGATTCCCTTATATTCAAGTGCTACCCTATCTGCATCTTGTTACCATACTAAAAATTCAAAAGAAAACAATGTGAAAAGAGAGTGTCTTAGTTACTTTTTCATTGCTGTGACTCTGTGACTCAAAACCCAACAACCACAAATTAGGGGAGGAATAGTTTACTTTAGTTCAGTTTCAGAAGGTCACAGTTCACTCAAGGATGGCCAGCAACAGCGGGAGTACATGGAAGAGTCAGAAGTGGAGGCAACTCCTCATAACATTGCAAACAGGAAGCCACGTCAAGACGAGTCTAGTCTTATAAGGAAGGCGGGAAGCAGCTTATATATCCTTCCAGACCCATCTCAGTGTTCCGCCCTTTCAGGTGTAGAAGGTATGGTAAGCCCCCACCAAACACTTGCCATCCAATCCGTATACCTATGCTCCATTCCTCCAGACCAGACCCCAATCTCCCAACACCACGTGGTTCCATAGACAATCCATAACATACAAAGACATGAGACTTTTGGGGGACATTCCAGATCCAAATCACAATATTCCACCTCTGGTCCCCAGAAGACTCATGTCCATCTCCCCATGCAAATGCTTTTAGTCCTTCTCTTCTAATCTGCTAAAAATGTTCAAGTCCAAAGACACCTCTAAGGTGTAAGGCAAACTCTTAGCTGTGAGCTCCTTTCAAAATCAAAGAAAGGTTAAATACTTCCAACCTACAACAGCGTATTCTCATTCCAAAAGAGAGGAATAAGAACACAGAAAGCAATCAGACTAAGACAAGGTCTGAACCCAGCAGGGCAGGAGTTAAATCCTGTAGCACCATATCCAGCAACTCGGGTAAACTGTGGTGGGGTATGACCCCAATGGGCTTGGCTGGCTCTACTGCCAGTGTTGCTCTGGCTGCAACCTTCATCTTCTCTCTTTTGGGCTGGATCCTCTCCTGGCCTGCAGTTTTTCTCAGCTGATGATTCATGCTCCAGCATTCTCCAAATTTGGGGGCTCTCCATCGTACCACAGGCTTTTCCTTTACAACTTCACGCACTGCCCTCCCAGGAGCACACTGCCTAGCTTCCAAGGTCTTCCTCTGAGTGCAAGTCTCTATGAACCCACCACTCTTGCACTCTGCTAGCCTATAAAGCCAGGACTACGTGGACACCACCAAGGTCAACCACTGGCTTGAGCAGTACCTGGTCGCCTTGTGCCATGGCTGCAGCAGCTTCTGAGAGTTTGGATTGCTGAACTCCGAGGGGCTGAACTCCGGCAAATACTTTCCTCTTTGGCCCTATAGGGAGCCCTGGGGTATTCTTCGCAAAACACAATCTTTTGCCTTTGCACTCTTTAGTTGGTAAAGGGTGAGATCTTTCTGCTTCCTGAGACACTCTCAAGGCCTCCTTCCTACAGTCCTGATTCCAAGTTCTTCACTCCTGTTTAACGTTAGTCTCTTGAACAACCACATGCTTTTCTACTCCCTACTGCAAGCTTTTCACACCTGTTCTCTCTGCCATTGTTTTCTGCCTTTTGCCATGGAGTTGGCTAAAGGCCATAAACAATATCCAAGTGGCAGTCCGAATATCAGGCTGCCTTGAGGTTTCCCCTACCGGATTAAGTAGCCCATCACCCTTAATCTCAGTTTCAGGCAGAGTCTCTGGACAAGGGCAAACGCAGACAAACTTTCTGCCAGAATACAGCACGCATGCATGGTCTTTAGGCCACTTGCCAATACTGTTCTCCTTCCCATCTGAAACTTCCTGAGCCTGGCTTTTTCAATGCACACTTTTATCAGCATTCTGGTCTTCTGAGCTCAGATCAGAATCTCTCATCAATCTTGGCTCACTCTAAGGCTTCTCCAGCTAGCATCCTCAAACTTTCCTTTTGGGTAACAAAGCTAATATTTTGGTTCCTACAAAAAGTAGGGCTTAAGCCTCTTATTCATGTTTGAAATCCTGACATTCAACAGCTGCCAAGTTAAGGTTTCACAAGCATTTAGCATGAGCCACGGTCAGATGTAAATAAATCCACCATGAAAATCAGTCAAGACAAAAACACACCATGACTTATTGTTTTCAAACCACAGGATCTGAGAAGAAGCTGAAATTCACTAAATTAAATAATATCAAAATGAATAAACAATAGGACTCTATTGAGAATTAGAGCAGTATAGCTTGTCAGATTTTGTCTGCATGTTCAGTTTCATGAATGATGATATCGCCACTTGGTGATCCGAACTGATAACTCACAACAAACAAAACTTTCTTGGCAGCACCTGGGAGTTTTCTGCTAAGTTCTCATCATCCCTTTTGCCCCTTCTAGCAACCCCCAGTGTCTCCTGGATAGAGATCTACTCAAGTGAATTGGAATATGCTCCATCCCCCCTTGCAGTAAAGACTAACACCTGAGATATAAGCAAGAGGCACTGCTGTTGGGAGAGCTTCAAAGAGAATTCTCTATAACCTGAGTTTGCAGGTGTTCTCTGGCCATCCCAGGTCTTATTCTCCCTGGCTAGACTTCCTGTCAGCCATATTGTGATCTGACAACTCTGGGATAACTTTGAGAGAAAAGACATACGAGACTAATGGGAAAGAAGATAGAAGAGGTGTAAGTCTCTGATGACATCCAGGGTCACAAGTATCAGCTCTGGGTCTCCTTCCTCTGGAAGTCATGTTACATAAGAAAAGAGTAAACCCTTAGTTGCATGAGCTATGACATGCTAAGTCTCTTTTTTACAGGTATATAAATTCCTAATTAGTGCAATTGCCTTGTTATCTAATGAATTTTTT
Source organism: Ctenodactylus gundi (assembly GCA_004027205.1). NCBI lineage: Eukaryota > Metazoa > Chordata > Mammalia > Rodentia > Ctenodactylidae > Ctenodactylus > Ctenodactylus gundi. The sequence continues at coordinate 137,352 of PVKB01000943.1, read as the reverse complement.
TTTTTTGAGACAGGTTCTCACTCGGTACTCCCAGCTGGTCCTGAGTTCACTGTGTGTTCAAGCTGGGCTGAAACTCAGAACAATCGTAATCATAACAAGTCTTTCAAGTGCTGGGATTATAGGTGTGTGTCACCACCAGATCCAGTTTTATTTAGTGGATTTTAAGGAAGCTCTTGCCCCCAGATCAGAAATTTATTAGACTTAAATTAGGGCTTTTCTATTAGAGAGAATAAGTCAGATTAAAAAACAAACATAATTTGTTTTAAATGGATCCTTTAAAAATAAATATATATTTCACATATATTACAGCTTAAAAGGGAATACTATTTACCAGTCCATGCAGACGTCAAAATACAACCAAATATAACCACATGACTCTCAGCAGCCACATAGACACACAACAATAATTGGGGCAATTGGATACATCCTCAGTGAAATAAGATCTGTGTATTTCAATTTCTGTCCTTTCCAGCCAGTGTCTCATTAGCTACTCCACAGCTACAAAGTTAACCTCTGATGTGCAGCACTGGTACCAAAGATGTTCCAGGTAAGAGCAGATGCTTAGTCAGGACAAGGATGTGTCATATTTCATGCCGAGAAGGATAACTGGACTTCCCTAGGGAGGATGTATGAGATGGAGAAAAGATTCCATAGGACAAAACGACACCCATGTGGACTGCCTGTTGCCAGGGAAAACTAGATTAAATAGTTTCTGATGTCTTCATCCAAGCTAAGACTTCAATGATCTCCATTAATCATGTAATAATTTCTTCATGTTGTAGCTAAAATTGCAGCATTGTAGGATAATGGTTTTCAAGCCCTGTAAAGCCAAAGCTAAAATATAACCTCCGAGGGTCACTCTTTCTCTCGGTTAGACATTAAATCTCATCCCTGAGAATTATTTACCACCTGATGTACAAGAAGGATGTTGGCAGAAACATCCATACTGTGTCCAAAGAGAACAGCAAGCAGCCTTAGTCTTCATGACTCAGGACAGGGCACTTTCTAAGAATTCTACAGCTGCCTCCAGGTCAGGAATAGAATGTTTAAGATGGGCAGACAAAATTTTAATGAAAATCATTTTGAGATACTGCAAAGGAACAAAATCTAATGGAAACTATTTCATTCCCAACAACAACTTTCATGAATTGCCAAGGGGGGAGAGGGTTAAAGCACTGTGCTGGCATTCACTTATATGTCTTGGAAAAGCCTACACAAAAATCCGTTCTTACAATCCTCATTTTTTTTTTATTAACACAGAGAGCAAATCCAAATTCCTCCAGTCCCTTCACACTAAAGAAAATCATTGCTTATGCAAGGGAAATTATGTATCAATACCTTGAAAAGCCGTACAATTCTGCTGGGACACAAATTATGGATGCCTTTCTGTTTATTCTTTGCTAGAATTAGCGTGTGAGCACACATTCACCTTTTGCCATCACGTGCTGTGATTCAGTCTTAATTCTAGGTCCCTGCTCCTTCATACTGAAACCAGGAGACCTGTTGTTAGCTTGATGATCATATGCAACCATGCGTGATGTGTACCTTAAAAACTCTGGATTCCATCTCATCGACACAGTTTTGCTCCACTTAAGCTAAACAAACATTGAGAAGAAGACATTTCAATGCATGAGAAGGGGGCTTTGTCATTGGATGATTGGCAGGTAGCTAGCAAAAGTCCCATTCATTAGATTACTGAAAATCTACTAGTTGTTGGGGCAAAGGAGCATACTGTCTATGATGAAATCGATGTCCCCTCCCTTCAAGAGAGTTCCAATCCCTCCTCCCACCTGAATTTTAAAAAGCCACATTCTAAGCATGAAGTGCTATTCAAAAATGTAAGTAACATTATGCATGGGCTGTTTAGATGCTTCTGATGTGGATGTGCAGTCATTGAAAATCCTAAGGGGCCTGGCACATCATTAAGGCCATCCAACAAAAGCAGAGGACTGGAGAGAGGGAGGGGGAAGAGAGAAGCGAGGTGGGGAGAGGTGGGGGACAGGGAGGCAAGCTTTCCTACTCCCACAGCCTACACTCACCTGCTACATCCACAATGAGAAATTGAGAGCTTTGGATTCTGAACATTACGTTTGATAAAACTACCACAGGGGAAAAATAAGTTCCCAAGAAAGGAAACATAATTTTAAAAATTTCTTTCGGAATATGTCCTTGGAAAATTTATGAATCTTTTATTGGATACATACAAGGAGAGTGGTGTGTGACTGTAAAGAAGAGCCTGACAAGCAACCTCAGGATTCCAGAACATGGGTTTAACCTTTTGAATGGTTAGCTCACTCGTGTTTTCAAGCTGACGTTTGGAAATTAAATTGTCTGGATTGTTATGAATTTCATCTGCACATAGACATATGCCAAAATTTTTAAAATCCTTAAAATGGCTACCCATGACTGATTCAGACTTTCCTTAAAAACTAATAACTTCCTACCTTGTGGAATTTTAATATACATGTTCCTGTGCTCACTAGGAACTAGTCCCAGCTTCACTTGAACTTCCTGAGCTTCTCTCTTGTCTCTCTGCCACCGGCCTCACTGGATCTAACAGGTAGCCCTGGCTGACAGTACCTGTAGCATTGGCATCTGGCCAAGGAAAGATTCCCTTCGCATGTTCCCTCACAAAGCTATATTCCATGCATGTTATGTGCACTTCTCTCAAATTGTCATACAATCCCATGCAATGTCTGAGGTTTTGTGGACTAGCCTTCATGGACAGTGGTCTCTTTGGCTACTTTAAGTTATAACGTTTCTACAGAGTTTCTCTGAATATCTCCTAGGAGCTAGGATGGATGCTTTAGTCCACCAGGTCTTCCTTGTGTCAAGAGAGATTTCCAGTGTTGTTTCAAGTGAAGCTATATCGTTGCGTAGAAAAGATATCTTCAAGAATTGAAAAGATGCCATACAAATGACTTAACTTTAGCTATTAAATTGGAAATGTTCAACATGCATCCCAGCTTCCAAAAACATTTGGTATTTCTTCATCCTTTAATGTACCAGATTCCCCCAAAACTTAAAATGGTCAGGCTTCTGTTACCCTCCTGAATGCCTGTACTAATCATTACTGATAACTTTCTATATGAATTACAAAAAATGTATTTAATTTAATATCATACCAGGAATGGATAAGTTAGCAAATACGTATAGAGTACCTATCATCTGCAGGAGAGTGTGAGGCTCAGAATCCAGAGAAGCACACTCATGTAAAATGTCACCCAAATATGTGCAGGACCCCCTAGAATGAAGGTTTTACTACTTTAAAATCAGCTTCAGTGTTGAAGTATTTCATTGATCACTCGAAAGAGAAAATAAAGACATAGCAATGTACAAAAGACTAAAACTCAGATCATATTTTTCCTTGACTAGTTAATTCGCAGATAATTTTTAAACATTTTTCTGGGTGAATGCTAGGTTTTATGATTTTTAGATTGTACTCTGTCCCCATTGGATGGATAAGTAAAAGTTCACTAACCACACACTCCATTTTCTACCCTTCCAACAACAAGGAAGTTCACTTACTTATCTTCACCAAATAGTACGGTTATGTTCATAGCCGTAAGCTCTGTCATTCAGCAAAAGTTCTAAATTGCTCACTTACTGAACTAATCACATGTAAGACTAAAATATAACCATTAATGAATCATAGTATTGTCCGAGGCCTACTTAAAGCTACCTGATTTTGGAATGAACAATAGAATAAATCTTAAGAGAAAGGCCAATACATTTTCATTTTATGCATGTTACCTATTTGAGCACTATATTCTAACACTGATTTTTCTATAAATACCTTATTTCTACTGGGAAATAAAGACTTCAAATATTCACCAATATAATTTATATCAAAAACTTAAATGGAAATTTAATGTATACTTGCTAGGATAAAATAACCATACATCATTTACTATACATTGAGCAGATGCATGCAACATTTATAAAACCATGAAAGTTAAAACATTTAATTTTCAACAAAAATGTGACATACAAATTGCAATGTAAAATATTTATCTTTTAACTGATATTAATAGCAAGAAAATAAGTTATTAATAGCAAAGAAATTCGATATGAGAAAAGCAAGATTTTTTTATTAAAAGGGAAAATTCTCTGTTGTAGATAGGTTTGGGATTGTTCAAGCTCCAAGCTTCTTGGAGTAAAGATTTCCAAATGTAAACATTGTTTATCATCGGAAGATGGAGACATGGTAGCCTCCATTTAGCTACATTTCCTTGTATTTTACAGATCATGAAAGGTAAATTGAATCATTTGCTAGAAGTTCTATTTGACTCTCTTTTTTTGAGACAGGGTTTTACTCTGTAGCCCAGGCTGGCCTTGGACTCATGGCAATCCTCCTGCCTCAGTCTTCTGAGTGCTGGGATTACAGGCATGCACCACCACTCCTAGCTTTACGTGGTTCTGAGGAATTGAACTCAGGGCCTTACAAGGCAAGTGCTTTAACCACTGTGCCATTCTAGCCCCTTGATTATTTTTCTCAAGTCTCTTGGATTTTGGGTTCTGTTTTCAAATGCATTCATTATTTTTCTGACCACATACTAAGGTACTGCTAGAGCTTTAGCAATTCAATATAGATAATAAATGAACTAAGAGATATCTCTCTCATTTGTTCTTACTGCAAATTGTCCAGGTCAAGTGGAGAAGATCTCTTTTCTGCGTTCCTTTGGAGTACTATCCAAGCATTGATCCACTGTTCCCAAGGACACTGTCAACATGTGATTGGTTGAAGCCACCCAGGTTGGGCTACAACTAAATGTGCAGGGCCAACAGAGGGCAGTGGCACACCACTTGCACTCACATTCTGTCTCCGAGAAACTCAGCACATTGCCATAGCAGGTAGCAGAAAATTTGCAAATGTAGCCAAGCCAGATAATCATGGGCCTTATCAAATTTTTTTTCTATAAATAGTTAGCCATCTCAGCCATAATACAAAACCAAAAGATTTTATATTAGGTTTTTAATATTTCTAACATCAAAGTATCTGGTGGTCTGTCACTCTGTTGTCTCTCATTTGTTCTGTTTTGTTTTTTCCCCGTCATGTTTTCCCTTGCATTTTGTGATTTTTTTTTATTGTGAGTTCATGTTTTTGGTCTGCAAAAATATATGGTTTTTGTCTTTTGGGGAAAAAAAATGTGGCACGTTTTTTTGAGGCTGAGGTTGAAGTAGAATTCTTTCAAAGACATGTATTTGGTTTTACCTACTAGTCCTGAACAAGCTTTAACTCAATTATTTGCTTAAGTTCTAGTTGGCCTGGGGCTAGAGGAATGGCATGATGGTTGAAGTGCTTGTCTTGCAAAGGCACAGCCCTGAGTTCGATTCCTCATAAAGCTTGGCATGCTGGTGCACACCTATAATCCCAGCACTTGGGAGACTGAGGCAGGCAGATTCCCATGAGTCCAAGGTCAGGTTGGGTTATAGAGCAACAGCCTGTCTCAAAAAAAAAAAAAAAAAAGGTTCTACTCGAACTAACAGGACAACTTCCATTGTTGTTGTTGCTGCTGCTGTTTCTAGAGAGCTCTACTCTCACCACTCACCTTTTGAGCCTCATCTGGAGCAGCCTCTGACTATCTTTAGGTCACAGCACCATGAAGCTGACAGAGTTGACATTTAACCACTTAACCTTCTGACAAAGACCTCCACACACTTTGGTGCAAGAGATCTTCTACATTCTTGTTGCTACTTGATTTTCATCTATAGATTCCTTGTTTTTGTGAGATTTGCAAAGAACTTAAAGTCGTGTTATTTTTTATTTCTTTTGTATTTTAACTAGTGTTTTCATTTTCTTCTTGAGAAGATTAGGTTTGGTCCCAAATATCATTTTACGTGACAATCACAAAAATGATTTGAGAAAGATCTTCAAAACACAAGAGAGAAAGAATTTTTGTGTGACTGCAGATTTCTTCATCTCTGAGTGGAAGAGAATCACAGCGATTGCGCCCATCTCAGTGAGTTACGACGCTGATTAAATGATAAGGCTCAGCAAATTCTCAAAAATATTGCCAGCTGGAATAAAGACTGAGATAATCCTTAAAAGTGAAAGAACAGACGTATGTCAATAGGCACAGGCATGTTGAAATGCAATGATTTAAAAAGCCCTTCGCTTGATGTCTTCCTAGTCCCTCCCCTTGCTGAGTTGGCCCACCGGTTATTGGTTTCACCTGTGAACAGTTCGCTGCCACTGCTGACTTCACCGAATATCTTCTTTGTACTTCCATCTGCGTTTTATGTGAACTCTGGAGCGATTACTTGCTAATATCAACAGTGGTGCGCAGTCTAGGAACATTTATTGCTCCCCTGCCTGGCTTAATGTTTCTGACTTGGTACCATAATATTATTAATAGTCACAGGGTACAATAAAAGAAAATGAAGTGTTTATTTTGTTTAGGCTTTAGCCACTTTACCGACAGCCCTTTTCTATTACATTTGCACATAAATGAGCATAAGCTACATTTTTTAGATGCAAATCAGGTTTAAACTTTGCTAATCATAGAGTTTCCTTTCTGGTAGTTTTCCAGGCTAGTTTCAGAGTTACTCCAGATGAATGTATATTGTACCAAATGAACGAATGGCCATGTGGTAGATGTTCGCCCTTTTGTGACTCACTAATAATTGTTTTGCAAAGAAACTATACTTGAAAAATCCAATGTCATGACAACTATTCCTTTGTCATCCCAGGAGCACTTCTATTGAGCTTCAGGCTGAAGACTACTATTCAATTCCAGATAATTTTCCAGTAAATAGGAACAATTACCAGAAAATGCAGAACCAAAGAGATGAAAACCACTTCAAATCAAATATATGAGGACCAAATTTCAGAATTAAAGAGGGCTCACTTCTGAGTATGAGCAACATAAGTGATTATCCCACGTCAGGATGAGTTTATTCTGTGTTCTCTGTTCTCTCCTCCACATCCTAGACACTATCCTTCTAAATCAAGTGTTTGCTCTGTCTTGAAAAGACAAATTAATATTTTACATGGCAAGAACTCCTCTACTCCTGGTGGGATATTTTGAACTCGATTTATGGGATGGTGCTTAAATGTTTAAAAGCTTTTGTAAGGCAGGTTTCAATCGATTAAAGAATTTAGTTTCCCTGGAGGTTCTCACATCAGATATTATCTCTGAAGGCTTACTTCCAAAGATTTATACTCCAATCTCTTCTTCAGGTTAACCATATATTTTGTTGAGCATCCCATGAGACCAAGCTTGGCGTTCTCAGTTCAGCATTAACACGTGGAGTGACTACAAACAGCACAGCCAAGTGGGCAAGTCCTGCCTCCCCACTACTGGGCTCCGAGTCCTATAGGCCTTCAGCCTACTCACCTGCAAATGTATATGAGACCTATGGGACTTCAAGGAGTATCACAGGTTCAACAAACAGACTGTTCTGAGGAAGTCAGGAAAAAAAATCTATACAACATGAACTAACACTAGGTCTGAGGTAAATAGTTTGAAAAATGTAAATTAACTTGTGCATAATACTTTACAGTTTGAAATGCCCTTTTTTCACTATTTGAATCTACTCCTACTACGTATTTTTGAGGCACATATTAAGATACTGAGGAAACTACATCACAAAGATGTGGAAGGTTCCTCATAGAACGCAAACTCAGGCTTAATGGCTCCAAGCTCAAGGGCTTCCTTTTTAACAAGGCTACTCGGACATACAGAAACACTAAGAAAAGTCAAGACCAAACTTGGCAGTCTTCCTTACAGAACTCGGTGCCTCGCAATGCATCCTTCAGAGCATTCTGTGTTCACACTTTAACCTATCAACACAATTTTGCAAAATCGCATTGTCTTTGAAATCCTATCGATGACAGTCATGTAGACCACTCACCTTTGCTCCCTCTTTCTCCTATGTTGCCAAGATCAACATACCACAAGGTGTTGTTGAGGGCTCCCTCTGGTAGAACTTCCAACTTTTCCAGATTTATCTAAAAATCTAGCTGAAAACGATATACTAACTTTCCCAGAACTAACACTTTGTATAAGTGTTTAAATTTTATGACTTACTTTTAATAGAAAAATATGCTCATGGCAGTAATGTTCTCTTAGACTTTCAATGTATCTTTCTCCCTTTTAAGTACTCAAAGTACTATTAAAATAATTGTATTAAAGCCAATCAGAGTTTTGCATTTTCTCCAGCTGACATTACTCACTGTACGAAAGATAAGATGGCAAAATGCCTTCCATGAAAGAGTTCTGCCCACTTGACCACCCTTAGGTCTTTTTGAAACTCCCTACCCCCAAACCTCATCTCACATTCTGGCCATATAATCAATATCATAATCCCTAGGTCCTGGCTTTTGCAGAATTTTGGGAGAGTTCTCTTTTAATATACTGCTAAACTTCTACTTATCATTTTGCCTCACTGTATGAATACCACCTTGACATGTCCCTGGCTGTTTCCACACCAAATTTACACTACACCCGAGGGACGCTCCTGGGTAACGCTTTGCTTGCAAATCTGTCTCCGCCCTATGCTGCAATCCTCGTCAAGATGAGAATTTTCACTTTTATCCAGCAAAAAATGTGTTAGATGGATAAAATCAACGAATTCGTAAATGAATTACTAAGGAGGACAAATGTGGGATATGGGAAGAACAAGGACAGAAAGTTAAAATTCGGATGCCACCATATCATCGTCTTAGATCTGTCCAGATTCAGATTTTACTTTTAGAACAAATCATATGACTTAGGAGCTGTCTTTACCATAGCTGGTGTGCAATGGGGTTTCTGTGGTACTCTTAGGTTTTCGTCTATGAAATGGGACCAATTACAGATTAATTCAGAGATTAAACTAATTAACATTTGTAAATACCCAGAGTAGTACTTGAAACACAGAAAGCAGCATAACGCTGCTTCCTTCTATTACCATAGGTGTATCTTCCTCATCATCATCACCAGGAATTCTACAGAAAACACAGCATTGCAAACACTGATCCGAAAAATACGTACACTCAATTGTTAGCTCTTTACTTTCTCTCAAAGGTTAGAAACCGCTTAAATAGCATAATCGTCTGTACATATCCCCACCCTTCCCTGGACGGCTCACTTACAATCTTGGTTTCAAATCACATAATCACTCTACTTCTGCTAGGTGGCTCACACATACTTTTTAGAGACTATATTTAAATTTCGTATAGCTCAAAATAAAAATTATATATCACTATTAACCTGACTTTGAGAAGTCTGGAGCCCATCCTAGGAATGAGAAAACATCATTTCCTCCAGTTATTCATTATTACACACACAGTCTGCCTTTATGGAGAACCGAGTACCAGAGCCACGACTGGGTTCCGCCATCAAGCGGAGTAAATGTTTGAGATGAAGCAGGCATGGAGCATCTGTAGGTGTGGCTGTTGGGCTAGACATTTAGGAAGTCACATGTGTGACCCTCTGACATTGTTTTATGTGGGCCACTGAGCTTCAATTGTACCACTAATTTTTTGTTTTGTTTTGTTTTCACATAGTGTTTAAACTCCTTTCTGTGATCCTATTGCTTGAGGCATTATTGCCTAGATAATCCTCTTCCTGCCTTTTCCCTGGCCAAATGCTTACCACCCCCTCTCACCTCATGAAGTAGTCATTTTCATATCCCTGGGACAAGATACCCAACATCCACGACTCACCAAAAGAGATGTGTATTTGGGCTCCTGGTTTCAGTTTAAGGTTGGCTGGTTCCCTGGCAGAAATGGCACGATGGGAAGGCATGGAGAAGAAAAGCTACTCGCTGCAAATGTGACAGGAAACAGAAAGAAGAGAGAGGCCGGGCACAAGAACATACCTAATCAGGTCACACCCCCAGTGACCTACCTCCAGAAGGCCCCACTCCTAGCAGCACACTCAGCTACTATACTAATGAGTAGACCACGCCCATGATCTAGTCACCTTCCAAATAGTGAGACTTTCCATGAACATTTCAGATCTAAACCATCAGAATTCCATCCGCAGTGTTCTAAACCTTTCCTACCTCACCCTACGGAGTTTCCTTTCTTAAGTCTCAAACTTTCAAGACTGACAGTTACACTTTAGTTTGAAATGCTTGCTGGTAACAAATTTTTATTTATTCATTCCTCTTTGTTTCAACATAGTAGTCAAGATGAAGAAATTTAATTGCATAAATTTCTAGAAGTAATTAAAAGGCAACATTTAAAAATTATAAGAGCAAAGATAAAATCACGCATGTTCCCATCAACTTAATTCTAATACTTCTACCATTTTAATGCAGCGAATTACCCTTCTTAATGTGTAATTTCACAGAGCTATAACTATATTCTGCATAATATTTCATAGTCTGGGACTCTTCATGTTTTCCTAATATCATAAATATTACTTTCATGTTGTAATGTGGTTTACAACTGTCATTTTTATTGCTTGCATAGTTTCATTTAGATTTCTTGTAAATTATCTTGCTATTGGACATTTGTATGCCCTTTGATCTTTCTCATTTAAATCCTTCTGAGATGAAGATCTTTATACAATTGATTTTTTGGTACTATCCTTACTTTGTAAGGAATAATTATTGCTTTACCACTCCACCTCTAAAGTTTGGTGTTCTCTCAGGCCTCAATTAAGCTCATCTATAATCAGGACTTTACCTCCCAAAATGTTCTCCAGAGACTATGACTCATTCCTGCTAGCCCAGCAAAAATGTTGTACTTACTGTGTATTCTTACTGACTTCTCAAATATTTCCCCAAACACTGAACACTAACATCTCCTAGAGACTGCTCTACTCTTTGGGTGGACATTCTCAGGAGCTCATCCACCCCCACTTCCACCACAGGTACCCAGCAGTCTAGGTTATCAAGGACTTCAGGAATCTTCTGTCATTCCTCCACATTCAACAGAGACCAAATACTCCTCAGTGCTACCTGAGAAAGCCCCCTCACACCCAGAGTTGTCTCTCCTGTTGGCTCTCACATCACCAGAGCTTTGATCTAAACCTTTTCATCTCCTATTTAAATAAGAGTCTGCTCAGGGCCATGCTAATAGATTTTTTAAACATGGAAATGAGTCTGATCTTAAACAAAGCTCCCCTAATTACACATCTTATTAGTTTGCTGTTACTTATAGCAGTAGTTGTAAAACATGCACATACATCAGGATCACCTGGAAGACTTGCTAAGTTGCTGGACCTCCCTCCCCCAAGTTCTTATTCAGTTGGTCTGGTGTGGAAACAAAGAATTTTGCATTTGCAACAAGTTTTGAGGAGATGTGAACATGTACAGCCTGGAGACCACACACTGAAAACCACTCATCTATCAGATAATATTTGCTTCTAACCAGGCACACTTTGAAATCTGCGCTCAGTTTTTTCTTCTACTCTTACTTTTTGTAAGTTGCTCAGGGAAAATTACTTTTCTGCTATGATAAAACTGCCAATCATATGCAGTCTTCGTCTGCTTTCAGATCTCCCTCCTGGTATATGCTGGTACTTATTCCTCAGCAGATTCATATCGGAGTTTTCCTTTCCTGTTGGCAAACAACTTCTCAAAGGTTATCAACTCAAATATGTATCTAGGCCAACTTGATTGTAAAAATGGATAGAGCAAGAAGAGGACGACACAAAGCAACTTCTATTCAAAATGCCGCATGATCTATCAAGCCCGTTCCTGATACGCATCAAAAGGAAATGCAAGAAGTATATTCAAGGAATGTCCGCACAGCTATGTTCACGCAATGCTGGATACAATAGCTAAGATATGGGATCACCCAGGTGTGCACTGATAAATACAGACAAGGGAAATGTGGCTTACAGGCCCGGTCTTAATAAGAAGGAGACTGTGTCACTAGTGATCACATGAAAGAAGTGGAGAACGCTCTGTTAAGGGAAATAAACCGGGAGGAAACAAGCCAATGGTGCAGTCTCACTTCGTGGAGAATGCAAGTAGTTAGGTTCCCAGAAGCAGAGAATACAATGGTAGTTACCAGGGGCTAAGCAGGGTCAGGGATGAGGACTAGGACATGTTCAGAAAAGGACACAGGGTCCGTTACACAAGACAAATAAGCTCAAGGGATCCGTGTATAACACGGCGAATAGGATTAGTAACGACATATTGCATACCTGAAAATTGCTATAGATTGGAAATGTCTGAGCACAAACAAAGTATGTGAACCAATATATACGTTAGTTAGCTTGACTTAGCCACTGCATAATATACTTATAAAAATAATTATGCAGGTCATAAATAAAGGCTACAATTATTTGTCAATTTTAAAGGTACATAATTAATTTTTTTCATAAAGAACAGCCTCTACCTCACTCCTATCCATTATCTGCTGGGATTGTTGCTAAGTCTTCAGTTTTTTTCTTTTCAAAAGAAGCCAAACTTCTAAATTTTTAAGTATATTCTTACATACTGGTGTTGGATTTCAAAACTTTAAAACCATATGCTGGCAGAACTAAGCAAAGCTGCAGTTTGAATTCGACCTGAGTCCTACAAGAGTTCAATTACACCTCGACTTCTTATTCAAGACCAGGTCCCAGAGCCTTTCCCTGATGCAAGCTTCTAGTGTGTCCCACACCCTACGGATACATGCACACACAGCACGTGCGGAAGTCCTTTCTGACCTCCCGGCACTTCATTAGATTGACATGGAAGCATCTATTGCAATTAAACTATTTTCTTCAATGTCACCCCCAACACATAGGTAAAAGCTTAAGACAAGAAACCAGGTCTTAAATCTCTCTTATTACCATTTTTCAGTCTAGGGGACCCAACAAAGATTATCTGAATGAACCAAGGAAGGCAAATCCTCCTTTAGGATACGGCAAATGAGATTTTGCTCCACATATTACAACTCCCTTTGAATGCTGTCCTTTAGTGACATATTATATTTCCTACATGAAACATTCTCATTTCAGCCATGCTTTCCACAGATGTACAGAAAAATGCTGAGCCAACTAAGCTGACAGAAACACGTGACATACTTGGATAAGGCAGCATTAGTATCTTGGCTTGTCTTTCAAGAGGAAAATGATGACAGTGATTTATGATAGTGACTAAAGGCATCAGTATTTCCTTATCATAACTCCAGGTAATCTTTCCCATGTATGCAATTAATCACATCATTTGGAAATGGGAAGATTTATGTCTCAGTAGAAGAGCCAACTGTCCCCACCTACTTAATAAAAAACCCATCATAAAATGAGAAAAGCTAAACAATAACAAAAATCAGTTCTGTGCTGTGCTTGACAAAGATAAAGGCAAACTAGAAACATTTTCCTTACTCCTGAAGAGGTTCGGCCTCACAGCCCTCCACCTGAAATGGAAGCAGTCAAATACAAAGTGAACATTATTCAAATCAGCTGGCCAGAGCTTATCTTGAGCTCTAGAAAGTTTTCCCTGAGATTAAAAAGTTCCTGTCAATGATGTCCTTTGTTACATACTATATTATTCCTCCTGACCTCATAACTTATATTCTGTACATTTCCAAAGCCATTAACAGGGCCAAAGTCCAGCACCAGTTTGAGCCTGGTCTCTTGGACCATGGCTATAGCAGTTTCTGAACACCTAGATGGCTGATTGGGGGTTTACTCACCTAGAGAGGCCTGAATGAGCAAGGCACTCAGAACTCTCTTTTTAAGTTTTTCAAGTTAAGTTTTTCTTTTTAAAGGAATTTACCCTTTTACATTCCTGAGGCTGTGAAGAGTTAGATATGACCAGTTTCTGAGATGCCTTTAAGCCATCTTTCCTATTGTCCTGATACAAATACCTGGCACCCCTACTGCCTCGACAGAACTAATCATTTTAGCAACTGCACTTGCCTCAGCCCAGGTTTGCGTTCTTCCTTTTCAGTCAACTACAATATGTTCATATCTTTGACTTTGCTTTTTGTGCCTAAGGTTTACTGTAGATCAAGCTAAGCTAACCAGAAGCATCTATGCCACAACCTGAGCACTCCGCTGACTTGAGATTTTCCACCAAATTAGTCTGCCAGTTGTATACTCCACTTCACACAAAACCTTGAGACATGGTCAAAATGTAGACAAATTATTTGCCAGAATAAAATATGCATGGTTTCTAGTTAAGACCTCAGGTGGAAATCAGGATTCCCCTGGAGACTGATGAGCTTAGCCTTTGCCATCTTCATTCCTAACATGGTACAAGGGCCATTCCTACGCATCCTTGTCTTCTGGTTTCCAACCAGAATCACCCACCAAGCTCTCCTTCCAGCACTGTAGGGCTTCTCTAACTTGAGTCTTCAAATCTTTTCTAATCTTTCTCATAAACCAAATCCAAAAGCGTTTGAACAACACAGTCAGGAGGAGTCATAACAACAATCCCACCCTTGGTACCAATTTCCTGTATTAGGCAATTTAACGTCACTTGGACAAAACACCCAACATCTTTAACTTTAAGAAGGAGAGGTCTGGGTCCATGGTTTCAGCCCACAGTGAGCTGGATCCAAGGCAGAAAAGGCACAATGGAAGGGCATGACAAAGAAAAGCTGCTTAATCGGGGGCAGCCAGGAAGCAGAGGAAGAAGGAAGGAGCCAGGGGCAAGAACACAGCTGTAGGTGATGTTTCCAGTGCCCCCTTCTTCCAACTCCTATACTCCGCATGTAAGGGTCAGAAGGTCCTACTTGTTTTATAGCATATTAGGCACTGAACTCATCCAAAGATTAATCCACCAATGTGCATCTTGCCCTCATTATTCAATCACTTTCTGAAGGCCTCACCTCTGACCACATGAGGCCTAGATCTAAACCAGGACACATATCTTTGCATGCATAAAACCAATTGCATTGTGGAATGCAAAGTCAGGTCGTTTTCATTTTTACCAAGCATTAATGCATGGGGGAAAGATGAAACACGTGGAGATAATTGGGATTTTTTTTCAGTTATACGATATAACTTCATAACCTGTAAGGCTTTCCATTAACCAAGGTTCATCAATTCTAACTGGGCTGGCCTCACCTTGGAGGGGCCCAGAGCTGTTTAATTAAAGCTGCTGTTTCTGCTGACTGTGTTTTACAGATTCCAGAGTCCTCATCAGTGGTAGATAAGTCATCCAGAAGCATGTGATGGCCCTAGATACAGCCTACTTGGCCTTCACTTTTTAGAAGAGGAGCTAATCTTCACACTTTTAATTTACTCTTCATACTGTCTGTCCCTAGGGCCAATAATATTAATCAGTACATAGGGAAAACATTAAAAAAAAGAAATTAGCAGGTAAAATTCCACTTTAGAATGTTTGAACACAGCCACTTACCTTTGGTTCACCTTTTCTCAATCACACTGAATTCCTGTTGTACTCTTATAGAACATTGATTTTAATATCATGGATTAATACTTTCTTTTTTATTTTTTCCCATTTTATTGATATGTATAAGTGCAAAATTTAAGGTTTACAATGAAGTTGAGCATTTTGTGCACATATGTATCTTGTCTAGGTGACAAGGGCTTTCTCACTCTCCTTTTGTCCCTCCCCTACCCACCCCTCCATCCCTCCCCACCTGACCCCCCTGGTTCAAGGATTGATACTTTTTTTTTAAGAAAATACGTCTGACTTCTGACATCCTCCAGTGTAAAGTGCTTAAATCAATATGGCAGTTGCTGATTCTTTTGCTGTAATCACCTTCTCTCTTTCAGACCACCTTCCCATTGTAAGCTGATGTGAGAATGGAATTCACACCTTGGACACTTGCTTGAATCACCCAGGACATCGCAACTGAACCTGGCCAGTCTTATCCTGTGCAAATTTTCCTTCACATATGTCCTCTTTTGTTGATGAACATCAATTCTTTTCACAAGGTACTTTGTAAATCACAATTATCTTTATGGAGAAAGAATTTGATTTGAACAATCCTAGTCAGCAATGAAACACTTCTGTCAAAGCTACTGAGCAAAAGGACCTTAACTCTACTTTCTCAGAAGATCAAAAAGGTATGAGGAGCATTCATCTTGAGTCCAGGTGCTCTGGCTCAGTGGTGTGACCTCACCAAGATCAGCCGCTTCTGCTGTCGTCTCAGGGCCAACAGCTCTGACCACGGCCCTTAGCACGCTCTCAGACCTCGACCTTCCCCTTTGGTCTGATCTTGTCTGCTTTATCTGCAGTGTCAATGCCCTGCTGTGCTGTCCCCCAGAATAGTAATCTTCCTTCAGTGTATTATCTATGGCATACATGTCTTCCACTTAATTACTAATTTTGTGTTGCACTAATAATATTTTTCATAAACAGTCTCTATTACTTAGCTGCACGTGGGTCCATATTATACTTTTAAAACATATGGACTCCTGTATAAAAGACAACATTTCAACACTTTGTGTAAGCTTCACTTTATCTTTCCAACAGGCTTTTTTCCCTCTAGTATGATAAACCTTACCCAGTCCCGATCATGAAAGCCAGTTCTCTCTGCTGCTACCCACACTAGTAGCTACACTTGCAATAGGGCATGTATTCCCACTTCATATTCCTGACATGATTCTTGGCAACTTTCCCCTGAGACCCATTTGATAATGAACGCCTTAAGGGCAAAGCCCTCGGCTTTCCTTGAAACTTCATGTGTCAGTGGAATGCAGAACAGTAACCCCAATTACCAGCAGGGGAACTTGACTTTTTCTAGCAACTTTTTGAAGGCATGGCTCCTTCTCACTGCATGGGACTAACCTTTGCAAATGTCCTGCTATCCCCACAGGCAGGGCTGTGTGCAACAATCAAACAAATTACACTCTACCACGTTTTGGGTAGACGTTATAACAATTACATCAAATAACCTCTACTAACCAGAAGAGGTTTCAGAGAAGACAAGCAGGACAGTGGTTTTACCACTCCTACTATAGTCAATTTCAGTGCATTCCAGACTGTTCTGTCAGGGCTACAGATGTAACTTAGTGGTAGGGCATTTGCCTACTATGTACAAGGACCTAGGTTCAAACTCTAGCATCCCCAAAACTTAACAGAATAGAAAAATAAATAAAATTTTTATATCTTATGAGTCTGGAAGGATAGTTCAGTGGTAGAAAGTCATCTAGCATGCCCAAGGCCTTGTGCTTGATACGCACCATTGTAAAAAAAGTTCTCCTTTCTATCTCCACAAAGAGTCTAGAGCATCAACCTTAAATGCATTAGAGTTGAAGAGTCACCAGAAACATTTATAAAAGATCTGGGCCAATATTTTGCTGAGGCATGTTGGAGAGCACAAGAAATTGGATAAACTGTATCTTGTCTGAAACTGAAAGCTGGCATTAGATTCAGCTGTTTGTCATCAGCAGAAGAGTGAGCCAAATATTATTAAAAGAAAGCCCAATCCATATTTTTATAAGTAAAATATCTACATTTTGAAAAGATTGGCCGTCAGGTCTTAAAATAGATGTGAAATGATCAAAAATATCATTATGGGATATGTGTCAAAAGAGCTTACGATTTTTTGGAGTCAAAGTTTTTAACAACTGAGCTTGAATAAACAATCAAAATGATTTTGAGCTCTAGTGGGAACTAATTCTGAACTAAGCATTTGAGAAATTACCTGGAAGAGTTATGAGATGAGCTTCATTATAAAAGAGAGAAGTAAATAATTTTGTCTGCCTAATATATCAATTTCTTTACATAGGTTGATGCGGTAATTATTAGTTTACAAGGTGGTTGTCTATCACCATAACTTTTACAAGGGAAATTCCAAGGTACGAGGAGAAATTAATTGGCTTAGGAGCACACAAACTGACCAGAAAGTTGTGAAACAATAATTTTAATCCAACCCTGCTTACTGTCAAGCCTTGTCTTTCTCCAACCTGGAAAAGACCTAAATCAAAAATTACAAATTTAGAGTATAGTTATTGTTGTAGAGTGCTTACCTAGCATGTGTGAGGCCCTGGATTTAATCTCCATCAGTGGGGGAAAAAATGGTAATTCTAAAAAAACATTAAAGTTTAATCTGGACAATTGTGACATTTTGATAAGACTTCATAAAAAGGAACAAAATAGTGCGGTGTAAGGCCTTCTGAAATTCTTACTGGAGGATGTGGACTTTGTTAATATTTGGCAAGAGTTGATCACAAATTAAAGCACACTCTGGGCAATTTATTAACAATGTACCAAGGCCTTGTATTAAATAAACAGTAAAAAGGCCTAGGGATGTAGCTCAGAGCGAAAGCCCTGGGTTCAATCCTCAGTACTGTTAAAAAACAAACAAACAAAAAAATAAAACAAGCAAAGATTTGGCCAAGAGGGGACAAGCATAGGGAAACGAATAAAGAATGAATGAGTTTGGGTGAATCTAAGTGTCTTATCTAACAAGGTAGTGTTGCTTTGTTTTTCTTCTTTCTCTCCTAACAGATTCCTCCTGCTTCTGTTTAAGGAGTGTCTGTTTGTCTTCTTAACTCAGTATCACTCCATCTTTTGACAATACATGCTTCCTGTGTTTCCTTTGGAAAACTGCCCTGCCATTATATGCCTCCGGGCATTTCTGACACTGAAGACAGAACCGCCTACACAGCAGCACACTCATATTTTAGAGTGAAAGGGACCTGACCTCACAGAGGTACAGAGAAATAAAGGTGTCCCTTTCATCTCGTTAAGAGAAAATTCTGTTCTTCAGAGAGCACCACACAGGCAGACCACCAGTGTCTCTCGGCAGTGCACATCTGCATGGCCTCGCCTCCTCCTGATTCACTCCTGCTCATCCTCTAGTCTTTTTCCCTTCCCAAAGAAAGTGTTTGCTCCAGACCTTGACTTACAGTCAGTCTCTGGAGAATCTAACTTCACAGTTCTTCAACCAAGATTCCTAAACTGTCCCGTTGCCCATATACCAAAAAGCAAGGTTATTCAGCCTTTCCTCTGTTACCTGCTTATTCTTTAATCTTTAAATAAACTTGCTAGCTTCACTTATATAAGCTGGTATCCATTTCTGTTTCTTGCCATCAAGACACTCTGATTGATGATTTTACTTCAAATGCTCCCATATTATATCGTTGGATAATAGAAGAAAAGTCCTGCACACATAAAGATTTATAAATATATAAATCTTGCTGAAGATCAGTATGGCTCCTGCTGTGGATGGCAAGAAATATGGAAACACCAGACAGTATTATTGAAAGGCTCTTGAAAAACAATGTTATGGATTGGCTGCATTGCCATCGGGCTGAAATTCTTGGTGTTTCTGCCAATGCCCACACCTGGCACAAGAAAGTACTACAGTTCGGCACTTTCTTCGTCTTTGCTTGGGTATATCCAAGACTCCAAAGCATTGCAGACCCTTTCTGTTACTCTCACCAACCATGTCTCGGGGTGATTTCCTTAGTTGTTTCTCGTTTAAGAACCATTCTTATGATACAGAAATCCGAGGAGGGAAATACTAATTACTTTCTGTTTCTTAAGGTGAAGAGCTTTAACACAGAGCCAAGACTCAAATTAAAATCTTAATTTTCTTTTTATCCTTTCCTTTCCTCTCTCTCTCTCTCTCTCTCTCTCTCTCTCTCTCTCTCTCTCTCTCTCTCTCTCTCTTTCTTTCCGCTACTGGACATTGAACCCAGGGCCTCTGCACTGAGCTACAACCCCAGGCATTTACTTTTCAAACAGTTTTGCTAAGTTGCTAAATCACCAGGCCTTCCTCAAACTTGCGACTCTTCTGCTTCAGCTTCCCAGAAAACCAAGATCAGAGGCATGTGCCACCATCTCCAGTTACATTGTGGTTTTCCAAGGAATTGTTTATCCATTAAATCATACAACTTTCCATTGTCACTTCAAGCAAATGTGTTAGATTACTAATAAATTTAAGTATATCTATAATTTAAGATTCAGCTATCTATCTATATATCTGTCTATCTAGGAACATAGCTAGCTATTGTCTGTTTTTCCTTTTTCTTTATTTCTTTCAACATCTGCTTTTCTATAGTCTATCATTTTATCTGGCTCCTATGTGGCTCTAAATGTATAAGTACAGCCCTGAAAAGTGGCCATTTTTCTAAAATCTGCACCCCGAATTGCAGCTAGAAAATCTACATTATTATAGTGCATCTGGTCCTTGTTAATTCTTAATCTGTTGTATATTTTACCATCATGATTTCACCAGAAGCATGAGTCCATCTCATAAGTTGATATCTTACACAAACTATTTTAGAACATTGCTGAAATAAAGTTGAGACTCTTTGGCTCCCAACACTCTACCCTGCCTCCGCACAGGAGCAGGCTAAGTCTAGTTGAGCAGACGCCAAGAAGATCATAAAAATCCATGGGCTATACGACTTGTAAAGGAGTCCAAGATTCCCCTCACTCTCATGGGTTTGTGTGTTTTATACTATGCTGGGTTCACAAAATACAAACATGTAAAAATTAATCAGAATTTTATTTTTTAAAGCTTTGGAAATTTCCTGCAGGAAAAACATGGTAAAAGATCTTTTTCTCTCTTAAGTAAGCAGCTCCAGGACAAGACAAGAAGTTTACTTTTGAACCATAGTTTCCAAAATAGAACCTGTCATTTGGAAAGCTTCTTGAGACCTACTAGAATAGTGACTTCCAAAAGCAGCTGATCATAAGACTCACCCAGGGGCTTTTTCTTCTCCATGCTAGTATTAATAATACAGAACTTTAAGGTTCATTTTAAGAAACTGATAAATGCATTAATATAACCATGATCATATTTGATCCCTAACTCTGTTCTCCCTTCTCTCCTTCCCATGGCCCCTGCTAGCTCTCTAAAGCTCTGTCTGCTAGTTACCTAATGGGTTTTCATTTTTAAAAAATCCAAGGTCCTACACTAACCCTATTCAAGTAGAGTCTCTGACCAATATAACCACGTTTTTCTGGTGATCTTGACATTCAGCCAGGCTTACAAATCAAGGTTCTTGTCTAGAGTTTGAACAACAAATGCTGCCTTAAGCAGGTATCATTTCAGTGTCTGTGATTAAAATTTTATACTATTCATTTCCTCAGATTTATATTTTGGAAGAAAAGCTTGAATGGAAAATAATTTGGCCATTGTGGTGTCCAACTTCTCCATTTTGAAAAACTACTGCTTTGAAAAATTTTCAAAGCCTTTCTTAAGATGAATTTGTCCACAAGTATCCAGATCCTTTCCTGATGTAGTTTTCTTGCTGTTCTGTCAGCGCTGGGGGAGGAGGAAGGGAGATGGGAACTAGTTTCTATCCTTCCTGAATCAACAGGATTGAGTCAGAAAGCTGGCAAGAACTAGCAGTGATCATCTGGTCCAGTCCCTGTCTTCATGTGGTTGTGATTTGTGTCTAGTAATTTCAAAGCAGTGAGAGCGCACTGCTGGTGTTTCAGTGTCCTGATAATGAGTAAATTCTTCCTTAGAGCTACAAGCCACTGCCCTCAAGCCATCATGCCTTGATTCCCAATGCAGGAAATGACATTTTTCTACCACTTTTTAATTTATTCTCTAAAAATAAAGAGCTACAATTAGAATAAGGTGAAAGAACAGGTAAATCACACATAACACGGGCTACAATGAGAAACTTAGCCTGAGTCATGATGTCTTGAAAGCAGTTCCAAAGGTCGTAAACAATATCTGAAACCTGGCAAGTCATTACTATTCTTGTACCTTAGAGTCCTCATCTGTAAACTGAAGAAGTCAAATCTCTTTACGCTGCTATTGTACACACCTCTCATTCCATCACTATCTCCTTGCCAAAGCTCTGCTACTTACCACACCATGAGCTGAGTCCTGGGTAAAAAAAGAGTAAGAGAAATAAGGTCCCTGAGCACAAAAGACATACTCATAAGGAAAATGGTCAAGTAATGAAAAAAACATTAATATGTAATCATATTGATTTCAGTTCTGTAGTATAAAGAAAGATACCAGGCAGTCTCAAGGCACCAGCTAGATGCTTTCCTCCTCTGGACAGCACACCTGGCTCTCTAACTCACCAAAATGTGCAAAATGTCCTCATATGCTCCCAAAATTCTCCACAGGGGCCAATTTATACATTAGTGTGAAACTGATCAATCTTATTAGATATTGACTGCTTGCAGACAACCTTATTTATGAGGAAGGGTCCAAGTTTGCTTGGAAAGCTATAAACAACTCCCAAGATAAGTAGTAGTGCCTCCAAACTTTAGAATCTAAAGAATTATAATGCAGTGACAGCATTATCACTTGGTAAGAAACTGGTGACAAGGTCGAAGTCACAAATTCAAGTTGGAGATAAGCACCATAGGATCGCGTAGAAAAATTGTTTTATGGCCACAAAATAAGTAATTAACTTAGGTCTTTTCACAAGCATTCGTGGGTTGCAAAGGAACATAACAGTACATACAATTAACTCATTCAAACTTATCACCAGTTATACACACGTGCCTATCAGTGCACACATGGTCACATGCCACAGGTTCATGGTCACAGTAAAGGATTGCTTAATGTAAGCAAGGGAAAAGAAAAGTTCCCTAAGAACA
The DNA here is from genome assembly GCA_004027205.1 of Ctenodactylus gundi. Classification (NCBI taxonomy): domain Eukaryota; kingdom Metazoa; phylum Chordata; class Mammalia; order Rodentia; family Ctenodactylidae; genus Ctenodactylus; species Ctenodactylus gundi. The sequence goes on along the minus strand of PVKB01000943.1, from coordinate 114,975 downwards.
TATTACATGGAAATAACCTACAGCCAGCCTCTTATTATCATGTAAATGTATAACACATTCCTTCTCAGAAAACAGAGCTACCAGCGAACACGCTAAATGTGGAACTAGGTGGGTGTCGTGTGTCTGTTTAGTTTTTGAAAGAAAGACTTTAGCTCTCTGTTTATTTCATCTGAACTTTTTCGTCATCATCATACTTACTGTATTACTACTATATAACTAATAACAACTACTGCCACTACTATCAGTGACACATCTATCATCATTTCTATTATTTCTTTAGGATCAAAATCCATATGCCAATGGTTGGACACTAGTCGCATTGTAACAATGCCAAACTCTTGCTCCATCACCTGAAGCACATTCTTGGCAATCTCTCCTATGTTTTCCTGCAATTACGATCACGAAAGACTAGATTTACTCCGTCTGAAACAAAATCAGACATTACAGATGGGCGAGCATTCAACACATGTAAATTACAGAATGGGGTTCCATCAGCTAATTGACCTCATTAAGACATAAGTAATTTTGATTCTATCAGACTGAGGAGTGAACTTTTAAAAATATCCTTTTCTTCTCATCAGTTATGCAACAGGCCCCAATATTTGGATGTAGCTAAATAGAATCAGGACTTATGAGAAACTCCTTACTGTTATTGTTCCCATAAAAAAACAATCAGTAATCTATTCAGTAAGATCATTGATAGATACTAGTTCATTCAATGGGTCATTGTGTTTCCTGTAATTCAGTCTTCCCACACTTTTTGAAAAGGACTGTCATTGGCTAGAACCCTTTAAGGGGGAGGCAAGCCCTTGGAGAAACAATGACTATAGCTCTTCTGAAATGGGGACTGGAAAACACAGCCCAGCATGAAGCAGCGGTAAAGGCAATGCCTAGCCCTGCATCTTTGAAAGCATGGCTTAAAAATAGCCCAGGGCACTTTCCTGTTTGGAGAACTCAGTAACAGCTGCTCATAGCTCACATTTCTTTCATACCTTCCTCCTGACCACAAAGAAAATACAAACTAGCACTGCCTGTAGAAATGGACATTATTCAACATTCAATATTCATATGCTGTCAAAAATAGCACAGGAAGACTTATAGACACAATGAAGGAAAAAAAATGAGAAAACTAAGGAGGTGTAGAGAGAGGAGGGAAGAGGTAATTTTAAACAAAGAAAAATGTAAAATAAGCAAGAAAGAACATGATGTGAAAAGGAAGTTTCAAAGAACAAGCTTCATAAAAAGGTTATTGTAGTTATTGTAGTGGGGATCATAAAAATCAATGTATTGTTTCTGATATTAATTAGCTGTGTTTTCTTGAATGTATGCTCCTAATCCTCCCCAATTACAAAACAGGTAGAGAGCTAGTCAGTCTCCAAAAGTCGGTTCCAACTCTAAAAAGATTTTATTGTATAAAAATATAGAGAATGTAAGCTACTAAGCAGGGAAAAGTTGCGAAGACCGTGACTTTACCCTCTAGATTATTTAAGAGCCAGTCCCATGGAGAAGGGCACCGAGTGGTCATCAGTGAGGCAAACCACATGTTGAGCATCTTTCCCATCCTTGCAATGCTGTTCCCAAGAATCACAAAAGATTTGTCCTAATCCTTCACCCCAGGCCAGAGTAGCAGCCTTAAGGTTCAGATGTCAGAAAACTACAATCACAAAACTCACTCCTGTTTCTCATAGTGTCCACCTGTAGATGCCTACCGTGTTAAGGCTCACGGATTCAAGATGGCAGAATGCATGGCCTCTAACCAGAGACCATACAGATCATGGGTAAAAAACTTAGGTATTGAAGTCAGACAGATCTATATTATCAACTCTGTTAAATACTAGCACCATAATCTTTAGGAAATGACTTAAATTGTGTCTAAGCTTGCTTTTTTAAAAATCTTCCTCAAATGGAGACAAAATTGCAATTATGAGTTCTATGTATAGTTATTATCAAAGTGATTGACCCAGAATAAACTTCCAGTATATTTTACCTATTTTTTTGTTACTTTCTTTCTTTCTTTCTCTTTTTAACAATTTTTTATTGAGACATGGTCTTGCTGTGTAGCCAAGGCTGGTCCTGAACTCACTTTGTAGCCCATGCTAGCCCTGGACTCATAGCAATCCTCCTGCCTCAGCCTCCATGTCATTTTCATGAACTATTTTATTTTAAATATCTTGGAGAAAAGTGTTTTGTTTTTTCTAGGTCATTTGACTTCCTGAGTCATCTTTGATGAAAAAGACTAATATACACCTTCTGGCATGGGCTGGTTAAGTAGCTGTTGATCAGACACTAACTAGAGCTCTATTAAGCACCCAAAAATCAGTCTTGTCCTCCTTACATTGATTACTCGAATAAGTCTAAACATTAAAGAGAAACTCAAACTTTACACTGAGAGTTCCCTTGAGCAACAACTACAAATCTCCTCATCTCATTTGAGCATACAGACTATTTCCAGTACCTCTATCCCCTAAGTGGGGGGAAGAAAAGAAGAAAAGTAACTGACATGGAACATCTTTATTTTGGGGTCACTTCATAGGGAGATTGTCTTAGTTATTTCTTCGTTGCTGTGACTCAATACCTGACACCCACAAAATTTAGCTCACAGTTTCATATGGTCACAATCCATTCTGGGGTGGCCAGCAGCAATCAAAGTACAGGACAGAGGCAGAGGTGGAGGCAGCTTTTCAGGACATCACAAACAGGAAGGCAAGCTGAGACCAGTTGAGACTAGTCCCAGTCCTCCAGGAAGGCAGGTGCAGCTTACGTATCCTTTCAGGTCTCCGCCCAGTAACCAGTCCCTCCTGCATCCAGGTGTGGCCACTACACACCATTAATCCTAACTCATACGCCTTTAGTCTTAACTGTAATTCACCCCTCCAGACTAGACCCCAATCCACCAACATCACATGGTTCCAGAGACAATTTATAACATTAAGATACATGAGACTTTTGGGGATACTCCATATCCTAACCACAACAGAGATAGACATTTTCTTTGATTTATCTACTGTTCAACTGCGTTGAGAAAAGAGTCAATAATCAGGGAAAATGATAATAGTTGTATGTGATTATCTGTAGTGGCATCCTAACATATATGTCAAATATGACAGCAAGCTTATCCAAAGAAGGTCCCCAAAGACAAACCATCCTAAGTGAGAAGGGACCGAGAGGGACTATTGGATATTCATGAAGATAAGACTTTCAAATGGGTTACACTGGGGATCTTTCCTAGCAGGGCTTGGAGAATACACAATCATCTACCCAAGAGACAAAACAAAATCAGAAACATAAAGTAGCAAGAAACTTCATACAATTGTTAGTTCTCTACCTGTACATTTTTTTTGTAATAGGGATAGAATCCAAAGCCTCATATATGTTAGGCAAGTACTTTATCACAAAGCTAAATCCTCAGCCTTTGTCTGTAGTTTGAAGTTAGCTTTGAATGAAGACCTAAATCTAAGTGAAATGAAATCACATTACAAAATATGTGTCCTAGTTACTTTTTCATCACTGTAACTCAATACCCAACATACATGAATTAGGGGAGGAAAAGTTTATTTTAACTCACAGTTTCAGAGGGTCACAGTCCATCCATGGGTGGCAAACAGCAGCAGAAGTACATAGCAAAGGCAGAGGCGGAGGCAAGCACAGCATGCAAACAGAAAGTCAGGTCATATATACACCATCACATGCCTGTAATCCAGTCCGCCACAGCCTGTACTCCCTCACACACCCCTTATTCACCAGGCCCCCATCTACCGACACCACAAAGTTCTATAATCAATCTATAACATCCAAATACATGAGACTTTGGGGGACATTCTGGATCCAAATCACAATAATATGGCTGTGGTGTTTACTTTAGGGTGCTTATTTTTCCTGCTAGGTTAGGCACTAAATTTGCCTAAATGATGAAGGTGCTAAATGCTACAGCCTTGAAAAGGACCTGAACTTGATGACAGATGTACCCAACAGTTTCTAGCAAGGAAAATAAAATAACCAAATACCAAGATCATCTTAAGTAGCATAAATTCTGAGAAGCAACTCTGTAAATCTATGAATTTAATTCTAAATAGAGAACTTACCCACATTCTGAAAGGAAATTTTCTGGGGATTAGAGAAAAGTGATTATCAGAAGACTGGAACAAAATAAATCCAGGATGTTGGGAGAAAAGAGCCAGGGGGTCTCGGAGACTTACAGATGACCAAGGACACATGTGTACATCTTGTTCTTTTTGACATAATTTCCCAAATATGCAATTTAGAAGCATTTGTGACAGAATCCTCCCACTTTTGGCAGCAATGGGTAAAACCCTAGAATTGGGTATAGTTCAAATACTGAACGACTCTCACTTCCCCTTCCACAGTGGAGGGTGCCCAGGGCACAAGTCTCCACTGAGGCCAAGAACAGACCATAAACAGTGGCTACGGAGATGTCAGTTTTCCTGTATCCCTGTGGGAGTACGTGAGCATGTGATTTTAAAGCTGGTCCAGAAAAGCAACACACATGAATCTTACCAACACTGACTTTAGATTTTAATGTCCCCTGAAAGAGCACTGAAGCCCTACTCCGTGGTGATAATGGTAAATGCAGAAAATTCCATGAGAATCTCCAAGGCTGTAATTAAATCCAAGAACATCTCTGAGCATACGAAGCCTAAAGAAAGAAGAATAGCGAAAGGCAAAGGCAAAAGATCTCATTAAAAATTGAAATTACAATCTCTGCTACATGACCCTGTTCTGCACTGTCAGCAGAATGGTGAAAAGATCCTGAGCCGGGAGACTGAGGTTTGCTCAGAAGAAAAGTCAAATGAGGACAGGAGGCAGAAAACACCTTACAGATCATCACTACTCATAAAGCTGTGTTCTTAATATTCCTAGACAGCGTGAGTCAGTTCCAGGCTGCTAGCCTCAGGAAAACAGAACTGACACAGTTGACTACAAGCTTTTCTGTTGATTGATTCAAAGTAATGCACATTTTTAGTTAAGACTCCATCTTTGAGACTCAGTCTTTGGCTGCCTGTTTTGTATTTGTGGTGTTCATAATCTGAATTTTGTAGTTATTGTTACGAGCTGTGAGTTTTTCTCATCTTAGAGTAGACAAGCCTGCTTTCTTTCCCAAAGAACTATGGAAAACCAGGGAAATGCTAACCTGTTGAAATGAGAAAAGAATAAAATGTATTTAAGGACAGAGTAGCTGATAAATTCTCAAACTCACCTCATATTCACCTATGATTTTTATACATATTGTGAAATATTCATTTATTCATTCATTCAATAAATATTTATTAGATGTTTCTGATATGGCAGGCCTAGTTGCAAGCCTGGAATGGTAATAAATATGCTCTTGTGAAGCTTGGTACTAGGCATGGGAGACAGACAATTCACACACACATCAGTATCTAACATTATGCCAGAGAAGGAAAAATGGCCTGAAGGAAATTCTCACAGGAATTGGGCTTCATGAGTACCTTGCGTGAGTGCTCATAGATAAGCCAAGCAGGGGAGGTTTTCTGGGAGGTGGCCACTGAACAAGGTCCTTATAAGATGGGGCAGAGAATCTGTCACAATGTGTAAGAATAGCTGGTCTTTCCTCTGAGGTGACATGGGCCATTGCATAGTGGCTGGAAGATAACCAATATGGCTGCCGATAAGCAATGCTGGGATAAAAGAAAAAGACAGTGTTTTCCTTCCTGTGGGGCCTGTTGAGTCAGGAGTTCAGGAGAGAGCTCACTGAAAGGAGGCTAGAATTTGCTTGTGTTTGTTGATAAAAGCTTGTGAAAGCTTCATGTGTTCTTTGTAAAAGAGTTTAACTCTTTCAGGTGCTGTTTTACTGCTCATATTGTAATCAGGACCATTTTGCAAAATTCCTACTCTGTTAATTTCCATAGGAACTTCCACTTCTTAAGTTTGTCTGTGAGACCTTCCCAGCCACTCCAGGCCAGAATATTACTACTTTCTCTGACTCAATTTCCATCCAGCCTATACCACTCTCAAGACCCCTTCCCACCAGTACCTAATGCTGAATCTAGTTGGGTGTACTGGTGCATCTTGCTGACAGAAAGACTCTCCATAAACATATTAGCTTTGTAGTCTAGATAGATGTAAATTCTAAAGACAATCTTGTTACTCACTTGCATCCTTTATTTTCGATCTTAACTGTAACCTTGGGATGATAGCCCTAGTACCTATCTATGGTATGGTTGTAACAAGAGTATCATTTATAGACCCCCTGGCAAAGGGAGTGGCTGCCAACATGTCTACAGGTTCTGTGGAAAGAGGGAGTTGGTATTCCTGGAATCTTAAGCTGTTACTTCTTGTAACTATAACACAATATGTTTGTTCCCCTATTGTTGATGGTAGCTTAACATATTCCACTAGATTTGGAATGATCAGGGACAGATTCTTTTTAGGTTCTTTTACTTACTAGATAAATGATTAAGAACAGAATGTCTCAGCTCTTTCCATTAAAATGAAATTAATTATGTTGACCATAGAGGGATATTAGGTACAATTCATGAGGCAACACATGGAAAGAAAAAGAAAGCATTTCTTGTTCTAAAAGTTTGATTCTGTGACTCTTAAATCTTGTAGATGTAGTACAAAATGCAGTTATGTGACCGATGGGCAGCGGTTTATTGTCTAAGTGCTTGGTACTTTTTTGACAACTCCTTCCTGGCCTGAGACACCAGGGAATGGCCAGAGCCACCTTGCTATTGCTCAGAACATAAATCCCAAGGGAAGGCCTGATGTGTGAGGAGCATGTGACCCAGCTCATGGCTGTCAGAAACCTCTGTGTTTGTCTCCAAGGGGAAGGTTATTAGTAACCCTACACTAACAAATCTGAAAATCTTCTTTGTATTTATTACAGAGGAAGGTTTTATAGTTGAAACAGTCACACGATGTTATAAATATCTCATTGCAGTGAAAGGTTGGGTACAGTGAGGGAAAGTCACAGCGCCCTAACAGATCTTCTCAGCATCATTTTGCATTGCAAATGACATTCTGTTCTTGAAGGAATTTAGATTTTACAGACACACTTCAGATGCATTGGAGAGAGCAAGATGCACAGCGGGTAAAAAAAAAAAAAAAAAAAAAAGGTGGGCAGACATGCCAAGATGACAGGCTCTTAGGTCAGGAGGAGACTGGCAGGCCACAGGAAGATGGAAGTGAGTTGATGACAACAAAGACGATTGGCCACTGACAAACTAGTTCCACAATCCTCATGTTCCAGACTACCATGTAATAGTTCTCAATACTTTGGTAAAGATATAATACCTAGTAACGAGATGGACACTACAAAAATTTTTTGAAAATCCACTCACCTAACAACATGAAACCAAGGAATTTTATTTATTTTGTATACTTGTAAGTTTCAAACACTTGGCACAATGCCAGGCACACAGTAGGTATTCTATAAATACTTGTTAAAAAGCAATAAATGCATAAATTTTAATCCTACTTGTTTTTTTTTCCTGGATTCCTAATTCATTTTATATTGTAGTTGCGAAAATTCAACAAACATTTTCTACAATTAACCTTTCTACTTTTTACGATACAGAGAATAATTGTGAATTAGATGAGATGGTTCTATTTAAGAAAGAGAGACAGAGAAGCAAGCTGTCTGAATAACTGATGGACCAAGTTCAGGCAGAGAAAAAGTCACTAAAGGGAAGACCAAAGTCCAGTCCCAGCCAGCTTCCGTGGGAAGTATGGAAATACGGGATAGAGGTCAGGGTTTTCATACTTCCCTAAGAAGTCATCATAAAATAAGAAAGGTCAGATTCATGACAATGTGCTGAAGCCTTTAACTTGATCTACGTGGAACTAATCCCCCAGCTGACTTCCTGCATAGAGCGGATACGGTGATAAGGAGAATAAGGAGCAGGAGGCCCACACAGTGCTTTGTTTCATTTCTTTTTACCATTTGTCTCTAAAAATTGAGACCGACTCTTCATTATACCTCATTTATCTTCATCTGGCCAAAACCACACAGGTTCACCAACACATTTACCGTCGGTGTCAATTTCTCCTTTTTCTTTGGCTCTTGTTTGCCGAAACACTTCAATTCTTCCTCCCATGGTGGCCTTCTCCTCTACATTCCCAGTGCCTTGGCCTTTGCTCCTTTTCTTTGGAGGGAAGCAGGTCTTCCCTAAACCAGGAGAAAACCTTCAAGCCAGTCTCAGTTACTCTAGTCATGCGACCCTTCCATTCGTTTCTCACAAATCCAGCCAAATAAGACACTATGGTACAATCCTGATAGTATGTCACATCATAGGAAAGCACATGTCCTCAGCCCAGAAACATGCCCACTGTAGTGCAGCCAAATCAGGGACTGGGTACAGATAATACACTTTAAAATTAACTGACAAGCAGCCATTAATCACAAGAATAATTGTACTGGATTCACCCAAAACTTGAGAAAGCCAGTAACAGAGCAGCTCCTTCAGCTAAGGCAACCTCTATTTCTTAATAGCCAGTGTCTTCAGGACTGTAGCTACTTGAAGACTAGAGTTTCAGGCTACTAACAGGCAGATAATGTAGAGGATTTAGCCCAACGATGCAGGGAGGCGTGAGGGAGGTCGGCATGACTTAATTAGCCATATCTAGGAATAAACCTGCTAACTCATGTGGGTAACGCAAACAGGATATATGCGTAGTAGTAACAGCCAAAAGTTACATTTAAAATACTCAAAAAATAAAACATTTCCTTGTTGATTGTGCTTGGTTAGAATGTCACACCTGCCTCATATAATGTCACTATTTAAATTAAATTAAATAACACACTTGTTTTGTTCTGTTCAGATGTCTATTCAAGCCAAGAATATGCATAAAATCTGAAAAAATTCAAGGACGCAAAATTTTTTTCACAAGTGTTTTCATTAAATCTATCAGACAAAATGCTCTTAGAAATGATATCAGTAAAAAATGTCAACATTTTGACACTATCTGCGGACAGGCAGAAATTACTCAATTAGTAAAGCAGTTTTGTTGGGCTTTCTCACGTCTTTGACTATAGCAGGAAAAGTCTTAAAGAAATGGAAACTCCACAATCCAGGACACAGTTACCTGTGTAGAAAACACTAGTCACCTCTTGAACCAAAGTCTGAAAATTTATTAATTTCTGCCTGAACATTTGCCACTTTCTGAAAACTACAGTTATGCCCTCCTTCATGACCACCATCCCTTTTTACTTGACACTAATAGGATTAATTGCCCATTCATCTTGGTTTGGGGTTGGCTGATAGTTTAGATAGTAAAAAAATACACCTGAAAAATTTTAGGATACTCTTAGGCATGTGGCATCCACTTCAAAAGTACTTTCTGAACTCTATGGCCCATTAAGGCGGCTTGACATTGACTAGGCATGTGGATCTAGAGGTACCAGCTCTGTCCAATAGCATCAGCACCAATATTACCTGAGAATTAAAAGATATAACTTATAAAAATATAAACTTATCACCTCCCTAGACCTGCAGAATCAGAAAGTCTGGGGATTGGTAGTAATCTGAGTTCAATGAGTTCTACAGGTTTTAATACATAGTCAAGTTGAAGAAATACTATATTAGAAAAACAAGAATCTATTTGAAAAAAAATGCCCACCTTCTAATAATGGGGAAAGACCAAGTTTCTTATGATAGATGGCAGAAAGTTTTATATTAAAAAACAACTTTCCAACTATATGCACAAAGAACTTCTTGCAGAAAGTAAGAATAGCAAGATTAGGTATCAAAAGTTAAAAGCACCCAAAGACTCTTAGAACTAATAAATAAATTCAGTGTAGTAGCAGATTATAAAATTAATACCCACAAATCAATAGCAATCCTATACATCAATAATGAATTCAAAGAGAAAGAAATCAAGAAAACAACCTTCTTCACAACAGAAACAAAACATAAAATACTTAGGAATAAACCTCACCAAAGTGTGGAAAAAACTATCCAAATAAATTACAAACCCTTAAGGAAAGAGATTGAAGAGAACATTAGAAAATGGAAAGACATCCCATGTTCTTGATAGGAAGAACTAATATTGTCAACATGGCCATACTCTCAAAGCTACTATACAGACTCAATGCAATACCAGTCAAAATACCAACTATATTCTTCACAGGGCTAGGGAAAAAAACACCTTAAATTGTATATATGGAACTAGAAAAGACCCAGAATCTCTAAAGTAATGCTGAGTAACAAGGGCAAAGCTGGAGGAATCACAATTCCAAACTTCAAAAAATTCTACAAAGCAACAGTGATTAAATCTGCACAGTACTGGTATAAAAACAGACAAGAGGACAACTGGAACACAACTGAGGATACTGAAACTCACCCAAATGCCTGTAGTCAACTGATCTTTGACAAAGGGGCCAAAACAATCCACTGGAAAAAAGACAGCATCTTCAACAAGTGGTGCTGGGAAAATTGGATCTCCACATGCAGGAGACTAAAACTAGACCAATATCTGTCTCCACACACTAAAATAAGATCAACATTAATTCAAGAATTGGACATCAAAAAAGAAACATTGAACCACTTGGAAGACAAAATAGGTAAAACCCTAGAAGACATAGGAACAGGAAAGGATTTTTTGAACAGATCACCAGCTGCACAAGAGATTTCAGCAAGAATGAACAAATGAGGCTACATTAAATTAAAAAGCTTTTGGACGGCAAAGGAAACAATCAGCAAGATGAAAAGACAACCCACAAAGTGGGAAAAGATATTCATCACTAACGCGTCAAACAAAGGATAAATGTCTACAATATACAAGGAACTGAAAAACAAAACTTTCTAAAATAAACGATTCCATCAAGAAGTGGGCAGCTGAAGTGAAAAGAAACTTCACCAAAGAAGAAGTACAAAAGTCAACATATATATATATATATACCCCACATGCTTATAGCAGCACAATTCATAATAGCCAAATTGTGGAAACAACCTACCTGCCCATCCTTATAGGAATGGTTAAAGAAGATGTGGTACCTATACACAATGGAATACTGTGCAGCCACAAAGAAAGATATGAAGCATTTTAGTGAAAATGGGGCCACCTAGAGTCAATAATGGTCAGCGAAATGGACCAAGCACAAAAGACTGACTATAGATGGGTCCCCCTTTTATAAAATGCACAAAAATAAAGACATAAAAGCCTCCAACATGAATGGGGGGGGGGGGGGAGAGAAAGCGAAGGAGTGGTCAGATAGGAAAGGGGTGAACCTCTAAAGTATGGGTGGACCCAGATGCTCACTAACTTCCCAAATCCCATGGTTCTAATGTGTTACAGAATTCAGAATTCATGTATTTACCAAAAAAGTTAAATTTTACGTCATGTGAATTTTTTTACCAAAATGAAAATAAATAAATAAAAGCACCCAACAATAATAAAAGAAAATCCAGACAAACTTTTCTTTTCCATAGCAACAGAAATGGTATTTCTAATCATTGGGAGCATTACTTATGACTGTCAGTCTAACTATAGCCTCCTGAATTCATTCATATCGTCGGCGAATGAATGAGCAAAGTTATTCCCATAGAGACTCGACACTAGACAGATGGACAAGACTGGGTGAAAGCAACTGCCAATTTTGAAAGATTAACAATGACAATTTGATGCAACACATTTATTTTCCAAATATCAGAAGCGTCTCATCTATATTCAAGGCAAAAAGCCTGTCGAAATTTGATTTAAGAGAAAAGAAAAATCCTCCCTGCAACCCAGCTTATCATCTCCCAGTCCTGGCCAGCGCGAGGCAGAAGCTGTTTCCTTCATGCCCCTCTAATTACAAGAAGAATGTTTTGGACGTTGGTATTAACCGGGTTGCTACGGCGGCCTGCCTGAGATTCCCGCTCGCCAAGTTCCAGGGAGCTATGAATGGGCGGAATAAGAAGCTCACACGGGTTCCACACCCGCACCCCTGTGAAGAGCATCCCATTAGCAGGACTGGGGAGTCAACGCGGGCTAACCTAACCGTGGCCTGGCTTTTCTCCTTTCTTCTGAGCTTTTTCAGGGCCCCTGACCCACCGCCGCGTCCTCTACAGCGCTCTTGCTGTATGAGCGAGGGCCGTGTCACACTGCAGTGAGCACGCTGTCTGCGCGCCTGAGCACAAAGCACCACACGGAAGTTTGTGTTAGAAAGGCGGACGATGTGCTGGTGCTTTGGGCAATTTCAGCGTCCCGAAATTTTAAATATGACTGTGACCATAAGGGAAGAGGCAAACAAGAAGTTCAAAGCAGAGCCACCTAGGCTCGGTAAAGGGCCTTTGTCACCGGCTAATCAAAGAGAAGTAACCACGGGGGGATTTCTGGGTATGTTTCTAGAGAGATAGAAAGAACCTCAGGTAACAGAAACAGCCACGCTGGAAACCAGCAAGTGCAGCCCCCAGCGCGCGCTCCTGCCTCCTATCGCCCTGGTATCTCACTCCTTCTAGCTCTCCAATTCTCCACTCCTCTGATCTTGCAGTGTCTCACGGCGGCTCAGTCTTTGAAATTTCATGCTAAGTTTCAGCAATTTAGGTTTTTGTTGGGAGGGAAAACTCCATGAGCCACTCGTGCTCCCGTATTTTCGGTGGGTTTTATAGAAGCTCGGCAGTTGAGAGCGGTGCCTGCCACGTGAGGGACCAAGGGCCTGTCCTCAGAGCCTCCTCGTGTGGGAGGAAAACACAGGCTATAGCAATGCCGTGAGGGAGCTGCCAAAGACATACTTGCGGGGAATGGTGGCACAGATCTGTAATGCTGGCTAGACGACTGAGGCAAAAGGATCACAGGTTCAAGTCCAGCCTGAACAGCTTAGTGAGATCTGTGCCAAAACAGTAGTATAGGCAGATAGACTGAAGCTTTTGTAGGTAAGTGGGCACAGCTTGAGACCATCATGCTTAGAAGGTGAAGTATCTCACGGTTTCCCTAATAGGAGACACCCAGAATACAGGCATTTTATAGAACCAAATGGGTGTGTGATAGTGGGAGTCAGGGGAGATAAGGGAAGCTGTGGGATGACCGAAAAGGGCAAGAGGAGGGGTTTATAATGTTGAGAGGCTATATATGCGTACAAATCATATAACCATTGTGTACTGCTATATATACTAAAAATGACAAGTAAACAAATCAAGCTGTGGGTGTAGTTCAGTGGTAGAGCACACCTGGGTTTGATCCTCAGTGCCACACGCATGCACATACCCATACATGCACACACGTGGAAGTGATTTTTGTCATATATATCTTACATTCAACGCACAGGCCTAGAGGTGACAGAGTTTGTGGACTCTCTCCAGGAGATGATCTACGCGCACCTGAACACTTTACACGATTACCTCATAAGCTTTGATGCTTCGGTACTTTGGCTTCCACAGGTACGATTGTTTTATGGCTCTGAGAATAATGCAGTGCTTTTAGAAATACAGCAGTCACGCCTGGGCTAGGTGAGTGATCCTGCTGGCTGAGTGCCAATGCGGGAACCCAGCCCAACAGAGCTGACCTCGAGTCTGGAGCCCGTAGCTCCGTAAGACTGACTGCAAAGTTATCGATAACTTGCTTCTTGTGGGTTGGGGCACCAGATGTCATCAGTGGTTTTATCTTTTTAATTTTTTTTTTTACTTTTGCTGATGTGGTTAAAGTCATATACACAAGAGGTCATATAGATATATAAGGATTACATCATATTTTGGCTTTATACTCAGTGTCAAATTGGTAAAATGAGTCAGTTATTATTAAGAAATTTTCGATTATCTGAACATGACGTAAGTATTAAACTTGCAGAGTTTGTTTGCAAGTTAATCTAGTACAACAGGAAAGGGAAGTACTCAAATCCTTGTCTCAATCACCTGCGGGTTCTAAAAGCACATTGATGGAATCTCTTAAGCACATTTTGGAACTGTCATGCAATTAAAGTAGCATCAGGCGAGCGAGACTTCTTCCCAGTTCTGCAGGGATCATAGCACAAAAACCAATCCAAGACTCTGATGGAAAGAAAAAGAGGGCCTGAGATGCCAAAATATTCTAATTTTTCAGATTCTTTGATTTCCAGAAATGGAAGAACCCCAACTTGTTCTTGACCCAAGGCTATTTTTCAAATAGTTCCTCTGATCATTCACAAGATTTAGAAAAGCAAACACTGTAAATATTTATAAGCTAGGGCTTGATTAACTGGAAATGTATTTAGAGTATATGTTATTCTTCTACCTGAAATCTGAGTCATATTTCAGGGAAAATACATAATCTGATGAAAAGAAAATAATACTTTCGGAAACTTTGTGTCAGATTTTGTTCTACAAGAAATGCAAATCACAAATGATTCGTTCTGCTAAGCAGAAGAGCAGAAGTTTTACTAGCTGTTAATTCTGATATGAATTTTGAAAGCTTTATCCACCAGTCTTTTCATTTAAAAAAACTCAGTCACACAATTTACTTCAAATCATCCAAATCAGGAAAATTTTTGATTCATGTTCAGCCTCTGTGAAGCTCACAGCCTTGTAAATTTGACAAGACTTTACCTTGTAATTAACAATTCAAGATGCTTTCCACAAAACAGATGCTGCAATATAAATATGTGATTTTTGCCACAGAATTTTGCAAAGCAGAAAATTTTTGGAACCAGCACACCCAGGAGTTCTACCAAGTTGACACAGCAGGCATATGCCTCAAATATCCAAATGTCATCAGGCATGGTGATATCTCACTGAGTCAAAAGTGCCCTCAGCAAAAGAGTAATGAACTTAAATTGATAGCAAAGTTTGGGCAAATTGGCAATACAAACACACTTTCTGAAATACCTCTTTTGACACATTTAAAATGACTCTAAGCAAATGAGTTGTTTTCAGGTAGCAGTGCAATTGATCTAACAGTAGACAAGACTCAGGATCACCCCCGTAGTTAGGGTTACATGACAGCAATGTACTTGGGATGTAGAATTCCTTCCCAAGAGAATCTGTCCCTTGCCTGACCCCTGAGGCCTGCACATCCATCCTGAGACAGCTCCATCTTTATCTCATACTTACATGTAACACACAAGAGCGTTCCTCTATGCTTTACCAGTCACTTTAACTCCCTGTCTAGAGTTCTGTGGAGAGCACTAATGGCTGGAACCTATGTTCTCCCTCTTTGGCTTCCCCTCCAGGGCCCCATCCTGTGCAAGGCACTTGATACCATAGGAACACTCCACTCCAAGGACCATGACAGAGCCTGAGATGCCTTCCACTGATCACATAAACAAAATGGGAAAGCTGGAGCACTGAAGAGAATTGAGGCTTGTCCAGAGTGACTCAGCCAGTCAGTGAGAGGACTAGAAGCACAAAGACACAAGAATTCATTCCCCAAGCTCCTACCAAGCCCTGCAGTGTCAGCCATTCTACCATACACTGAGCACATGTGAACAGTGTTTACAAATATTTGGCCCTATAGGGGCTCAGGGTCTAAGATGAGCACAGTCATAAATCACTAATTACAATGAACTTCCTCAGCATAACTACACAAGTGACTCTTTAATAAATCCTTGTTGAATCAATCTAAGGAAGTTTAGTAATTAAGAGATAAAAGTGATTTCTTTAGAAAGACTCACAAAAAAGGAGCAGCTAGATCCTAGAACACATAGACAATGTTTTTAACTGATATTCCCACAAATTTAACTTAACTTTATTAATTGAATTTTGTGCTTGTAGAATATAGACAGAGAGCTCAGACATTTTAGTTATCTAATCAGAAATAAAATAGTATTTATTCATTTACTTAGTCCATGTGTGGTGTAAACAAAGAATACAGGCATAGAAATCTTATTAGTCCTGTTGTTCAGATCTAACTGATTAATATTAACAGTGGTTAAGCTATTAACTTTTCTAAGGGATTAATTTGTACATTGTCTTGGACGATGGTGAATCTCATTCAAGTGAGAAATCTTACTCTATTCAATTTTCCATGAATTCTCTCAGATAATTATTTTCAAGAAATTGCACCACCTGACATATTATAATTTTCTAGTCTTCCTAGATATTCAAACCATGTGACACTAGAGACAAAATTTAATGGAGTAGTGGCATTAACTTAAAATACTCGTCATGCTGTCTCTGTTTCACAGGAGCATAAAGGAGCCCAGATTTTTGAGATCCCATTCACCTCTTCTGCTCATGATGATTTTCAGTGACTCTACTCTTATATCTGTGCTTGAGCTTCTTGGATATCACAAAATTATGAGAGGGCTGGTGTGTTCGCACACATTTTCATCTGGTTCATACATGCCTTTCCTAGTTAGACCAGATCTGTTCAACTGTAGAGATGGGTCAAAAATGCAGTCCTTGGAGTGTGATCTGCCACTGTTGTGAGCCTTTGCTTACTCTGATATGTGCATTCACCTGGGCTGCCAAACAAACGCTGGTTAATTTTTCAGTACTTGGAGAAAGAAAGGAACACTGGAATGTGTTTGTTGGTATTAATTCATAATTTTTATCTCTTCCTTGGGGCAAAAGAAAGTGTGTCTTTAAAGAGTTATTCTAGTCTCAAAACACATTCAGTCTTCCACTGCCTTTCCTCTTTGGGTCACAAGTCCACATTATACTGCTGATATTCATACAAGCACTAACAACGTCCTGGCCACAGCCTTCATAGCCTGTGCCCTGAGCTTCTGCGGCATTCATCTGTGCGGCTCTCCGTAGGAGCACTCACCAAAGCTCCGAAATAACATTCGGAAAAGACCTTAACAAGAGCACAGTATGTTAGACATAATGAAAGTTTGATAAATCTTGGATGAATGGTGAATTTCCAAGCATGCCTGGATACTGAAGAGGCTCCACATGAGGCGAGACGATTGTTCTACATATGGCAGGCATCCAAGGTAACCTCACAGGTCTGGGCATTGCAGAAGAGAGAAAAGTGCTTTCAGCTGTTGGGGGTGAGCCACCTCCAGTTATGTAATCACATCACGTGTGTGGGGGGGGGGGATCACTCAGGGTACTCACTAGAATAAAGCTTTACTGAGCAGCTATAGGGATATATAAAAGGAATAGATCTTGTTTTTACCATGATGCAGTGATTGTTATTCATTTATTCGGTTACCCGGCCCTTCATAGAACGTATTTGAATGTGCCCTTCTCCCAGACATAGAAGTATAACTGTGAGCAAGTTACCCCGGCTGCTCATTCTAGCCCTCACATTAGCATTGTTCACGTAGTTCTAGATTACAGTTCATAATTTCCTCAAACGGCATCTTATTTTTGCTCTCATTTCACTACATTCTTACATAAACCTAGAAGAACGTACCATGCCAGAGAAGCTTAATAATTTTAGGCGGGACATCAGCCTCAAAAAGTCAATAGTAAAACTGGGTAACATGACACTGATATATATAGATATAAATATTGATATATAGATTCAGATATTGATTATATATATCATTTCAATATAACAATGTATATATATAAATATATATTTATGTACATGTTTATGCGTATTTATGTATATTTATTTATGTTGGTTTTATTTTCCCTTCGAAAGGATCCCTGCAGTGACCTGCTTATCAACAGGGACAGAAACCTTTCTCTGGATCCTTGCTTGGCAAAGAACATTGGCCATACAATGTGGCATCACTAATAACCACCACACTTCATTTTCTAGCTTTCCCCTGGGATCTGGTGACCACCTGAGGGAAAGGGTGAGCTGTCCATGTGCTTTTTTTGGTACTAACTCGTATAACAACTCATCTCATTTAAGCCCTCCTTTTAAACAAGTACTTTTGTCATTTCTAAATAGCACTCAATAACCAAAGAGCTGTAGTTTTTTTTTTTTTAACTGAGTGTTGCAAATAGTACAGGATATTGAAAAATGAATAAACAGACTTACAATCAGACTTGGTTGTGATTCTAAAACTCTGTGCCAACTCTTACTAATTTTTGAAATTTGAAATAAGCCTCAGTGTTCACATCACCAAAAATGGGAATCAGTGCTTACTTGCCAGCTTGTTGGGAGAATTACTCAGGTGTCAACTGTATGAAAAGAGGATATTATCTGTCTTGTTCACTACAAAATTTTGCAAAAACAGACTAAAATAATAATTTTGAGGAAATATTAAAGGAAATATGTGTAGAAGATCTTTGCAGTACTCAGCACTCACCAAAGGCCTAACATCTGCATTTAATTTCCTTCCTTTTTTATATCTACCACTTAGTCATAGGGATATTTCCCACAGTATTTGTAAAATTAACACTTAATGGATATAATTTGAAAGTATGAAGGCACTTTTATAGATTAAAGAGTCAGGAAAGTCCTTTACTGATGCGCAGGAGGGTTCGAAAGAGGCCTGAATTGCTAGGACAAACGGCAGGATACCACCAGGCCTTTATGTACCCATCAGGCCCACCCGAGCTGACAACAGTGAAAAATGGAAGACACTGGCATTACAAGGGAGGCTTGGGAGCCGGGCTGGGACTATCTTCTTTTCCTGAATTAAAACTCTTCTGTGCACAATGACAGGCTCTGGGCCCTTCAGGGCTCTTGGGGAAAGTGCTTAAACCGAAAATACCATCTGTGATCTGTTTTCCATTGCAGAGGAAAAAATGGCTGATACTGGAGTTTTAGCTCCATGGGAAACAACTGCTGTAAACTGAACTTTTGAAAATCAAATCCATTTTAAAATGCATTAAAGGCTATTTGGAAAAATCTTTTCATTAGTCTTTTGTTATGTAGGGGATCTTTCTGAAAAGAGGAGGGTTAAAAGCAACCACTGGTGAAATCTTTTCTCCAAGTCTGAACTCACACAAATACTACTTTCTCAAAATGGGGTGAGGGATCTTCCACTGCAAAGGGGTGAGGGAAGCAGCGCTTCCCAGGACTTCCTTAGAGATCTCTCCCAAGTTCTTCCTCCGAATAAGCTCCTGCAGAATGTCATCGCAGTGATGGGCAGGCTTCTGAACATAAGGGAAAGCAGGCTGCTGTTTGAGGGGAATCTGCTTTGAGTGCACTCATTGTACAATGTCTGTGGCATTGAACCCTATGGGAAGTGATCACCTGCAGGTAAGCAGCCCACCATGACAAGAAACCCAAAAGCACCTCTCCGCTTTGAAATGTGCACAAGAGCTAAGGGCATTGTGCAAGCTTTAGAAGCATGAGCTTTGCAAGAAGATGCATCTTGGTGTTTGCTAGTCATATGACATTAGACAAGTTAATTACATTTTGAGCATCAGTTTCTGTAGCTGTACAATGGCAATCCTGGTATCTCCTTGTAGACTTGTGAAAATTAAGTGTGATAGCCCAGTACATTACTCTAATATTAGTTGTCAATATTATTATCATCATCACAGACAAGAATGAAAAGTGTAATGGAATACTTAAAGTCATCAGATAGTTCAGTAACACCATCATCATGTATTCCTATTAAGTGATGACACATTATAGGTCGTACGTAATTGGCCCCTTCTTTCCATCCCAGAATTCAGTGTCCTGAACAACTGCTGGGCCCTGCCCTCCTTCCCTCTTCCAGGACACACCTATTTTGTGCTGCACTGTCTAAAGGAAAGGTCCCATCCAAATGACAACAGTTGAATTGATTTCATTTACATTAAGTCTTCACTGTATCTTAGGCTAGCACCTAAAAACTAACTCTAATTCTAGAATTCAGTGTGCTCAGCCATAGTGTACCCAAGGAAAGAACCAGGCCCGATTAGATGGCGGCTATAAATATCATATGAGGGTCCTGGTACTTCTGCCTGGCTTCAGTTACACAGATTTCCAATCATGCATTTTATCTTTTGGCATACACACGTAGGCGCCTAATAAATGTTACCTTTGGTGATAATAAAACAAAAGCCAAACTTTCAAAAGCCGAATTATCCAAAAGACCATTGTCCGAATTTTTGGCAGCAGCCAGAGAGCCAGTTTTCCCAAGTCAGCAGCCTCTGAGGAGGCTGGCATTGGGCCAATTCCCAGGGTTGGCGCATTCCTGGGACCTGGCAAGAGGCCACTGGGACCCTGTTTCCTCTTTCTCTTTCTTTATGTAGTGGAAAAAATTTTCCTCCTCGACCCCTCCACATCTTACCCCCCCCCCCTTCAAAGTAAAAGGAGCAAGATGGGAAACATTCTGTAGTTCTTTCCCCCAAACCCATTTCCTGCTGCTCCAAGTTGGCAAAGCTTAAATCAATTGAAAGATATAACATAAGACAAACAAAGGAGGCCCCATTGCCTGGTCATCCAGCTCGACTGTGTAGGATCTGGCAGGAAGACCCAGAATCTTGCACAGGGCGTCATTGTGTATTTGCTTAGAAAACTATGGGCACTTTTGGAAGCATGTGGAACAAAATTATCTGTTATAAATAGACATTGGCTAAGTTTCTGGAGTGACAGAAGAAGCCCAAAAGTTTCAGAAAAATATAATTTCTACTTACGAAACTCTGGCACAAAGCTCAGAAATAAGGAACTTTGAAACAACTAACAAGAAAGGAATCAACAGCTCAGCAGGATACATGCAACCTGCAGTAACTACCTGGAAGACCGCACCTCGTTGACAGTACCATGGACGTGCCATTCTGTATTTAAGCACCATATGTGCACGAACGTAAGCCAGACACTTAAAAAAATCTTCTGGGTGCATCCCTCAAGGTTTAGATAAAAACAACTGTCAACTAGATGTGCCGTGTCACAGCCTCTGCAAGTTTCCAATGCAGAGAAGACCTAGCGGCAGGTATTATGCTGTATATTCCATTTGTGAAGAGACCTCTTCCCTCACTTCTCCCAGCAGTCCTTTAAGCAACAGATGATCATCTCTGCTTATAGATGAGATCATGGGGACTCCGGCAAATATTATATAAAGATCAGGACCATATTTACAGATATTACCATGAGCAATATCTGGCAGGCTGAAATGTTCATCCAGGATGGGTTTCTCCTGCCAATCCACGCTCCTTCTGCCACTTAAGAGTGAGCCCACCCCCTAGCTCCACCCGCCCCACCAAAATGAGTCCTTTGCAGATAGTAAACTTGTAACCCATCTTTCTTCATGAGGCTGTTGCTGCTTATATTTTTGATAATTTCAAGTTTAGGGGGTAGGAGTTGTATCCCTCTAATAATATCTTCAATAGCTTTTATTTCCATAGGGCCCTATGGTCTCAAGATAATTCCTTGTTCTATATTTCACTTAACCCTCCACTGAGGGTCCAGAAACAGGGAATTTACAAAGCCAGCTGAAGGCCAAACATTTACAAAAAGGTTCAACTCAAGTTCAATCTAAGACTTTAGAAATCTAATGCAGAGGCTGGAGACATACCTCAGTGATTAGAGTGCATGCCTAGGAAGCATGAGGCACTGGGTTCAATCCCCAGCACTACATAATAGTTGAGCACATGCTTGTCATCCCAGCACTCAGGAGGCTGAGGCAGGAAGATTGTGATGAGTCTGAGGCTAACCCAGGCTACATCATGAGACTGGGACCAACCTGGGCTAAAGAGCTGAGTCTCTGTCTCAAAACAAATAAACAATCCCCTAAAGCAGTAGTCAATCCACTGGATCGAGTCCCATATTACAGTGCTATGTGACATGTACCCAGGTACCCAGTCGAAAACCCTGGAAGAGAAGAGATGATCATGCCATTTGGCAAGGAAACCTACGATCTAAAGAGGTCAGATCTTGTTACTACCAGACCAAGTCAACAAGTCCCAGGGAACAGGCAGAAAAGCAACACAGAGGAGCTCACTTTAAATAATTTAAAATGGGCTGTTCTAAGGGTAATGTTTTCTCAGCAAGAAATGCATAATGAGAGGGACCAAAGTGGTGTGTATTATACAGGATAAGCGTACTTATAAACGGACACGTGTTGTTTGCCTTTCCAAATCTGTCCCTACCCATTTCCACTTGCTCTGGCCCCAGAGGGCTGTTTGTGGCCCTCTGGCTTCCAACTGGGTTTGGTCAATCAATAGGGTTCCCTATAGGAGAACAGAATGAAGGTGGAGTTCCTGTCCTGACCCCCTGCTGCTAAGAATATCCTTAGAGAAATCCTTCCACCTGAGGGGACATTTCCTGGAATGTTTTCTCTATTCATCTGATGCAGTGAATAAGGAAAGAACAATGCTGACACATAGTCTTTGCAGTCAAAACTAAAGTTATTCAGCTTCTCCAAAGAGAATGAGAATGCTACTCACTTTATACCTGGCTGCCTTGATATCTTTCCTTTACTGCCCCTTGGTTACACCTCACCAAGTGGAAATATTCTGCCTCAATGGCCTATAACAACTGACCCAGAAGATCTCCCAATAGCCTTACTACACCCAGGGGGTCTCCACTTTGCCGCCTTCCTTTCTCAGAAAACCAGGTGGGATGCTCCTCAGAGAGGGCAGAATGACAGGACGGCCTCATCCCAGTGCATTGCCTGTGTTTGCTGCCTGAGAGGATGCTGTGCTCGGCATCACGTGCACCCATACTGGATTCCCTTCCAAAGATGGAAGGCCTCTCACAGCACTTTCTCTTTGTAGAAAGTCCAACAGCCTCTGAGCCTGCTTATCTGGCAGCTCTGACAGATGGATCCCAGAACTTACCAGACCAAATGATTTTATTTCCCTCAACACATCCCTATGCATAAGAGCAGTCCGTGAATTAATTGTATTAGAAAGCCTACCAAGCTGAAGACAACTGCTTAAAACTGAGAACCAAAGAGGTGCCGAAAGACAGAAGGCAAGCAAACCTCAGAGGCATCCTTGGAAATGGACAATTATGATCCATTAAGCCTAGTTAGGAAACTGAAATTTATGAGGAGGAAACATCTGGAACTGCCTGCAACGTGAAGGAACCAGGACAAAGCGCTGTTTGGGCTTGTAGAAAGCATCCCAGACAAATGAGATCCCATGTCAGAAGAGAACTTCAAAATTAGCACGGGAAGGGGACAGAGTTGAATCTGCTCATCTGGTGTCAAGTGAAGCATTTTTAACACGATGGCTCCTGGATACGCTCTTGAAATACAAATTGAAACTGGGATGGATATGCAGGCTACGGGAGAGGGGCAGGGAGCGCAAATGCTGCCTGAGCTAAGGCAAGGCAGCGCCACACAGTCATGAAGAGTGCTGCCTTTTCATGAGCCTGGACTCTGTGGATGGTTAATAAATAGTAATTGATGTAATGAATTACAATAGAGAGTGGTAAATTTACATAAGGCGTTTATACTGCTGAGATTCAGCTTACATATATGTGCTTGGTACAATTTACAATGATAAATTAATAAGAGAAGTGATCGCAGTGATTTAGCTGGGCAATGCATTGTGCCTTACACCAGGAAGTTCAGGTTTCATTGACAGATAGTTACAGAAAGAGCAGACAGGTGTGGTGAGAAGGGACAGAAGAAAGGACGATAATTCAAAACTACAGTAGAGCTTACCCAGGGTTCTGGCAATTTCTTGAGTAAATGCCAGGCTTCTTGGAGTAATGTCCCGTTCTGATACTGTGGCCTTCTCCATAAAATTTTGCTACCGGGAAGTCAGAGACACCATAAATTTCATTTGGGTGAATACAAAAGGGAGATACAAAAGCCCTCCTCCTTGGGGTAAGCTCTTCCTAATGGGTATACCAGGACCTTTCTTTCTAAATCTCATCAGTTTTGGTGTTAGCACCACTGCACACCTCCTGATGTTACTACAATTTATGTACATGCTAGATTTTTTAAAGCTTTATAAAGAAGAAAGCATGCTCTGTGTTTCTGCATGCTCATTTCACAGAGCTTCAAACCCAGTAGGCGCTCAGTCCCTAAGCTGATCAATGAGAAACTCAAGCAAGGACAGCAGGCACCCAGAGCACCCAGATACGCATTGGGTTGGAAGACCAGCTTCTAAGGAGATCGATGAAAGCTCTACCTGTTGTTATGTACAAAGCATTAGAGTGTGCCACTGAATAGATCCTAGGCTACCTTGGTTGCCATGGAAACTCATATAATCTGATGACTTCCATTACCAAAATACGCTGAAACACTAGGAGAATGACAAGCAGATCTCACAGTCTTATAAAAACATAGGACATGTCTCTGCAAATGTCTGTGCTCATTTATACTCATTTCTGCTGTGGAAACAATATAATTTCCCCTCCTGTCAATAACACAGCATTTTCAAAGGCTTTCAACATGTGCTCACTTCTTGCTCTGATTTACTGATGTCAGAGACCCCAAGGATGCATAGAATTACATCTAACACTGGCAGAAAATACCCTCTGCCCTTGTAGAGTACAGGTAATAGAGGCAGGAATTGCCAGAGCTCCTGCTCCACGACCCTGATGTGCTGGTCAGTTTTCTTTAGCAGGAAAATATACTTTTAAAAGAAAAGGTTTATTTTGGCTCCTAATGTCAGAGGTTTCAGTCCAAGGTAAGCTGGACGCAAGGCAGAAATGTGGTGGATAGATGTTATATAGGAAGGATGTTTATCTCTGAGAATTGAGAGCAAGGGATGGACCAGAGGGACAGATCCAGAACCAGATGTAGTCCCTAGGAGCACATCCCCATGGCTCATCAAGGTACATCCAGAAACTTTACTAATCTCCAGCGTTTGCCTCACACCAATCAAGTTATCATCAAGATTAAGCATCACACCCCTGAAGGGAAGTAGCCTATGTGTGAAAGGCAGATGCTTGTCAAGTTCAAAAGACAGTTGAGTCTGCCTAACCGTTCTTGGATCCCAGATGCTCTTGAGAATCTGCTTATACCTACAGATTCATTCAATAGGAAAAAATGCACAGGCGCACTTAAATAAAATCTAGTATGAATTTTTTTTCAGAATTCAAAATGTTGAGGTTTCTTATTAGTTTTTCCTAACAAGTACTTTAATATTCAAGATGGCCCAACATACCATGCTGGAACAGTGTTATACTGAACAAAATGCTTTACATACACAGCAGAATCATCCTTGGGCAAGACTGAAAAGCAGAATGTCACATCATCTGTCTTCTTCCAAAACAGCACTCAGTGCCTCTCCATGTAGGTATATTATATTTCATACCTACGATCCTTTGCTAATGTATACTTAGCTCATGAATGGCTAGTCACTGGTAATTTCATTCATTTCTTCATTTTCCTAACCATTCTCAATGTGTCAGATTTTAGGAATACCAAAGTGAATATGGCATGGGCAATGTCCTTGAAGAACATGCATTTAATGTACTCAGGAGTGATTTGTCTTTCAGGGACATTTGCCATATCTAGAGACAATACGGCATTCTAAGCTGAAGAAGGGATGCCACTGGCATCCAGTGGGCAGAGGCTGTTTCCTGCTAAACATCCTACAATTCATAGTACAACCCTGTTCAAAAAAAACATTAGGTCTAAAATATCAATAGTGTTAACTGAGTTGAAAAACTCTGCAAGTGACGACAGCGATAAAGAGTGGCTCAGAAAAGGACTGTGTCATGGGAAACTTGGAGGATGTGGTTAGTTTGTCAACCTGCCTTACCGTCCCTGATAAGATGAAAGAACGAAAGAAGAGTTTATAACAAAGGATCCTCCTCCTTCAGGCAACGTGAGAGGAGCAACGCCAGTGGAAAGCGGTAAGCCAACAAGCGGCATTTCTTCTGGAAGATCCTCATGAGAAATGTTGTTTGTTCTCTACTTACCCCCATCAGTCAGCATTCAAGGTGAACGAATACTCAGCCACCTGATAGGACCATCGCTCAAATTCTAAGTCCTGGTGCAACATGAGATAGCTCTGTGTGAGTGGGTCTGCCATTGCTCACCTCCTCCCTCCAAGGCTCCCTTTCAGGTCAGCAAATCTACTTTGTAAGTGTACATACCACAATCAATCCTCAGCTAGTAGAAGCATGTACTAATCTCATATTAGCGTTGGTTCAAAGACCCGGTAAATCAGAAAAATCTCAATGTCAGAAAGCAGGCCTAGCCCCATGTTTCAATGCACACATTCCTTGATCCTTGTAACTCTCCCCATCCCAGCTCCATGCCTTCGTCGACTATTTACTAAAACCAAGCCTGATCTCCTGCAACATCAGGTACAAACACGGCAGATAGATACCCAAAGGAGCTTCTATGCCTACTAAGGCAGGCCAAGATTTTTAAAGTTGGAGAACACCAAGGAGGAGATCCCAGTTGCTGTCATTAAATGATTGTGTGCTTCAGTGCTGTGGGCTGTGCAGAAGTAGCAAAGTCTAAAAGTAGGCAGACCTTATTTGAAATTTGAGCTCTATGACTCAGGAGTTCTACGGCCTTAAGGAAGTCGGCTAATTTGCTGAAGTACAGATTTCTCATTTGTAGAATAGAGATAATTAGAATTTCCACCTTAAAGCATTGTAAGTATTAAACAATAGTTTCCATATAACACACTCAACAGAATGCCTAGTACATAATAAGCTTCAATAAATCTCAGCTAGTATTCCTAAGGGAAAGAAGCCATTTTGGCCTAACTCAGTGTGCAATATGACAAATGCGTATGTAAAAACATCTCCTAAAGTGGTTTTAATGTTAGACCCCATCAGCCCCATTGTTGACATGCCCTGTACTTAACGCTTGGATATATTATAACACTTCTGTTCTCCAACCTTTCCTACATGTGGACTCTGTCCTCAACACAAATACCACTGAAAATTTATTACTGTCCTCTTTAGTACTGTCTTTTTTGGGTTCTGGTTTCCTCCTGTTAGTGTTTATGGGTGACACTTTCTGACCAACACATCCTGGATTCTCTCACTTCATCTGCCCCCAACCCTGTCCAGAGCACCCAGAGATCTTGTGCTGCTGGATGACAGAGGGGCAAGGCATTTCTGTAGCATTTTCTGGATGTGTCGCGGTAGACTAAATTGTGCCAGAAGGCAACTTCACTGGGAATAAAAGCATCCAAGCGTCTGACATTCCTGGAGCTTCACCAATGTCCACCCTCAAGGGGACATAGCCCAAAATGTAGCAGAAACCTTTCAAAAGGTTCTAACTGTTGTGGTTTGGATCTGGAGTGCCCTGGAAAAGCCTCATTTACCTATGGATTCTGTGCACTGTTGGGAGGTAAGGCCAGGCTGCAAGGAGCATGTGTTTGGTTCTTGACCTGGAAGGGTAGCTTCATCCTTGCTCTCAGACTTGGCTCTCCTCTGCCACATGAGGACCTCTGCCTCTGGCTCTTGTCCCAGCCCCTTTAGGGGATTCCGCCACTTCGAGCCACCTACCTGTGAATAGACTGTGACCTTCTGAAACTGTAAACTAAAATAAAAATTTCCTCCCTAAAGTTGTGGTTGTCGATGTTGGGTATTCTGTTCCAGTAACAAGACAATAACTAGGACACCAACCAGGTCAAACTAGTTTATTCTTTACCTCTCGATTTAAAAAATATATTACTTGCCCAGGTCTGCAGACACTACTGTACCTTCCAACAACTGATTCCAAGCCATAGCCATTGTTCCTAGCACACCAGGGAGACAGCTGAGAAAACAGTTCTATCAGGGGAAGAAAGCAGTTGGAGGTATAACAAGCTTTTTTCTCCTTCTCTACACTCTCCGATTGGATTCTCAGAAATCTCAACACAAACTCAATGTCTGAGAACAAATGTTAGGCTTTCTAGAAGACAATCTGGCATCCTCCAATGGCCAGAGGGACTGAGTAAACTGTATTTGTTACACGCACTCCTCAGTAGACAAGGTCAAGGGAGGTGAGATGTGGTAGCCCGTCAGCTTCTGTAAAAGACTTTGAGCTTTGCACAACTCCCCAGTGTTGAGATGAAGTCTACCAGGAGCACTGTGAGTCGAGAAACACTGCAAAGTGAAAAGTCTGTTTCTAGGACAGTCTTGTATCACATAATGATACTTTGGTCAGTGATGGACTACATGTACAACAGTTTTCCAATAAGATTTTTTTTTTTTGGGGGGGGGGCAGGGTCTCATTCTGTAGCCAAGGCTGGTCCTGAACTCACCATGTAGCTCAGACTAGTCTTGGACTCATGGCAATCCTCCTGCCTCAGCTTCCAGAGTGCTGATTGGAGAAGCACACCACCACGCCTGGCTTAAGTAGTGTTGGGGAATCAAGCTCACGTCTTTGCACTAGTAAGGCAAGCGCTTTAACCACTGTACCATTCCTCCACCACTCCCGCCCCATTAAGTTTTTAACAGAGTTCACAATCTCCTATTGCTTGGTACCACTGCTATCATAGTGTAACATATTCCTCACTTTTATAAGTTGATGCTGGTTGTAAACACAGCAACTATGCTGCCAGTTGCATAAAAAAAGTACATCACATAAAATGATGCACCAGACATAATATTGTTAAGGTTAATAAATGACTGAAGTACTGTTTTAAGTGTTTATCATACCATATGCTGTATCCTGATTTCAGAATATACTGCTTCCACTTTAAAAGCAAAGTGTAACAAGAAAGAGCATGTGTTATGTCAGCAGCAGCATATACACTTCGTGCTTACTGTGTTCCTTAGTTACATCAAGAGGCCAAGTCAAATGATTGACCCGCACAGTCTAATTTGTGTAAGTTCTCTCTATGGTGGCCACACAGTGATAAAATGAACATTTATCAGGACGTATCCCATCTCATGAACTGGCATAAGCTTTACCTAGAGAATCCTGGCAGCATGAAAAATTCTTAGTGAGTTTGGCCAAACTGTGTGTCTGTATTCTCTAAATATTTAGAAAAGATTTTATAGAATATTTTCCCATTTCTCTGTTTCTTACCACTTACCATACATAATGTGTATGTATGTATGTATTTCTTTGCCTGATAGCCTGACCCTGGTATTCAGCCTACCTTGGCATATTATCTACACCAACAATAAATACAAAGTACTACTTAGAGAGTTGGCACTCAGGAAAAACATATTGGACTTTCAAATATTCTTATCATTCTTTAGAATCCAACCAATTGTCTATCAATGTAAATAAAGTTTTATTGAAACACAGCCATGCCCATTTGTTCATGTTCCATCTATGACAACTTTTCTGCTACAACAGCCCTGTGGATAGTTTTAACTGTCTGAAAACATTAAAACATTGACTATTTGAAGCTTTATGGAAACTTTGCTGATATCATCTTTAGAATTACTTATAGTCATAGTGAGTTCAAAACCAGCCTGTACCATAGAACTAGATGCTGTCTCACAAAAAAATTAATTGCAGAGATTAAACAAGAGAGAAATAACTGAAGAAAAACATCAAAGAATAAAATTGTATATAAAAAGAAATTGCCCTGGGAGGAAAATAAAAATCAGTATTGGCAAATGTTGTCACCAGAAGGCACCAAACAATGTCTAGATTCCCTTTTTTCTTCTTGTGCTCACTCCTTAATAGCCAAATTCCCTTCATTACTTTCAAACACTAAGAGCAGTTCCTCCATGACACCTGTTGCCTCACATCCTCCTGCAGTGACTTCAGCTGTGGTCCCTGGAGTGTCACATCACCTATCTCCATGTAGCGCTACTTTATTTTTTCCTGCTTATTAGGTCAACTTCCATAGATAAACTATGAACACTTGCTTCACAATCCAGGGGACTCTACAGGCAAAAGCATTCAAATCATCCAACTGAGGACAATGAGGAAAAATGTAATTATTAAGATATGGGCAAAGCTATGGAAAGACAAGCAATGGGCTAACAACAACTAATAGCTACCCCTTTGAAGAGGTGTGAAGAGAAAGAACACAGGGAGCAGTGGTATAAATAACTACTAGTAGAATAGGGGAAAGGCTTGCTCAAATAAAGTTTCAACTTCAGTGCATCACTGTGGATCGTAAAGAGGCAGGAAGAGAACAGGGAATTAAATACTCCAGCCTCTCTGACTGTCTCCCCTTGTCTCCTCTCCTAGGCCACATCCAACCAGATGCCTTAGATAAAGAATCCTTTTATCAAGGTACACGGGGTGCCTCCTCCAAGGTGTGTGTGTGTGTGTGTGTGTGTGTGTGTGTGTGTGTGACAGAGAGAGAGACAGACAGACAGGCTGACAGACACACACAGAGAGAGACAGAGAGAGTGAAAGAGAACCTAGATAGGGAAAGAGAAACATTCTAGCACATTCCCATACCAGGATTTTACGATGTTGCTGAATTGACCTAGCTTTGCATGTAGTAGCAGGGCCTGACCGCTTTGGATGCAAACGGTCAAGAGGATGAAGAATCAGCTGAGGATTTACACATGTTCCTTGTTACCCGCTAAGAATCCATCAAACTGTACAGTAGTCAGAACTGAGGATCTGACAGTCAGGGTTTTGTCGGTCTGATGAAAGAAGAAAAAAGGTGCCAAGCGGGGATTCGTCAGAGAAATTGTTACGCTTCTCTGTGCCTAAAAGCAAAATTTATTTTCCTCCAAATTAAAGGAGGATGATTAGTAATAAAATATAAGCTGGAAAAGGATAATCCACACACCAGTCTTCTCCTCAACTAAATACTGTCAGAGCTACAAGTGTCAAACAACTATACACATAGCCTAGAAATGAATTTTTCAAGTAAAAAAGCACAGTGTGAAATG
This sequence comes from Ctenodactylus gundi, assembly GCA_004027205.1. Taxonomy (NCBI): domain Eukaryota; kingdom Metazoa; phylum Chordata; class Mammalia; order Rodentia; family Ctenodactylidae; genus Ctenodactylus; species Ctenodactylus gundi. The sequence continues at coordinate 84,591 of PVKB01000943.1, read as the reverse complement.
CCAACTCTTTCTGACAAAAAAAAAAAAAAAAAAAACAAAAAACAAACAAACACACCCTGGTGAGGGCGTAACAGCTTCCAGTCAACAAAAGACCTAAATTTCTGGGTGACTTTTTATCATGATTAAGGAGGATGTACTTGCCAGGAATATACAGCCACACGAGATACTCTTACTGGCCGAGGCGCACTTGTCACCACTGGTCTTTCTGGTCTTTACCCCCCACACAGGAACAGATTTTTTGTTTCAATTTTACTTACCTTACAAATGATAATTTAAAAGGTAAAAAAGTCTAAATCAAAGAAGATATTTTAATGCTACCAGGAAACACACATTTAACATGTGAGCACTCTTTCTCACACACACACACACACACACACACACACCTTCCCCCAAGCCAAATCCTGAAAGAAAATTTATGACTGTAGCCTACAAACTCAATTCCCTCAACTGAAATATTTTTTATATGTGGACTATTATCTTCTTAATTTTGTAGTTCCTCCAGCTTAAAAATTTAAAACAATTGTGGAGGAGCTATAATTTCTAACTCAACACTTAATAATCTAATTATGTAAAGGAAAAATTATATTGAGGGTAACAGACCTTATTCTTTGGGTATGTTAAAAGGAACTTTCTCCTGTAAGACTTGAATGTGGAAGTTACCTCTGGGTCTCCTGACTCTCAAAAATATGGGTCACAATCCTTGCAATCAAATTTCAAGACTTCAGAATTTAATGTTGCTACTTCTCTGATCAGTTTCCTGAAAGAACGTCTTCTCTTCCAGGGTGAATATGTAATAAAAGGTTAAGAACTGAGTAGCAGAGTCTGGTATTCTGCTTGTCTTGTAATCCTACTTGTGTGACTTTAGAAAAAGCAGTTAAATTCTCTGGGTCTTACTATTTCTTCTCCAAAGTAAGAAACGTTTGACATACTGTGATTCAAAAAATAAAATATCAAATATGTCTTGAGAATGAAATGTGTGACTTGATTTCAGGGTTTGTTTCCCCCTTGCATCTTGTAACACTCCTTATCTAGACCTGTCCCCACCTTCTTCTTGCCTAGTTATCTGTGTGAGGTCAGCATGAAGCTGCAAAGGACAGCAAGGAATGCCATGCTACTTTACAGGCCAGTCACCTTTGATCTCCTCACCCAGGTCTCAGTCTCTCCCTGAAAATCAGGACAGTTTATTTGAGATGGGTTCAATGGATCCTACTCCCAGTGAACTACACACACACAAATACTGTAGCTGGCAGTGCAACAACAGCATCTTATGTAAAAGCACTCATTTCCAGTGTTCTTGTTCCCAGTGAGTCAAGACTCAGATTCACAGGATAGAGATATGCCAAGAGAAAAGCAAGCTTGATCTTGAGTTTCCTGCTGGCAGTAGTAATGTGGCAGGATTTCACTTATGCCCAAGCTGTTTCTAAGCAACTTTAAAATGTGGACGAAGGGTACAAGGAGACTGTTTCTTCTTTCCGTGATTTGCAGGTATCCAGTCACCCCAAGTAGCTTATCTGCCCCTCCTCTGCCTATCCCAACCCATCCTTCCTTTCCTAGAAATCTGTGCTCTGCATACATCCATCTACCAATTCGCTCAACAAAAGTATGCTCATCTGGCTGACATTTGGGAATCATCTCAGGCATTTTATTAATGTGCACTACCGTGAATTATGGAAAGAAAATAGGTTAGTACATTTGCCTCTCTAGGACATTTGCATATTAGTTGAGACCTGAGGCAGAAACCTGTGATTCTCGGGACCAACCAACAAGGATGCTATTTCTGGGTTAAGAGAATCCTTTCTGAGCTGCTCGCACAGCACCATATGGTCGTTTCCGTCTCTGCCTCAGCCCAAACAGACCATATTGCTGTGCTGATAGGAAAGAAGAATATTTCTTCTGCAGAGGCTGAGAAATTATTGTCAAGTTTTTCCAGAAGTTGAAAAAGGAACAGACATATAAATATACACAGCCCTTGTGTCCCATGTTCTACCTTGAGACAGTAAGTTATAGCACCAGAGAGAAAAACTGAACATACTACCAAAGTCCTGAACCTCTAAAGGTATGCCAGTATATGCAGACGGCTGCACAGTGAAGTGGAATCTGAATACTGAGAGAAGAACTTGACAAACACACACACACACACACACACACACACACACACACACACGCACACACACACACACACGCACGCACGCACACACACACACACACCTTAATGATTGTTCAATATCAGAAACTCAGAACTGTGAACGTCTGTGAAGAGAAGCATTGACCCTTATGGGCAGGTTACTAATCTAACAGAGCAGATAGACAGCTACAGAGTTAAAATGGTGCAATTTATAAATCAATCCAACAAATGTCTCCCTGCATGGCTACTCTTTTACTAGACTCTGGGCCAGGTGCTAGGGGTACAGAAATGAGCACAGTACATGTGTACAAAAGATGTAAATAAGAGATCAAGTATGTTTCATTTTGGTAGATGAGCAACAGAGAAGGGTGGCTCACTTGAGTTCTTGCTGTCTACATGCACCTGAAACAGAAGAGGTGACCCATGCATATTAGCGCCAAGGCTGTAGAAAGGGGCCAACCTTGTGAAATCAGCGACTCAGTCTATTTCTTGGGCTAATCATATTTTTCATACCTGAATGCAAATCTAACTGGGTTGCTAAGAATGATGTCCACCAGCATCGACACTCTTAGAAACTGAATGGAAAAGTGAACTAATCCACATACCTGGGAAGGTGTTAGACATTTTCTTGGCTCCTTAGCCTTTGAAATTGTATTAACTTCTTGTTCAACTTAGCTCCAAAGTTAAGATTAATTGTGATGGAACAACTATATATATATATATATATATATATATATATATATATATATATATATATATATATATAGGCTTGGCATTTGGCATCAGTGGTACAGTAGAGTTTTTGTATAGGTCAAAGTCTATTTCAGCTGGAATTAATGTAATTATATAGAATGTTGACAGATTATGACATTTGCCTATTAAGACACTGTACAAACATTCCAGTAATTTTCTGGATTTTGAATTTGTAAAAAATAAATGAAACAACGTCCCAGGGGATGGTGCTAATGGGTTAACTGAAATAGAGGTTTCAAAAGCACAGAGTTCAGGAAATAACAGTCAAAGGGTAATGTACTTTAAGCCAAAATATATAGCATGGTAAATGAATATTTAGTACTTACCACGAGACTGCTATCCAGAGACAGCCTTTTCCCAAAGTCCCTTTTCTCAAGCTGTCTCTTTCCCTCCATGGGTGGAGTGATTTATTTTCCTTTGTTATTTACAAGAATCCCCCGTCTGTTTCCAGGGTCACTGAAAAGAGGGAACATGTATTTTACTGTCCACACACACTGTGTTTATTTCCTTGGTTTTCAAGTTTCGAACCACAAACAAGTGCTGAAGGCAAAAAAAAAGTACCCAGACCCAAGTTACAAGTATGGAACTAGGAGAGTCTCTCAGTAAAAAAATAAATAAATAAATAAATAAAAATAAATAAATAAAAAAAAAAAATAAAAACCTCTCTGGGCTGCAAGTATCCCAGCTGACTTTTGGAAGCCCCTGTGTTTTCATAGGTTTTGCTAATGGAGTTGGAAAATCGGTTTGCGGGTCGAATCAGCAGACTGTGGAAAAAAGCAAACAGTTTGCTTCATGCCACACTTACTCCACACCCATCCTCTTTCTATGAGCCGGAATTGTTCTGTCGCTGTGCACACAAATGCTGTCTGCAAATTCCAGGAGATCAAACTGACAAAACCAGGCTCTATAACCAAGAAGTATTATGCCCAAGGCCCGGGGAAGGGAAAATGAAACACGAGCATTATTGTCAATATTTAACTTTAAAATATGTCACTTAAAAATCTTTGAGGAACACTGTAAAAATATATTCCTGTTGGGACAGATTGACTCAGAATGAATGGTGGATGATGTCATTATTGTCAGTGAATATTTACAGAATACTCACCGCTCCATAACATATAGCTTATCCTTGCACTGCATTGGGATCTCTTGCTCTAGAATGATTAAAATATCTCACTTAATAAGAGTTCTTTACGTAGTCCCAATTTCCACCAAAACGTGAAAGGCTTGAAATGAAAGACATGCGTTTGAGCTTAGGCTTTCTTACTATTATCCAAGTGACACTGGGAAGTCATTTAGCCTCTGAAATTCATTTTTCTCAACTAGAAAGGCATAACTATGACCATCAAGTGATGTGTGTAAAATGATTTCAAGGCAGCAGATTAATTCTATTTCGTATGTAAATTATAATTACTCACAGATTACATTTCTAAATGGTCAACCTTAATTACTGGACAATGTAATTCACGTGTCCTTGACAATTCAGAGAGGGTACTTGGAAACACAGAACGCATTAAGAACCTCACAGAGTAGCATGGCCACGGTGCTGTCGACACAGAATGAAATGCTCTACTAGCCAATCTTTTATAAAACTGAAAAGAAATATGTTCTACTCCCATCAATTGCTCCATGCACAACACAGACCAAATAATTTTGACTTCATAAGCACAGTCCATGGCCTCGCTCTTGGTTTTCTTCATCAAAAGAAGTCAACTATGCCAAAAAGGGTATGCCCAAAGTAGTCAGTCTTGGGGAACTGGTGGACTCCTTTTCCAGCCTTGACTGGCCCCTGCCTCTGAGCCCACATCTCCTTTTTGGGAACACTATTCTTAACATGTCCTCATCCACATAGAAATTTCTAGGAGCCCACTCAGAATTAAGAAGAAAATCCAAAACTCTCAACTTCATCTTAAAGGCTTGCTTTCTCCCAGCCAGTCATTTCCAGTCCCCAGGCACACAAAGCACATGCCCAGGAGCATGCTTTGAGTGGAATTCCTACCTCCATCTGGCGCAATCCTCCCCTTGCTCCCACGCCTGGCTCGCATCCCAGCTCCTTCACAAGACTTTCCTCAACAACTCCATTTGGTAACAATTCCCTCTCTCCCAGTTTCCATAGGAATTCTTAGGGACTTACTCATTAATCTATTTAATACTGTAAGTCCACCAGTAAAACACCATTTGTAATAGAAACTTTTATGTAGTCGGGTTTTGTGATGATGAGATAATTCATTAAAGAGTTTTGCCACTGACTAGCACCTACTAAGATTTAAATATTGGTCATAATGACCACCACTTCTCATAAGTCTGCTTAATCTGATTAGGACAGACCCAGCTGCTGGATTGTACATCTTATCATAGGCTGATAAGGTTATAATTTTGTGACCTGAGAATCCTTTTGAAAATTCTCAAACGGCTACACAGAAGGTTGATTTAATTACTTTCCTTAGTCAATTTCTTTTTATACTGTATAGTGTCAATAAGATACACAGACATAATACTCAAGTTACCCTTCACCAGTGTTGCATAGACACTGACCATTCCTAACAGAGCAGGTGAATTAGGGCTGATCATGACAACAGTAGTACATCCTAGCCATAACAGCATCAGCATACACACTATTCCCCCAATGATAATGTAAATGATTACAAATAAGGCAGAAAAATAACCATGAGAAGGATCACTATAAAGGTTCTCAAGTTGACCAAAATCAAGGCCACCTAAAAGAAAGCAGATGGCAACCAGGAAGTATAATATAAAAAGGACAGTGGTTAATGAAGGAAAAGTCTAGAACACCAATGCTCACAGGTTATCTCAGACAGCGTTGGGAAAAGAGGATGCTGACATAGATCTAGCAGAAACTACGGTTATGGAGGGAGAGTAAGTCTATTAGTTTCCAAAGATTTATGTTATTACTGTACGTGCCATTTATACCATCCAAGTAATTCAATTCACCTAGAACCCACTGTCAGCAAGGAACTTTTCATTTTCATTTAATTCTTATGTAATTTTACTTATTGAAGAAGTCACTGATCAGCAAATATAGCTAGGCAAATCTTTTGGAAAGTCACATTTCAGTACAAATTTGTGATCTGCATCTCCTTACATTCATTATTTATGTATCTGGTTAGTGAACAAGTCACCATCGGATTCCATAACAGAATTAACACAGACTGAGTGGAGTAAACCAGAGATATTTATATTCTCATAGTGCTGGTGGCTAAAAGTCCAAGATTAAGGTTCCAAAGGAATTGATTCTCCCAAGGCCTCTCTCCTTGGTTGCCACCTATCAACTGTGTCCTCGCATGGCCTTTTCTCAACATGTGTATATTTCTGGAAATTCTATAAGAACAATCGTTCTACTGGAAGAAAGCCCACTGTTATGACCTAAGTTACATATAATTACTTCGTTGCATGCCCTATCTCCACGAACAATTATATTAGGTATTATGAATCTTACACATGAAATTTGGTGGAGGGACATAGTTTATTATCTAACAGTCAAATTTCAAAGTCTTATCATACCTGAGTACACTAATAATTAAATTCTGTGTAAATATCTAAGGAAAAACTCCAAGTAGCCGCTATTCCTCCAAGGCTCCTTCTCTTTCTGCTGGTCATGGTACTGTCGGAAACCTTTGTCTCCCCTCATATACCTGCTCCACTCTTCTTCGTATTTCAGGTGTATGCAAGCCAACTACATTACCAGCATTTCTTGGTCAGTGGGTTAATGTAGGGCTCTGCCTATGAAAGTCTTTAAGAGGAAATTCAAAGGTGATAGTAAAAGGGGGAAAAAGCCATTCTGCTTCTAGCTCTACCAGGAAAGCATCAGTAACACGTGGTTATAGTATCTTCTAGCTTTTGTGATCCCTCCAACCGTTCAATTAAGAAAAGGAAGGCGTATGACCCAAATTCCCAGTCTAATCAAAACGATCCATGTACCACTCACAACCTTATTCCTTTTGCTCCTCCAACCCCAACATTAGCTCCATAAAAATTCCTTACATAAAATCCGTCTCTTCTTGAAATATCTAGAGTAGATCCCCCTTTCCAGGCCGGATAGTGTTTAAGACAAACCCCCTAACACTCCATAACAGATAAGCACAGACTGGTGAGGAAATTAGAGACAGGCAGCCAATGACACTGGAAGATCCCTGATTTCATTCTTAAGAGACTTTTGAAACACTAGCCTGACATTATTTTCTAATACATATTAGGCCCTGAAAAGCAGGAATACAATTCTTCGTTCTGTTTCCTACACGGTGTAATGCCTAATGCAGAACAACATGGCAAACATATTTTGGATAAATGAACAAATGGATCAATGTTTATAGCTTTCTTTCTAAACACACAAAAATCAGGACGGAAAAAGTTCTTAAAACAGAGAAACACTCTAATTACCTTCTCAGCCAAATATATACAGACTCAACAAAGTCTCAAAGAAAAAGATTTTTTCATGACTTTAATATATGAATAGCCTAAAAATTACTGTTAAGGTCTTGTCTGTGCTTACAAAGGACCATAATCCAATTGTGTTCATGTCTTTTCTGTCTTTTCATATCTCTGGTTATTTAAAAAAAATCATACAGGGCTAGAGGGATTGCATAGTGGTTAAAATGCTTACCTAGTAAGCACAAGGCCCGAAGTTTGATTCCCTAGTACCATATAAAGCCAGGCATGGTGGTACATACCTGTAATCTCAGCACTTGGGAGACTGAGGCAGGAGGATTTCCACAAGTCCAAGGGTAGCTTGGGCTACATAATGAGTTCAGGACCAGCCTAAGCTACAGAGAGAGATCCCTGACTCAAAATCAATCAATCATCACTCAATCATACATCTGACTCCAAGTGATGAAAGAAAACTTCTTTTTCCTTCTACAGGAAAGATGGTCAAGGAGTTGAAAGAATGCAAAAAAATTAAGCATTTTTTATTGACTGAAGATTACTCATCCTGACCTTCCCTCAAATACATATATCTCTCTGATAAAACAACTTCTATTCAATATCTGTGGAAATTCAAGTGGGCCTTAAATAATTTTTTGGAACAAATTTTCTCCACAGATAGTAATAGCATTTCAGTGCTAGACAGAATTGTAATATCTCCAAGGCTGTTAATAATTTCTATTTTAATCTAGATTTTGTATAATTTTCAAGAGTCAATAACCAAACTGCAGCATTAACTAAAATCCCAAAGTCATATTCCTCCTATGCAAACAATCACACACTCAATGTGCTCACACACACACACACACACACACACACACACACACACACACTCCCTCACCCAGATGCGCTGTCATACACATTCTGAGCATAGTTTTCTCTGTCACAGTTTTTTTTTTCCCTCTCTGATTTCCACACTCCTCCTCTGCTTTGATATTCTAACGTCAGTGCTGGAAGAAATGGAGGAAAATGGTAGATCCAAGGTGCTCTGGTTTATGTATTAGAAAATTTGATATCCAACTCTTTTGTTATGTATACTTGAGTAGGTCCCTAACTTCTATAACTCGACATTTCTTATGCCTTTCTCATCAGATTCTTGTGAAGTTCTAGCGAGATGACATGTGAGAAAATGCCTCCAAACCCAGATTCGCAGTAATTCCAGACAGCTACGTGAACCAACAAACAATACAAACTATGATTAATGGCAGCCTCACAAATACACAGAGAACACCGAGCACACCAGCTCACATGCAGTAGGCTCTCAAGTAGCAACTGTAAATTAGGAAATGCTGTCCTGTCTGTTGTCTGTTATTATAACAGAATATCTGCCACTGGGTAATTTATAATGAGGATTAGTTAGCGCACTCTTCTTGAGACAAGAAGTCCCAAATCGGGCAGATAAATTTGCAAGAATTTTTCTGAGAACCTTGGGTTGTCCTAAGACTAGAAAGCAGACAGACAGGCAGACGTGCGCAAAGAAGGAAAAAGGTGAACAGATGCTTCATAACAACTGTCTCTAGTGATCCCTTGTGCACATTCTGGAAGAAACTACATGAATCCCCTCATGAGAGTGGAGCCTCCAAGACCCAAACGCTTCTCACAGGCCCTACCACCTCTCAGCGCTGTTACACTGGCAATTAAAACTTTTGATGAACCTTAAAAATTGTTTTTATTGACGGTTAATGTGGGTATATATGTATTTAATTGGCATATTGTGAAGTTTCAGGACATTCACACCTTGTGTGCAGATCAGATGAGAATACCTAGGCTGATTACCACTTCAAATATGTGCCATTCTCTTGTAAAGAGAACATTCAACACCCTCTCTTCTCCCTACTTTGAATTGTATGAAACAACATCGCTAAACATCATCTCCTATGCACAAAAACATTGGAAGCTCTTCCTATTACGTGACTGACTGTGAGAATTAGCCAGCCTATCCTCATCCCTGCCTTTCCTCTTACCCTCGTTGCTTCTGAATTTTGGTAGGGACAAACAATATCCACACCATCACACGTGCCAAAGGCAAATCAAAAGGTGAGGGACTTTCCTGCTCTGGACAATTTAGGTCTCTATCCCAGCTGACCTTCAAATCACCTGGTGGAACATTTACGCAACACCACTGCCTAGGCCCTCTCCAGATCACTTGAATATCCAGAGATGGGAGCTTCAGAGTGCGCTAACAGGTGCCAAGGTTGACAACTGCTGTTTAAGAGCAGTGCTTCTCAGATGCTATTGCATGTTACAGTTGTCTGGGACATCAACAAGGTTCATCCCTAGACCAACCGAGTCAGGATCGCCAGAATAGAGCCAGGTATCATTAGTGTAAGAACCTTAAATGTGTCCACAGGCCATCAAGTGAGCATCACCTTGAAAGGGTGAAGGTATAACCCCTTTTACTGTATTTATTATTTTTTTCTTTTTTGAAATTCTGCTTTATGATTTGAAAGTGATAATTTGAATAACGTCGAACATGAAGAAGGTAGCAATGGCATAAAAGCATGCAAATCAAAAAGTATACAATAATCAAAAAATCTAAATGAATCTCTAACTTCAATACATTGAAGGGTACCTGATTCAGGAATTTAAAAATTATATTATGTATGCAATTTTAACTCTCTTCTTGCTTAAATATATATATATATATATATATATATATATATATATATATATATATATATGTTTATTTATTTATTCATGCATGAATTCTAAATTCTATAACACATTAGGATTGTGGGATAGCCCCCTTTTTTACCTCCATCTCTTCTCAGGGCGAAATGCACACAGATGTTGGCAGTGGCTGGGTGGCCACAACACCTAGCATCCTGTCATTTGCAAACTTCACCCCTAACAGAAAAGAAATGTTAGATGCAAAGACCTTGGATAAACATCTTTTCCCCTGTCCGCTCTTTCAGGTCCTGTCTTAACTGCTCCTTCCTTCTGCTCAGAAAATAACATTGACTAAAGATAAAGCTCTCAAATCTAGGTCTCAAATGAACACACAAATATCCTAGCGCAAGGAGGTAATAACGATTCAGAGTTTCAGAGAAAAAACTTTTAAGAAAACTTTTCTCAAAAAAAGTTTTTCAGAGAAAAAAACCTCATGAGTTTCAGAGAAAAAAAATTTTTGAGCAAAACTTCAAAGGCTGAAAACAAAACTATAACAGATGATCATCATTAAAATGATACCTGTTTTAGAAAATAGTATATTTTGTAAAACGCTGTAAGTTATAAACATTTGAAATAATTTTTTATTCCAAGTTAAATAATATTTATTCAATATATGTTTTGTCCCAAGGTCTAGTAGGGCCCTAAAATTAAAAGAAGAGAGAGAGAGAGAGAGAGAGAGAGAGAGAGAGAGAGAGAGAGAGAGGGAGAGGGAGAGAGATGGAGGAGGAGGGAGGGAAATTTTCAGAAAGCCTAAAATTAAAAGCAAAATAAGATTTATGTATCGATCAATATAACGCAAGGTAAAATAAAGTGTGGATGAACACATAAGTGCATGATTAGAGCAAAGAAAGTTCACTTTGGACTGGGCTGATCCCTGAAGATTTGCCTTTATCGTCATCCCTTGTGTTCCAACTGGTGCCTGGACCCACACTGGTGCTACATTTTTACAACTTAGAAAGTAAGAACTCGAGACAGGATGACACAGGCTTGGACCGGGATAAGCATTTCAGCTCTGGCTGTTCCATCTCCAACCATCTGTTCTCTCTTCGCCTGCTTTTCTTCGTAAAGACTTCCCCATTATTTATTTCCCTCCTTTCCCTGTGCTTCATTTATTGCTTTCAGAAAGGTTTCTGATTCATTACATAAAATGCCTACATACTGCTGCTCATGAACTCTTCAGGGAAAAGTCTGAATAATAATAAAACAGATACATAAATTTTACAAATAAATAAATATATAAGGCATGCTCATAGCCCCAGTAGACTAGAAGAATATTTAGATAAGTGAATAGGGAAAAGAATTTTCACACTGTGTCATCTGCTAACGTTAATGAGTTAATTAAATTAGAAAAATTCCATTGCCAAAAGCAAAAACATCCAAATATGTGGGAAGCAAGGGGAATTACAGACCATGCTACTAAATGCATTCTGTTCAAACTTATTTTTTTGTTTGAACAGGCTGTGGAGAGCTACACTTAAAAAGCCATCCAATTTCAAGAGAGTATTTTCCATCTGGGGCCAGTTGGGTAGAGTATGCTCTAAACTCCACAAAGCCTGCAGAGAGACAACACAACTTGTTAAGAAAGCAGTTTATGAAAAGCAAGGCTTTCTGAAAATCCAGCCAAAGGTTTAACTGTGATGTCCCCGTACGCTGCAGAATTCATTACTTTTCATTAAATGTCTTTGCACACAAATGAAAAACCACCCCATTCAGGAAATGAATACAGTAAAATAAATCAGGACCTAATACAGTTTTCCTAAGGCTCTCTCTGGTAATTAGAATATTTCCAATTACTAAGTAGTTTTTGTTATTTTTTTTCCTTACTTGAATAAGATCTCCTTTATAGTAACCTTGGTTCACCTGCCCCTGCCCCAAAATATCTTAATGCGAAAGCTAAAAGCCAAGTAAATCAAGCCTGAGTATGTCTTAAGAAACCATAAAGCACAGAGAACAATAGAATTTTTAATAAGCCATAAAACATAGAACATGACATTAAAGATGCCCTAAGTAATATTCTAATAACTGATAAAAAGAAATGTATGAGAAAATTTTCAAAGATATTTATCTTTTTTCTATTCAGTGTTTAATTAGAGAATACTCTTCATTTGCTGAGAGGGAAGTAGACTAAAATTTGTTTCACAAAAAAACAGACAGACCACCTACTCACTTAAATGATAACTAGAAAGAGGTTTGGGTTTTACACACACACACACACACACACACACACACACACACACACACACACGTGCATTTCTTTATGCTAATATGTGTGTTTACTCTATGTTCCTGTAGAGATATACCCAACATCCACAATCTAAGGGAAGATATATTTATTTAGCTCACAGCTACCCCCTATTTCCCCTTCCTGTCCACACAGTTCCTGGCTACAAATAGACCTAACACGTGGCTGCCCTGACTATACATGGCTCTTTGAGGGACCAGTGGCTCACCTGCCTTCGACAGAAACCCATTTCATATTCAAGCTGTGGCTAGAAGGTTCCAGTCTTTTTCTTAGATATTCACCCACTGGCCCTCACTCTGTTTCCTGCAGCAAACATACTGCATTTGTTTTCTGTTTTTCTTTTTCTTCTTCATCTTTCTCTCTCAGGAAAACTGTCTTGCACTAATTTTTGCTTTTTGTGAGGAAACTTTCTTAGCCCATTGCCCTACTTATTGTCTATGAAATGTCCTAGGACTTGACCAAAAAAAATCTATGAAATACTAATGTTTTCCTAATTTAAAAAATTATACCATATTTAATGGACTCATTTTCTCTTGCAGAAGAAAAAGCAGCAAAAGATGTAAGAGCAGAATGGAGCTGTATACTTAAGTTTTTCTCTTCCTTCTCTTCTTCCCAGCGAGAATCACCTTAACAATTTTTTTAAGAAATATAGAAATACTGTTTTCTTTCCCAATGAGTTGAACATCTATTTTTTTTGTTACTACATTTTTCATTTGATAGATTAGATACCTATCAATCTGGTTCACTTATATACAGCTGCATATTACTCTATAAAATCAATGGTCCATAAACTGTGTCTTAACTTACAGGTAGAAATTTAGACAGTTACTATTTGATGACTCCAGACAGTATTGCTTTGAGAACATCTGCATATTTTTTGTCCGACTGAGTTAATCTATAAAGTTGAGATATCTGCAGGTGAAATTACAATGTAAAAGATTTTAAATTTGGTTAAAAATTGCCTTAATCATTTCCTCAAAATATTTAAGAATGTACATTACTTCCAGCAGAGTATGAGGTTATTTTCTATCCAGCTGTCTTTATTGAATAGAATCAATCATAAAGCTTTTACAAATCGATTGGTAAAAGAAAAAATGACCCTATCGCTTTAACTTAAAATTCGTGATTATTAGAGATGTTGCATATCTTTGTATGATTGGCCATCTTTCTTGAGATTTCCTGCTTATGTTTTTTTGCCCATTCTTTTATTTTTCCTCCATACTTAATGCCTTATAAAAGATCTCAAAACATTTTGAATATTGTTTATTAAGATGTTGCAAATATTTTCTCCCATTATCTCTTGAGTCTTTCTCAATTGTTGTATAGAATATACAATAAAATACAATTCTGTATACAATGTAGAATATAACTTTTGTGTAGTCAAATGCGTCAATCTTTTCTTATAAACTTTCTAAATTGAAAAACATTTTTCTTTTATTCCTCCATATACATGAGTGTGTGTGTGTTGTTTTATGTTGGGTTTTTTTTTTTCTTTCTTTCTTTCTTTTTTGAGACAGGGTCTCGGCCTGCAGTCTAGGCTGATCCTGAACTCACTAGGCTAGCTTTGAACACATTTCAGCCCTCTTGCCTGGGCCTCTTGAGTTCTAGGATTACAAACATGCACCACTGCTCCCAGCTTATATGAGCTGGGAAATTGAACCCAAGGTCCTGAGTTTGCTAGGCAGGTGCTTTAACCACTGAGCTATTCCTCCAGTCCCTCTTTAATTCCTCTTTTTTGACACCATCATAACATGCATTTGTCTATGACATAAGGCATAAGTTTAACTTTATTTTTAAAAGAACATGGACTCATTAATTCTGATATTTACATTTTCTCCCCCTGTTTTAAAATACAATCTAATTCTAACAAAATTCAATATATTCAACTTCCTTCCTTTGGTTTCTACTCTTTTTTTTTCTATTTTCTATGTTTTTTCTATTTACATATTATTATACACATCACCTTTATTTTAATTATTGATATTTGCTCTAGTGTATTGCATTGGAAATGGGTCTCCACGCCCTGTCAGGGAAGCACTTTTCACTTCCTTGAATGTAGAAGGCCTTAGAACTCCTTTCCCGGCACAATATGGGAAAAACGCTACCGAGCTCTGAAGCTAGTTGTTAAGAAGCCTTGATACTTCCATCCTCTGTCTCTGTCTTAACCTTGAGACTCTCATGCTGTATAAATGCCCCAGCTAGCACGAGAGGTTCAGAGCCGAGCTGCCTGGGATGACAGCATCTAGACTCTCCAGTTCTAGAAAAACTTTTAGTGAACACAGCTTATGAATGACCCCAGGTAAAATCAAGAGAAGAATCACACTGATTGCCATGGAATCATAAGAAATAACAAGGTATGATTTTTTAAGTAACCAAGTATTGGTATGGTTAGTTCTGCAGCAGTAGAAATTTTTACAAGAGTATCTCCTCATTGACTTTGGTTATTGTTCACATCCTCCCATAAGGTATTACACCTTTTATTCAGGACCCATTGAATACCATGTCTTTAAGTCATAAATATTGAAGAGTTTTGCTCATGTTGAGAATGACATACCTTTTCCCAATGCCATTTTCAGGTTGGTTGTAGATTATACTGGGAGTAAAGCTACCAATTAATCAGCTCTGATCCTCCATTTAGCCATTGTCCAGCATCCCACACCAGTTCTACACCTATTTATTTTATTCTTTTGGGAATATTAGATAGAAAATAGCAACATTTTTTATTCTTCCTATCTTATTTTACATTTCCAACTTATTTACTATTTTTATAGCATGTTGACTAAAAGAATAAGTTGTTAGTGGGAAATTCTGTTCATCAGTAAAATTAGTCTTAACGTTTTTACCCACATTAAAAGATTGCATTTGTAGTTATCATTTACTTGGTGGCAGTGATTTCTGTATATTCTTGGATCTCTATAACGCTTTTAAAATATTTCATTTCTAATTCAAAACTTAAGTATATTGAAAAATACATAAAGTAACAGATATTTATGATATTTATGTACCTTCCACTACACTTAACATAAATAATCTTTGTATACTTACACTATTTCCTTTCTTTCCTTTCTTTCATTTTACTCTTAAAACCAAATAAAGCATTAGAGCCACAGCTAATGCTTCTCTCTGCCCCCATCCAATTCTCCTTCCTCTTCAGCAGAAACCTCTGTTTGGAAACAGTACCTAGAATGACACATGATGTTCCTGCAGGTTTTTGAATTTCTGTAGATGTTACTATGCAATTCAGTTGCTACTTTTTTCTCACTCAACATTACTTCAATTTTTTCCACTTAAAATTTATGCTATCAAGATTTATTCTTACAGATAAAAGGAATTCCAGTTCACTTTAAACAGTATAAAATCATTTACAGCAGTTTACAAGACACCCATACATCTATTATTTAGTTTCATGTCTTTTTTTTTTTTTTTTTTTTTTTTTTTTTTTTTTTTTTTTTTTTTTTTTTGCCCTTCACATTATAAGCAGCACTATTTCTTTTTGGAGATAAATTCAACTTAATTCTCTCCCACAATCAGCAAACCTAATTTCCCTTTTGACCAGTATGATCTGGGAACACTGGCAATGAGTTCTAAATTGTTTCGC
The DNA here is from genome assembly GCA_004027205.1 of Ctenodactylus gundi. Lineage (NCBI taxonomy): Eukaryota > Metazoa > Chordata > Mammalia > Rodentia > Ctenodactylidae > Ctenodactylus > Ctenodactylus gundi. The sequence continues at coordinate 68,763 of PVKB01000943.1, read as the reverse complement.
GCGGGACATGCTAGTTTAATAAGGTATCTTATGAGGCAAGTAAGGAGATAGTCGTGTATCACCTAACAACAGAGACACTTTCTGAGAATCTTGTCTTAGGGTAATGCCATGACTGTGTGAACATCACACAGGATGCTTACATAATCATAGATGGTAAGCCAATCACTCCACGAAGTCAGGAACATGATAACACACGATGGATGAGGTTGCTGATGGCTACATGGTACATTATCTTATAGCAACCTGCTTTTATACGTAGGTAAGAGTACATCCTAAAATAATGATAAGAAGTACGGCACAGCTGCCAGGCATGGTGGTAGAGACCTGTAATCCCAGTACTTTGGGAGGCTGAGGCAAGAGGATCACCAGCTTGAGCCCAGTCTGGGCAATTTAGTGACTTTGAAACATCTTGTCTCAACACAAAAATTTAAAAATAACTGGGATGTCTCTAAGTGTTAAAGCCCTGGGTTCAATCTCCAGTACCTCAAAAAAGTCTAGTAACTATAGAAACCCATGATATAGTTTTTTTATGATCATTGTCAAGTATTCTGAACTGTACATAATCGTGCACATCATACTTTCTGACTGGGAGAGTGGTAAGCTTGTTGACACCAGCATTATCACAAACAAAAGTACAGAAAATACGTTGTGTTATGACCCTGCAAAGTCACTGAATGATAGGAACATTTCAGCTCCATTACCCTTCAATAGGTCCATATCATATATGGTGGTTTGTCTCTGATCTAAACCATTATGCAGTACGTGCCTGCAGGTACTCAGACAACGCCACACTCAGATGGCTAACACTGTGAGGAAGGCACGAGCATCTTGGGAACTATGCCCACCTCCACAGGGGAGCTGTCCTCAACTGCACTTACCACACGTGGATGAAACCCCATATACCAAGCTATTCACTTTTTGAAGAGAAACCATAATCCAGATGTTTATATAAAATCTTCCAATTTTAAGAGATTAGAATTTTTAATGCTACTTCAGAAGCCACATAAAATTCACCTCTGAGAATTATGCAACACGATGATGGCTTGTTTGTAACCTTTGGCTTTCTGAGTTTTCACAAATCTCTAAAATCTGATAATTAGTTTTAAATTTGAATTAATGTAAAACTACAAGAAAAAAGAAAAAATTGAAACCTTCAATACACACACACAAAAAAAAAAAAAAAACTGGGGGAAAAGGGGATACTGATTTAATTTTCTATCACCTGTCTGTGCAAAAGGAAGAAATTCCAACTTTCTGTGCAAAGATAACTTATTCTATTTTCGTGTGAAGTCAAAATGGGGAAGCAATTATCATAAGTTATAGAAATAAGTTCTAAAAGCATTAAGTTCTTTCTTATTTTAAAATTAAAATATTGCTTGTGTTACTGAATAATTTGTAGGTGTTTATATATGCCATACTCTACAGAGATTAAAATCTGTCTCCCTCAGAAACAATTTTATACATTTCTTTGAGGTATGTAAGTGTATGTTTCTATAATCTTTTGGCTGTCTGTTTTTCTTTCTTGTGAGTTTTAATATTCCTATCTCATCTACACAGAAAGAATTTAAGTCACATATCTTGTTGGATATACTACTTGCAAATATTTTCTTTCTTTCTACAGGTTGTATTTTCACTTTCCTGTCTCCAGGATTTATATGCAAAATCAGTCATACTAAAGTCCAAATTATCAAATTCTTCTTTTGTTATAAATGTTTTTGATGTTATTCCTAAAACAAAAAAATCTATTTAATCTGAGACAATGAAGACTTATTCTTATTTCTTGATGTTTCATAATTTTAGCTCTTTCATTTACGTCCATGAATCATGATGAGTTAGCTTCTGTGTGGCACAAGGATGGGGTACAGATGCACACTTTTACACAGATATACTCATAGTTATCCTAGCACTACCTGTTGATAGCACATTTTTCCCCTCAGCTCCAGAATTGCCTTGGCCCTTGTATCAAGAGCCATTTGACTGTAAGGGAAGAGTTTACTCTTGTACCTTTTATTTTTTGTCTTTCGACATATATATCTGTGCCACATTAATCTGATTGTTGTAGCTTTCTAGTGGGGTTTGAAATTATGATTGTGACTATTTCAACTACATTGTTCAAGATGATTTTGTCTCCTTAAGATTTCCTGCACGTTTATATGAATTTTACTATCATCTCAGAAATTATTCAAAAAGCCAAGAGAGATTTTGATTCAGACTGCACTGAGTTGGCATCAGTTTGGGGAATACTGCCATCCTAATAATACAAAGTCTTAATAGTTCATAAAAACAGGAGATCTTCTCATTTATTTGGGCCTTAAATTCTTTTAGTCGTGTTTTATAGTTTTTTGATATATAAACTCAGCCTAGTAGTACAGGTTAGTAATTCAACCACTCTGGAAGGCTGACACAGAGGGTTGCAGTTCTGAGCCCAGCCTGGGAATTTTAATGATTTAGCAAGAAAGATATTGTCTCAAAATCAAAAATAAAAATGGGCTGAGGGTGTAGTCAGAGTCTGAAGGCCCTGAACTCAATCTCCAGTACCACACACACACACACACACACACACACACGCACACACACACACGCACGCACACACACACAAACAAGCACACACAAGCACACACACATACACAGCCTTACATTTTTCATTAATTTTATTCCTAAGTATTTCATTCTTTTTTATATTAGAAGTTAGGTTATTTTCTTAATTACTGTTTGGGTTAATTTACATTATATCTCTTTTAAGCTTTAAGCTGAAGAAAATAGTTCATACTTCCTCATGAATTCCAACATTTTTGCATTTTGTTTTAAACAAGACGTTAAGCTGAACATGTAGCCTGCTCAGTGAAATCACTTGGAATGAATTACAGTAGCCGCCCATCACTTTCCTCCAGCACTCCGTGGCCACGTGCTGAATGCACAGTGCCCACGCCATGGTGGCAGCCCATGACTGCTGAAGGGATAGTCAATTTATCAACAACAAAACTCAACTCTCATTTAACTCTCACAACCTCATAGAACTCATTTGTTCAGGAACCAAAACATCCCATCATCTCAAGCTTGTTGCCTTTTATTTCATTAAGGAAATTTCTTTCCTTTGACTGACAAGGTAAGAGTTATCCCATTAAGCTAAATTTCAGTTTTGCTTTCAGAGGACTCCATTCAAGAATTCACATAAACCACTACTCTACTACTGCCTTTTTAAATTATGGCAATGGTACTGAAGATACAAAATGTAATTATTTATCTTGGAAGAAAAATAAAATACATTGTGACTTCTCTGACCTTTCCTGGGAAATAGAACCTGTATTTAAAGTAAGAGAGTCAATTAGGACTGCGGTTTCAAAAACTTTAGGACCGGAGGAATTATATATTAACTGCCATAATGTTGGAAAACAATGAACACTTAAAATACACACTATTGTGAATATAATTTAAAAGATACTCAGTTACTCTGAAGCCCAGCATGGATGATTTTTTGAACTTCACAGGATGAGCAATTGTGATACAAGTACAGATGATTAAGAAAGAAGAACAGGTATACCTAAAAATCTATTATCAATCTAAAAACTCATGGGCTGCAAAAAATGCCAAAGGCCAATATAAACGATGGACCAGAAAATAAAAGAAATAATTTGGTAAACTAAAAAGTTATGCTGGTGAATTCATCTGGCAAAAAATACAAAAAAAAAGGAAAATGTCAGACGTTTTCAAAATCCATCTAGAAAATTCAAAAATGAAGAAATAATTTGGAAGGAATATCCTAAAAGAGAATTGTTGAGAAATTTTCAAAGCCGTATTTCTACAAACAAAACTGAAGTATAAAAAATACTATGCATATCATCATGTAAAGCATTAGGAAAACCTCAATCTAAAGAGAAAATCCTAAAAATTATGAAAGATGCTTTCAAAATGACAAGAATCAAATGTTATTAGGCAGCTATATTGCAAGCGTATTTCTAGACAGCAAAAATAAATACCTTAATGTATGAGAATAAAGAGCCCAAAGTTCTGAGGACAATTACCTGTGACTTGGAATTCCGAAATGAGCTCAAATATAAGGAGAGATCTTTAGACTTACTAAAAACAAAAGTTTTTTTCTTCCCTAGGCACTTCCTAAAATTTACTAAAGAATATGCTTTAATAAGTTGACAGGATGAGAAAGGATGAATAGAATCTCAAAGATTAATATAATAAAATATAGATAAATATATGTACAGAAATCTAATTACCTACTGGCCATTAAAAAATCGCACCTGTTAAAAGGAATCAGGCTCAAAGGGTAAATTAAACATAGCGAGGTCATAGCTTTATTTTTAAAGCAGTTTTAAAGATACCTTGTTATAAACATATCTTATATGTATATTTATACACATTAGCAGTTATGCCTGTCATAAATTTTAAAGTAAATAACAATGTAATCAGATCCAATCCAAGCAGAGTAACAAAAATGAAAAACATTTAAAAAATCAAATTCAAGGTAAGATTATGATTTTTTCACAGTCACATTTATTCTGCTATAACTTTTACTTAAAGAGAAAACATAAAATATAGCAAAATTTAAGTCGCATTACTTTTTCTAAGTGGCAAAGAGGAAAATTCATAGGATTCAACTAAAATAGGGAACTGTGAAATTGGGAACAAACTTTGAGGGCAATGTTCACAGACAAAATAACCTAATTTGATAATATGATTTAATTCAGAAATGGCTGAAATAAAGTTTTTATATATATATATATATATATATATATATATATATATATATATATATATATTATTCCACTTATATTATAATCCTTAAAAGTCATGCAGCCTTGAAAAATCACTGCTCACATTATTTAAAGAAACGTTCTTTTACAGGCCCAAAACATATCCCCCTTTTGCATACGTCATTCAGACTTACATTTGTAAATAACTCAACCCAGTACTGAGTGTCTGGGAAGAGCTCAACATGTCTGGAATGAAGCTCAGCTACTGAGCAATGAATTTCTTTACAAATAATTTATAACTCCTTGGACATAGCCTGTGATTTGTATCCTAACAGCTTTGATTTATATCTGAACTATTACCATGTCTAGAAATTGCAGTGCACCCAGGCAAAAGCAGAGATTCAATTCTTATTTTATACTATCTTTGGTCATCTAAGATCATTTATTTGGAAATAAATAAATAAATGTATAATAATTTTGCAAAATAGTCCTTAATATTTTATTAAAATATGTATATCAATATGCATGTAAGTTCACAAATGTCTTTTTCTACAGCAATCCTTGAATGTATTTTTAAAGTGAAAAAGTTTAAATTATATAAAAACCTAGACAACCTTCACACACATCCTCCCAATGAGAAAATAAATCTAATAGTAACAAAAATTTTGCCAAGTAACTGTGTGTGTGTATTTGTGTCTATATATTTCAAAAGTTATGGAAATGTAAGTGGTATATTTTCTACATATTTTTGACAAGCTGATTTCTTCCCACTTAATAATATGTCGCAGAAGTCTCTCCATGTCAAGGCACAATAGCTATTCTTCATTCTTTTACGACCACAAAGGCCAGAGGGTACATAATTTGTTTGACTCTCCCCCAATGACGGACACTTAGATGACCAATAACATCCTGCTATTACAAATGATGCTGAAATGTGCAGTCTGGTGCATTCTTCTCCCCATAAAGAGATGAATTATTTTCTAGGATAAAGAGTTAAAGGTTCCCTCTCTTTTTGAATAAACTCAAATTTCTATTAATCTCAATCACTGTCTCCTTCGTGTTCTGTCTTGGTGATTGATTACACTTTTGGTTCAGAAAGGCAGAGAAGAATGCCAACAACTTCCCAGAAGTGTCACCACTAGCTTTCAGAATCTAAGTCACATTTCTCTTGAGGTATCCCTTGCCCGTGGAGTAATTTCCTTCCAAGATACTCTGACAGAGAATCCTAATCCAGAACTCACCCATTATTCAGTCCCCTGCTAGTGAAAGCTTCACCCTAAAGGCAATTCTGAACAGTATGAAGCTCTGACTAGGATATCTATACAATCTATACATGAAGGGAGAGCTTCTTTGGACCACAAGCTTTGCAAAGTGTGTATCTGGCCTTAAGGAGAACACCCAAAAAGAAAGAAACAGGTAGTAAGCCAAACATCAGAGGCAGCTAGTATACATACTTTGAGTCTAAAACCAGTTTTTTATTCATCTAATTTTTGCCATTATCTCTGTGGAATATTAAACTTTTTGCTTTAGGTATTTGTCTTAGCTGCTTTTATGTTGCTGTGACAAAATGCCTGACACAGAAGAATCTGGGGAGCAAATGTTCATTTCAGCTCACAGTTTCAAAAGGTCACAATCTGTTCAACGGTGACCAATAAAAGTGGATGCAATTGGAAGAGGCAGAGGCGGAGGCAGCTTCTCACAGCATTGTCAAAAAGAAGCCAAGTCAAGTCCAGTCCCAGAAGAAAGAAAGGCTGTAGTATATTTCCTTCCAGGCCCTGTCCCAGCGATCCACTGGGGTGTGGTCTCTGATTCACTGTTTCAACAGACCAGAATCATGGTGCAGAGTCCAGTGGATTGCATGTCTGCCTGTGAGTTCTTCTCTCCCTAAGAGCAGGCTCCAAGCAGAAAGTCTGCTTTCAAAGGGCTACTACACCACCCCGAGCACCTGTTACTGGATATTAGATATAAATTTCTATGGCTATACTGCTTTCATGAGCTCTCACTACCATTCACCTACTTGGTTCACACACACACACACACACACACACACACACACACACACACACACAAAAAAAAAAAAAAAAAAACATTGTGAAGTTTTGTATGGAAATTTTGCTTTTTTACAAGAATACAAAATAGAAAGAGTAAGGAAGCAGTGCTCAGGGCCCAAGCACTTATATTTGAAATGATTTAGAGTGCCTTATGCATAACCCCAAATAAATTTGAGGAAATGACACAAAAACTAAAGAAGTAGAAAAAGATTAATCCGTAGAAGATTAATAATACTTATTAAAATGCACTGGAATAATTTTGATTTGGTGTGTGCTTTCCAAGTTCAGTTAGTCTAATTTAGAAATTTGAATATGAATAAAACAGCATTCTAGTTTCGTGCAATTGAAATGGCAGAAATCCTGAAACACAAATGCACCAGTACAAATACACAGACACAGACCCCTATGTGGGCACAGCCACACACACCCTTAGACCCATGCACTCAGGGCACATCACAGCTATGTCCAGCTGGCTGAGTTTACATCTTCAGATACAGTCAAATACATTCAAGAAAAAGCCAAAGGTGGGAAAGTACCTCCACTAAGTAAAATCTGAATGAGAAGATTTATTAAGAGGACAAAAACAGGGACAGAGACAAAATCAACAATGCTCAAGAGATAGTGCGTCTTCAAAACTGAAGAAAAAGGTTTGAAAGGAGAATTCAGAGGAGCACCAATTATCAGATGGGCCACAATGGCTGCTATTGTGAGCTTCCTGGAGCGCACCCACCTCTAGAGGATAAACCTGCATACCTGCTCAACTGTGCTCCATTTACCAGATACAGGTTGCAGTATAGAGTTCCACAGGATATCATAAGATGTGTGCTTTGGCTTGATGACCTGGTTGTTGTCTTGAATGAAGGACATTTAGTGGGACCTTAGAATGGGAAAGGACAGGGCCTTTCCTCTTATTCTACCACCTGTCTGTGCTCTTTGCTCCTCTGGTAAACTTGAGTCAAGGAAAATGAACAATTCCTTGTTCGGTGATTCAAAAGATTCAGGAGGGAGTAGAGGATGGCTAACAAAGACTGGAATAGTATTTGTACATGGCAAGAAATTATTTTATCAATCCAGCCATCAATCTTTAGTCCTTTGAATGCTGTTACCATGTGCTGAAATTATACAAGGTATGAGGAGGGCATGAATAAAGCATCACTCAGAAATCTTGCAGTAGAAAGTCTCACTGCTGTCAGGGAAGCAAAATTCATGGACATTAAAGTATTAGGGAATAGTGTGCTATTTTTCTGTTTATTTATTTATTTCCGGCCTCATTCCTCCCCCACCAAGGATTTGTGATTACTTAGAAACACACACACACACACACACACACACACACACACACGATAAAATAAATGAGGGGCCAGAACCAAAGGAAGATAAAAGCAAAAGAAGCAATAAAACAGGGTTAAGATTACATAAGGAAATTGCCATATGCTGCCCAGCTAGAGGTGAGCTATAAATATGGCTTCAAGTTGTGAGCCCCTTAAGCACAGGTAGTAAATCCCATGGGACACAGGACATCATTTACAGAGCCGACTCCTGTAAGAAATACAGGACAGTCAGAACCATACCATATTGTCCCACAGTACTGCCTAGAAAGGTTTACAAAAATCTGATTGCCTGGTACAGGCAAAAGGAGGACGAGACTGTGGATTTGAATTCTATGCAACTTTCCTGATATGATTAGGATGATGTCAGCCTTCAGACTGGAAGCCAGGCCTGCAGGGGTTCAGAAAGGGGGAAAACTTTCCAAAAACCACACTGCCGGGATTAGAGAGGATATGGGACGAACCCGGACCCCCCTGTAAGCTTGGATAGTGGATGTGAGGCAGAGGCATTTCAAGCAGAGATAAAGGCATGAACCAAGCCACAGAAGCAGGAAGGAGTCTAAGGCTGCAGAGGAGGCAGCACCATCCCTAGCCCCACCCCATTGGAAGGGAGGGAAATTATGATACTTAACTCATTGCTAAGATATGATCACAGATGTTTTAGGACTCTCTGATCACCTCTCACTACTGACTGGTAGCAGATACTGCTTGTATCTCTATAGGGCAATCATGAAATAACACAACACCAAAACAAAGTGAAAAGTGTGAGTCAGATCGAACTTGATCCAAAGCTGCACTGCCAAGCTTAGAGAATGTTGCTCCCTTCCCCCTACAAGGGCATCTGCAGTGACAAGGACAGACTTCCTAATAGGTCACGGATAGGACAGGGTGACTGTAGTAACCCATAACAGAAATTAACTATGTTGAGACAAAAGTAAAATACAATCACTTGTAGTTAGAAATCAGAATAGTTAGGGGGCAGAAGTTTAAGCATGGCCGAGCCTCCGGGAAGGCTGGCAGAGGAGCACAGCGTTGCTCCAGCCCTGGTGAGAGCTACTCGGCCACCTTCCTGTGCCACCTGCTCCCCAGGCTTTCTTCTGGGTACTATCTGACTTTTCTCAGAGCTGCTCAAATTCTTCGGTTTGGTTTCATGATTCTCATAATTGGTTCTAAGCACTCAATAGAGTGACTCTGTCACCTTGGGTCACATCTGAATCGCACGATGATCTCTCTCATACATGTCAAACGTTGCTCTGCCTTCCACCTGCCAACATATGTTTTTAAATTTTTTTCTGATTCCACTCAACTCTGCGTCTTCCGGCTTAGGCCCATGCAGCTGCCCTCCTTCCTTTAATGTCCTTTGCCCCACTGATGGAGCCAGCGTGACCCGTGCAACCACTCCTGTTTGCACAAGTCTTGTCTCCCATGATCTGACCATCTGGTACAGTGCGATGACCTTCTTTATCTATGAAGTGGTTATGGAGCCTGTGATGGGAAAGGCCTTGGGACTCTCAACTCTGTTCACCTTCCTTGTTAGTGACAGTCTTCCCACCTATGTCTGAGGACTTTCAGAGACCAAGACCTATTTGATAAGGTCCCATCTTGTTTCTGGAAATTTCTAAATGAGCAAAATCTTGCCGAACATTAGGTTATAACTTTTTAATGTCCACCTTGAAGTAGTGATGTTTTCCTGAGTAAATTAAAATGCCAATTTTACTTTCACATATTGTTGGTATAAAGGCAGACTGGAGGTTTTTCCCATTTTTATCAGTACGCATATGCGATACACAATGGTTACATTGAGCTTGAGAATTTTGTGCACATATGTAATGTGTCAACTTTACATTCCCCCTCCCTCACCCCATCTGACTTCAATATCTCACCCATTTGACTATTTATTTATAGTCTGGATTTCTCATATTAAAGAACCATATGATATTTAACTTTCTGAATCTGATTCACTCCACAAAGCATGATGGTCTCAAGTTGTGTTCATTCACCTACAAATGACTCAAATCTATCCATCTCTATGACAGAGTACTATAATTGCACTTAAAGACTGTCTAGTAGTATCTCTCGAATATTCTACTATGTAGCAATTATACACACATACTCAATAAATGTGTGGATATTTGTTTACCCAGAGACATGGGAGACATGTTTTAGAATATTCCTAACAGCACTATTTATAAAGGTCCCCAACTGAAATTTACCCAAATGTCATCAACAATGGAAAGAACATAGTTCTGTTGCAGCACACAGAGGAAACCTATGCAACAGCAAGAATGAAAAATCTATAAATAAATACAGTAATATATAAGAATCACAAATTTATTTTTTTTCCCTGACAATGGATCCTTCTCTGTAGTACAGTCCTGGTCCTGAACTGTGTAATCTAGGTTGACCTCAAACTCATGGCAACCCTCTTGCCTCAGCCTCCTGAGTGCTAGGATTACACACATAGGCCACCATACCTGGTTAATTTTTATGGGATGCTGGGGAATCTAACCCATGGCCTGAAGGTTGCTACACAATTTATTGACCTATGCCCTCAGCTCCATAAATTTAATTTGAATTAAAAAACCAGACAAAAAAATTATATATACTATATTACCCCATTAATATAAAGTACAAAAATGGAAAAAAATTACTCTCTGCCACCAGAAATCAGCATAGATAATTATTAAGGAGCCCAGTTAAAAAGGAAACCAGGAGGCCTCATGGGGACTGGTACTATTTCTCAGTCTGAGAGATGAGGAGACAAATGTATTCAATCTGGAAAAATTTTATCAAGCTAAAAACTTAGGTCCACTTATCTGTATGTACATTGAACTTTGAAAGAAGTTTTTAAATCTTCCTCTTCCAAATAACGTAAGTAAATCTATTCCAGCATTTTTCCTCTGGAACAGATTCTAGAACGTTTGAAATCCTAGTCACTTTCACAAATTTTTAATTTGTCAAAGCTCTGTTCATTCATTTGAGACCTAATCCCACTATCTATCTTTTAATGTTCTTTAAACATTCCATGGACTACTACAAGACCAACCCCTTCTGCCCAACATGCTGCAAACCCCGTAACTATAGGTATTTTCCTTTTGATTCTCCAATAGCACACATATTTTGCACAGATTACACACTTTACAGTTGTACTGTTCTGTACATTGTAGCTTTTCTTCCTTAGCAAATGCAAATAAAGCAACAGATGACTTTTGTATGGGGCATATATGGTCAACAAAGGCAAATATTTTCCTCCTTTTTCTTCAATCAAGGCTTAATTCTAATAAATTCAGCAGAGCTGAACTTTGGTTTTTTGCTCTGCCCTCAAGTCAGCTAAGAACGTATCTTTGCCTTGTCTATAAGTCCTGTTCAGATGGTCTAGTGTGGAGAAACACAGACTCCTTAAGCTGACTTGTCCCTTTAAGATCTGATGATATAACTTAATTCTGTTTCTCTTGTCTTTATTATTTAAAATTGATTTACTATCTGAAAATGATCTTTTTAACATTCTCAAAAAGGAAATTGGTACATTTGGATAATTGAGACCAAAGTCTTCATACTCATATGAAGTTAATGCTGCCATCCTTCTTGATGGTCTCAAAAGAAGGTGGGATGGGTGAGTAATAGACCACAAACCATATCCTTAGCGGAGAAGAAAGAATTTTGATGTTGATAAGACTGATAGCCTTTACTAGTTGCTCTGGTAATATCTGAGAAAAACAAATATTACCAGAGAAATGCTTGCATCACAAGTGCCATCTTTCTCTCTCTGCTTACACACTCATTTTCACTTGGCATCTGGTGTGCTTGATGGCTGTGCAAAGCTTGCTGAACTCTCCTTTCCCACCGCCACCTTTCCCTAGAGAACATCCATGGGTACCAACCACCTCCATGGATAATGAACCAAAAGATGGATCAGAATCTAGGCTCCACTCACACCTGCAACTCAGCTATCATCACAACCCATGCCTGCTCTGGCTGTTCGAGTCCATCCCTCTCTACCTCAAGTCTTCTCTCCATATGAAGGGGTAGGAAAGAAAAAGAGCAAATGAAATTATGGATCTGCAAAGACTCTTACCAAGTCTGTTGAGGAACTATCTCTAGAAAATTGAAGACATATGTCACTTCTTTATGAAGATCATGCAAAACAGAGAAGGAAAATCTAAGAAAGCTACTCATGCAGAAACTATTTAATCAAAGGGCAAAGACAATTATAACATCTGTTAATCTTCTGGAGAGGTTATAATTAGATGCTTTGGAGAAACACCCTTTCAAGGGTGATCCTCCAACATCTGTTGTGAAGACACAGAGCATTGTATAGTGACAAATCACTCTGGCACTTTGGGAAAACAGGGGATCACAGACACTGTAAGAGTCCCTATGATACACAGGCAAGCAGCCCAGCCCTGAATCCGGTGACCTGGGGAGGGCTCGCTCCTTGCTGCTTGATAACCGCCTGCATTATGAGTCAGACTGCAATCATTGTCTGATTAGGAGTAACAGGATCATAACACCAGGAATGGTCCGGGGACCATGTGATCTGTCCCTTCACTTTGTAGATGGGCAAAGTGATCCCACATCCTACAACAGGTTTGGGCATGATTCTACATGCAGGGTTGCTCAGTTCTCTCCACATCACACTTACTCTACCAATACCACACTGTATGTTCCCTTAGGGCTTCCTTTTCCTTTGGCCTGGAATGTGGATGTGTTCTTTGTTTAACAGGATCAACATAAACAAGGCCCTAGGGCATTTGGTAATTATAGAGAGTTGGGAAAGACCCAAACAGTGCCCTTTTTCTCTGAACCCTGGTCCACTGAGAAGCATTTGTCATCTTCTGCTCTGTTAAGGAGATGGAAGAGCAGAAATAAATAAAGATAAAGAGAGAGAAGAAGAACCAAAGGCCTAAGGGGGTTGAGGTAGAAACAAGATGTAACTGGATAAAGAAAAAGAGAAAAAAATGAGTGATAAATGAGTAAAAGGGGAAAGAAAGATACACAAGGAGAAGGAAACAGCTATGTAAAATGGCCCAGGGGTGCATAAAAGAGAAGTCTGTTTAAAACCCCACTAAAAGATTCAAATACTTACCCCAGTCACCTCTCTTACTTCCCAAGCTGGTTTCGCTGTACTTCAAATAAGGAGTTCTATGCAAACTGGAGACCACAGCGATGACAGTTTTGTCGAACAAAAGGCAGAGATGATAAAGGGAAGAGCATCAAGCCAGCAGATGCACCATGTTGAGCAAGAAAGTTTTGCCCATGTGGTGAGACCAGCATAAATGCACTTATGGCCCAGCAGGGTTGGGGTGTACCATTTTTTGGTAGTTGTCTTGGGCTGCAAATACTTTTTGTACCAAATACTGAGTAATTGGAGCTCTTGACATTTGACTCAGGGTTAGACAGGTCCCGGAGACTGGGGCAAGGATACTGTTAATCATGCTTCTACGTTCCCAGCAGCAGTCACCTACTTACAAAGGCCCGTAACATCCTCAGTGATAAAGAGCCAATAGTGAGAATAGTGATCACCGTGTCTTTGTGTCTGTTTCTGCACAGGCAATCCATGTAGTTATCTCATTTAATCCTCACAATAATCCTCTAAGGAGATCATAATCTCAATATCTGACTTAAAGAGTTATTTTTTAATCTGGAACAAATTAACCTCTTGGTATCTTGGCTTTCTCATCCACGCAATGGGATTAGTAAAAGTGCTGTCTCAGAGAGCCGTTGCAAAACAGCAATAGGAAGCACAATGGGATGATGCACATTACAATCACACAATAAGTATTAGGCAAAATCATTTTGATATTGCTACATTTCGTCGACGAGGAAGCCAAGCTTCTTAGGGTTAAGCAACTTGCTCAAAGTCAGTAGAGGTTGTAAAAGGGATTGGAACACAGGGATTCCCAAGGGTAAAAGCCTCTTGGGCAAAAGCTGCAGTGCTATGTCTTCCACTGCTTTATCTGTGTTGTTTGACTACACAGATTCAGTCTTCCTAGTGTGCCACACGGTCACCATACAGCCTCCTTGATAAAGAGCATTGTACAATACTGACAGGACTCCAAAAACTTGCCAACCCAACCTGAGAGACATGACGGGGCACCTTACTCAGCCTTAGACATCAGACATCTTCCTGGGCTCACTCCCCATCCTCATCAACATGGAGGAGAAAGGCAAAGAAATCCCTGCACATTCCCTTAGTCACTTATGTTCATACCTATAGCCTTCCCATTTGATAAATCTGTGAGTATTGATCTCTACACTACTAGAAATAAACAGACACTCACACAGAGAAAGTTAGAAAATAAGCAACACTGTGTCTTCGTGCTGAGCCCACAAACTTCTTGAATACCATGAGGTTGGGGTGCTGTTCATCCGCTGAGTTATAAAAGTGAACGTTATCATAAGTGCAAGAGTGGAGACAAGAAAGCAGTAATTTTAAAAATCTGAATGCAGGTTAGAAGAATAGAACAGTGCTTAGAGCACTTGCCTAGTAAGCACAAGACTCTGGGTTTGATTGCCCAGCACCACAGAAGCCAGGCAAGGTGGATCATGCCTCTAATCCCAGCGCTCAGCAGCCTGAGGCAGGAGGAGTCCATGAGTTCAAGGCCAACCTGGGCTACATAGTGAGATCAGGACCAGTCTGGACGACACAGCAAGAGACCCTATCTCAAAACAAACAACAACAAAATGAACATTTGCTTATATTGACGCATTCACTAGATATTTTGGAGAAAATTAGTGTGAGCTGGCTAGTGTTCTAGGTCCTAAGGCTACAACATTAACAATACAGCCCAGCCTCACCTGGGAAGATGTTCTTACTCAAATAGCTGACCACATGCATAACCACAGTAGTGGTAAGTGTCGTAGGACAAGTACCTGGAAGGGGTGGGTAAGCAGCAGGAAAGAACTTGCCTTCGGAAGCCTTTAAGCTAGGAAGCTGCTGTCCCAGGACAGACAGGGTGGACAGAAATGAGCCTTTCTAAGAGGGAGAGATTCTGTTGAGAGGAGCTTGAAACCGGCCAGTGAAGAGGAACAGGGACAGTTCTGTGCTAGCACACCGAGTTACTTCAAAAGTCGGCTAAACTGCCTGACTGCTGGCATCACTGGAAGATGGGCAGGGCAGGTGCACTGACAGTTCACTCTCCACACCTGTGTCAGGCCGAGGCCTTCCACAGAGCAGCATTCGAGCAGTGATTCTGAACCAGCTGCAAGAAGCAGAAGCCCTTTTCTTCCCTAACGGTGCTCACGGAATATATTATTGTGCCTGGGAAAGGACAACCTTCATTTCTTTTGTCCATACCCAATACTAAGTTCCCATGAGAACTAAAGGCAATACTGAGTTCCCAGAAGCGGACTCAAATCAGCACCAGGACTCCAAACGAAATGCCATGCAGATATTATAATTAGGTGTCCAAGACCCTGCCGTGGTTATCTATCTGAATCCTGCGATTTCCTATGAAGACAATGAAAAGTCAAAGTAGAGATGTCCAATTTCTCCACGTAGAGAGAAATACAATGAACTTTAAAAATAATTTAGCTATTTTTACTGCCATTTATCAGAAATCCTGAACAATGACTGCTTTAACAGGCCGTGACTGCAGGCTATTGGGCTGTACATGAACTCTTACTCAGTTTAACAAGGCCCTCTACTGGCAATCTTCAAAAACACTGTCTTTGAGGGCAAAGTCTTCCCCATTCCTTTAGCTAACTATCTTCTTACTTGTAATAGGAAAGTAGCTCACATCCCTGATAGTGCAAATATGGTCTGAAAGAATGAGGAAAATGAGAAATAAAAGAAATAAATGCCATTTAAGGGGTTCTTTCATTTATCTAGTCACAGTATAACATCATACAGAAATTATCAAGTGATTTCCTTGCATGAAACTGTTTTAGGGGTCAAAGGAATTTAAGTAGAAAGAATAGTTCTTACATTATAGTGTACTAAGTATTTATGGGACTGTAAATCAAAATTATGAGTGTTACTTACCAACTGCAACAAGCCAGATCATTTCTGTCTCCCTAGGTATGAGTAATAGACTATAATTAGAGTGAAGGACATATTGGAAGCAGGCATTTTCAATTACTCCTGATATGAAACAATTAATAATTAACTTCTCACAACTGACAAAAAGAAGCAGTACATAGTGAGTTGAGAACTGAAGTTATCACATAAGAACAATGTTTTAGAGAGAGATAATCTTCCACACATTTGTCAAAGGGCTGTTGGAGGAACTGGGAAATTTTAACTTACCGATTCAAAGAAAACTAAGCTGATTTGTAAATGAGACAAGTGATAACTTTGGAAAATATTTTAATCAAATGGGCAGTTGATCATTATAAGTTGTTTGACTCAATAGCAAACAATGCAGTTGGCCCTCTCCAACTGTGTGGTCCACATCTGCATATTCTGCCAACAGCTGATCAAAAATATTTGGGCAAAGAGCACACTGCAATGGGATGTTTACAGTGTAGCAGGTACTAGGTCTCACAAGAGATGATTGCAAGTACGTGGGAGGATGTGAATAGGTGATATACAATCAGGCTGCCACTTGGTATTTTAACATCTGTGATCTTGGCATCCACGAGAATCCCTAGTATCCAGCAATATCAACATATAGCTACACTATAATCATGATAAAAATAGAAGCTAAATATATATTATATTGAAGAACAGGAATGTTTATTTTTTCTCTAGTGAGAAAAAATGAAAAATTTATTATACAAAGATAAAATATAAATTTTAAAATATTACACAAAAAGCAGGTAAAAGAGCAAAAACCATTTGCTGCCAATAACTGGATGGAGGAAAGTGGTGAGGAGGGGAGGGTCAGGCTGTACAATAGAAAATTTGTAATGTTGACATATGTAAACGTTTTAGTATTCTCATTTAGTACTAATATCAATACATATAAATACAGATGTGGAAACATTTTATCACTAACATTTAGTACTAATATTCACAGATGCAAACATGTAAAAATATAAACATTTTAGCACCATAATTTAGCATAATGTTCATGTATATTAATATGAAGAAATACATAAACATTTCAGTATTTTTGGGTTTTCTAATTATAATCCTGTAGTGCTTTGGTTTTTAAATGTTCTGCAAACCAGTTACCCCTGCGGGTGGCAAGAGTTGTGATGTGCCTTCTAGGCTGGCCTGGAGCCACCCTACATTTCCAGATTCAGTTTGCCAAGTGAAGCATGTACCCTTTGTGGGGCACTTTGTCAGACCTGCATCTTGACAGCAACCCTTGTTCTCACATTTCAGAAATAACAGCTTTTCTACCAACACTGTGATATTTACCTGCCATGTTAGTATTCAAGTTTATGCTCCAAAATGCGCTTGGGACTTTCCTCTTGAATTCAGTCCATTGGGTGCCTGCAGCATATCCAAATTCTACTCAAAGGAATCACTAATACAGTCAAGTTTATTTCTAAGAGGATAGTAGGCCTGATTTCTTGCCTTGAAAATACCAAGATTAATTTATGTAACCACTGGGAAGTACCTTGTGTAATTGAGGCTTCCAGCTCAACAAGATACACATCATTAGACAAGTATGTATTGGGGCATAGTAAACGCTGTGGGTAATGTTCTATGTATCCAAGAGATTTATTATTTCATTTATAAAGGAAGAACAATTGGGAATCCAAAATTGCAAAGGCATTAAAACTTGTAGAATTAGAGAACTGGGGAAAAACATGGGTGTAAGGTACCTTATGCTGAAGGGGTTCAGTGACTTCTTCCAGTCTTCAGACTAAACCTTTCTGACTGTTTAAATCCACTTTTACAAAGCACTCACTTCTTTTGGGAAACATTTCTAGCAACCAACCAAATGGCCAACAACTTCTAACTTTGCCTTTTTACCTAATCCTTTGATACTACATTTGACCAAGCTGAACTCAGCATACAAACACCCACACAAAGAATGCAAATAATCTTGGTGTTTAGCCATGAACTCATGCTAATCTTCAAGCAGATACATATCTTAAACTAAAAAGAAAAAAATATCAAAGGGATGGGCATAGGCTTTAAATACTTCCAAAAACTAAAATGTGTGAATCCCCAGTTCAGTATGTTGCATTTGAAAGTCCTAATCTGATTTGCCACTGCTAATATGATCAGTCCAGCACACACTCCACCCTGGGTGAGGTTCCTGAGAAGACAGAGCCCTGGACATTCAGATCACAGCACAATGAAAGGTTAAGAGTAGATGATTCAGCTTGAAACCATGCCTTGGCCTTTAACCACCCAGGTGACCTGCACATATTACTAAGCCTTTCTGACCTCAGTTTCATTGCTGAGGCACCAAATATGATGTCTGCGATGACATTACACCTGCAAACCACTTAAAACATGCCTGAAATACAATAATTACTCAGTTGTGGTTATAAGTTTAAATGTGCTCTTCTAGAGTCCGTCAGCCATGCATTTATACCTTTTTTCTCACCATTTATTGGCACTGCACACACTGTGCAAGGTGCTAGGCGAAGTAAGAGATTGCAAATTTGGCAACTCAATACGCCTCCTTCCCACTCACTAGAATCTGGTGGCAATGGATTTGTAAGAAAATAATTTTAAAAGTGGGCCATCCAGTTTAGGCATCCCTACAGAGTGGCCAGAATCTCATGAAGTGTAAAATCACTCCCTCATCTGAAAGAAATAAGGGGCAGAGAAAGCCAGTGATGTTGTTAAAGAAAAAAAAAATCACAGTCAGCTTTGGAAATGGGAAGGGCAGATATCACTTGGGAAGGGAGCAGCGGTAAATCTGACTTGAGAGAAGATGAGGAGGGGCCCACAGGTGTCCTTGTGGGAAAGGGCTGGTCACAGGAGTGGAGTCCAGTGGAGGAGAGCTTGGTGAAGAGTATTCATTCATCTGCTTAACAAGGGACACCCTAAGTCTGCCCATTCCAAGTGGGAACCAGGAGGCAGATCTGCCCTTGACGACACGGAGGCTGGAGGGGAACAGACAGACGAGAGCCACCATGCATGTGATCCAACATGCACAGGACACCAACCTGGCATGAGCAGGGTGCAAAAGCTGCTCAGAGGAGGAGAGGGACAAGTAAGAGCGGGAAGATAAACTGGGTGTGTAGAGGTCCCCAGGGCTGTGGTAGGAGTTCAGAGATGGAGGGGTGCTAAGAAGTACACAAGCCCAGTGGATCTGATTAATGATAAGCAGCTCTTGGTAGCCAAACCAGTGATCCTCATCTGAATGAATGGAAGAATTATTAACTATACCTGCATCTGAATCCACCTTGGTGATTTTGATTCATTAAGTCTGGACTGAGATGTAGGCATCAACAACATAAACAGCAACAATGTCAAACAAATATGCATTAGTACTCAATACATGCCTAGCACGGTACGATGCATCTTGGCCACGATGCATCTTGGCATCCCACTCCCTCCTCCCATGGTGTAGGCATTCTTATCATCTACATTTTACAGATGAGAACATGAAAGAGAGACGTTGAGTGGGTTGGCTGGGATCATAAAGCTGGCAAGTGCTGAAAGCCAATCTTGCACCCTGGCAAGGGGGTTCCATAGGCCAAGTCCTTAGTCGCTCTGCTATGCTGCCAGTGGACAGAAGACTCCAGCACACCAGAACCCCCAGAGCAGAGGTAAGCACCTGCAGGGGAGCTGAGAGGAACGAGGCAGGTAGAGATGCAGGCGCCGCATCGAGGAGAGCCCTGTGTATGTGCCCACAACTCTGGTGTCGCAGGCCATCAACCATAGTCCAGAGGAATTTCAAGCCACTCAGCACAGTTATATGATAAATTTATCAGCCAAATAAAGATGCCTAGGTGTTTGATGCAGGAAAGTTCTTATTTTATGCACTCTTTCATCTTTTAAAACGTTTCAGCGAGCAAGTACTCTGTGCAGGCGCTGTGGATACAGAAGAATCAAAGTACAGGAGTCACTTTTGATGGAAAGAGAAATTTACATGGCTCCCACTGTGCAAGCTGGCACTAGATACTCCAGAGTCAAAAAGAGTGAACTACCCCTTGGTCCTGGGTAGTTCAAAGAGGGTAGTATTGGGGCAGGGGAAGCCCCAGAAGGAGAGGGTAGGGTGTGAGTGGGACCTAGGGGAATGTAGGAGTCCGGGGTCTGTAGAAATGGGATAGACGGGGCAAATGCAACCAGTGAAAAAGCAAGAAGGATCCACTGGCAAATCGGTCCCCGAGAGAAGAAAAAGCTGTGGCCAATGGAAAGACTGGACAGCAGAACAAGAGCATCAGAGTTGGGAGCCACCTGAGATACCTCCAAAAGTCTTCCCTACTATTTCAACTGCTGCAGCTGCCTCACTTGTCTCTAGGCCAAGTTAAAAATAATCACAGAGTTCTCTCTGGATTGCTAGTGAAATCAGTGATGAGCAGAGACATTAAGAAAGGTAGCCAGTGTCAAAGGCAAAGTAGGAACGTCCTCTCTCTGCCAGACCACCTTCATTGGTCCAGCAGCACACCACCCTGCTTCTAGGAGAGAGCCCAGGACGCATGTGGGCATCTTGTTTCTCTGTTAATCTTTCAGAACGTGAACAGTGAAAGGCATGCTGGAGAAATCCTGGGAGACTTAGATCCCTGCCACCATCTTGCTGGTGCCTCTCAGGCTGCCATTTTTCTTCTGTAAAAGGGCAAGCTTTGACCAATAGTTTGCACACTGTTTTAATAGCAAACCCCTTATTTTAAATAGAAATTTGCATTAAGCACTGAGCTCCGATATACAAAACATGCCCAAGACGCATACGCTGTCCTGAAAAAGTTGGGATCTGATGAAGAAGCAGGTTTGCTCACCTGAGGACTCCATGGGACACAGTGGAATATGAGGACCCTCCTTCACTGGCTTCTGAAAGAAAGGCAGTCAGGGCTGTCTGTGCGCCCTCCCGCACCGGTGGCGGAGCAAGCAGCCGCACTCAGGAGCAAGCCTACCTCCTGAAATGAGTCACAGGTTCGCCGCCCCAGGAGCTAACAAGCTAACAGCCAGGGCTGGCCACCAGGGCGAGAGCACCGGAATCAGCTGCAGGCTCCTGGCCTGCCGGGGCTGAGCTGCAGGAGCTGAGGGGGGAACCTGGAGCCGGAGGGACCCACAGAAAGACGAGTTCACAGGCAGAACGTCCAGGTAGCTCTGAGAACGGCTCGCAGGAGACCGAGTGCAGGTGGAACAGGCGGGGGCCTGTGCACACAGAAAGCACCCGGCGCCCCCCCTTCCTGCTTAAATCCCAGGGAACCTTCGGAGAGCTTTAAAGAGAGAGGAGGCAGCTCTCGCGGGAAGCCGGCCGAGTGGCGTGGCCTGACTTTCGCTAGTAGCACACTAACTTGGGGTGCTCACAAGTTCAACATTTCTGCGGACACTTGAGGCAAGTGGAGGGAAAAATGTGAATAGAAACGCTTTGAATTTAAAAACGTTTTGCAATCCCAGCAGAACGCCTGAGAATGAATGGGAGAAGCGGCGGGAGGGAGGCAGGGAGGCGGAAAGTAGCGAAGGGGGGCGGGGGGCGGCCGGACGGAGGGGCGGGCAGGGGAGAAGCAAGAGGGAGCAAAAACCTGTAACCAACACGGCCCCTTGGGACACCTGTGAAGTGCAGACAAGCTCGCAGACGGGGAAATGCGGGCTTTCCCCTTCGGCGCACCAGTTAACCAAAGCTGAGTCTTCACAGTTTTCTGTCAAACTTTCTAGGATAACCTCACAGTTGTTTCGTTTGCTCGGTTGGTACGTATTTCAGAACAACAGCCAAAACCTCCCGCAGCCCCCTCCCCGGCCACGGCAAGAAGCGGGGATCGGCCGCCCAGGCCCGGGGTCCCGTCCGGCTCCCCAGCCGGCGCGTCCCGGCCCAGCCAGCCCAGCCGCCGCACTGTCACGACGGGCAGCAGGGGCGCGCGGGCGGCCGCCGGGAGCCCCGCAGCAGCCGCTCAGCTGAAAGCAAAGCGAGCTGCGTAAACCAGCGAGATGCTAGGAGAGTTCCCAAAGAGAGCCCCGCGTCTTACTTGCAGTGCGCGCCCGGGGAAACACCGATCCCGCGGCCGGCGGGCCGAGGCGCCAGCGGGGCCGCCCCCGCGCTGGTGCCCAGCGTGCGGACGCGTCCCCGGCTCCCAGCGGGCCCGATCCGGGCGGCGTCGCGGAGGCCGGCTCCCGGGCTGCTCCTCCGTGGCTGCTCCGAGCTTGTAAATACAAGCTCCGTGGACAAAGTCCCAAATGACATCACTGGCAGCTGCTTATCGTTGAGTCTTTATTAACCGACTGTCAAAAGGAAAGGAGGGGGTGGGGAGCACGAGTATCGTTTCTGCGGCAAAATCGGCATTTAGGGGACGATGCCAGCGACACGCGCGTCAACCATCCCGTTGGTTCGCATTCGCAAAAGCGTGGCTTCTTTCAGGTCCGGGAAAAGGCAGAGAGAATCGCCTGCTCCCGTGCAAGCTGGGTACAGTGCAGGCTCCCAGCGCAAGTCGGAGGCCTGGGCCCCCCTCCCGGGTCCTTCGCCCCTGCTGCGGCGTCGGAAGGCTCAGAGATACGGGAATCTTTGCTGTGTGCCCGGCTACCGTTTTTTCTAGATGATTGATTGGCTCAGGTCGTAGTTCTCTTTTTTCAGGTACACTCTACATGAAAAGTTTTTCAAGTCGAAGCAGAAGGGAAGGGCCCTCTGAAATTAGGAGGAAGATTTGCATGTTTTTGCACATACCTATTTTTTTTTTCTAGGAAGAATGCCGGGATGGGACCTTTCTTCCGGTTGTCAAAAGTGTTAATAACTTACCTGCGCGCCCTGCCCCCGCCCCCACTCAAAGAGTAGGATGATTAGGAACCTCTGCCACATATCACGAATAATCTCAAAGACCACTGAAGCCCACTCACTTCGATGTAGCAAAGAGAACCGGGGCCCTTTCCCGATTTTCCACTCTCCTGGGCTCTCCCTCTGGGCTTGTTTTCACACTTTTTATAGTTGTCGCCCCGCCCACCACGGCCCCCACTTAGAAACATTCCGCAGGCCCATACTAATCCCTGCCTGGGAGCCTGGACACCCAGCCACTGTTTTCCTTCCTTCCTTGGGACTGCTGTAAGGAAGCTTACTATTTATATTTATTTGCTGCTTTTTATACACTGATATATATTTTTAGTTTGTTTTTTAGCCATCTGTGTTCTGTCTCCTGAACTTGATTTGGAAGGTCTTTGGGAGCGGCCATTGTGTTTTAAGGGTTGTTTGTGTGTTTATACTCCATCTCCTCTTGACAGAGTAGGTCCTAAGCAGACATGCAGGGGTCCTGGGGTGGGGGTGGGGGGGCAGCACTGAGGGGAGGCTGAGGCAGGAAGGTTAGCTAATCCCATGAAATGGGAGGTTTGTGTACATGAAGCATCCTCTCTGCTCTAGGAGCACAATGCCCAACTGATGCTCACCCACATCTGAAAATCATTTTCTCAGAGAGTAGCAATTGAATAATAATTTGGCAGGATCTCAAGACAGCTGCATATAACACTTCTATATAGGAAGCAAACACAGCATATATCTTGTATGTTACTAATAGGCCTTAAATGAACCCAGCGTTGATCAACATAGATTAGAATATCTAAAAATTGTATACATGTAAACTTTTAGACACAGCAATCCCATATTTCTACAGTGATCCCACAAGTATGTTCACAAAGAAGTACTAGAATATAAGCGCAAGAATGTTCTTTACGAGCATTTTTTAATCCAATAAAGGAGGGACAACTTGCATGTTCATTATGAGAAAAGGTAAATTGAGGTAACTGTGCATATAATGACAGGAATAGTCTTGGATGAGTGCTTACTGAGCACATAATGTAAATTACAATATAGAGTGAGAGGGATTATTAATGTTACCTGTCCTTGAGAAATGAGATAGGAAAATCTCTTCCTTTCCCTCTCTCTCCTTTTCTGCCACTTCACTGTATCAGAAATTGACCCCAGAGCTTCACTCATGCCAAGCAAGTGCTCGAAGATTCTCCTGTATGCTTCATAGCTTAGCTTTTTTTTGATAACCATTGCCCTTTTGTGTTACACAAACACTTTGTAAAGGGCATGATGATGTGATTTCCAAAATATATCTCAAGGAGAAACTTAGCTGTTAGCTATTATTTTACAAAAATGTCTGACCTATGGTAGGTACTCAAGGAAGACCTGTTTGTTGAATGAATGTTTGTGAAATTCTCCCTGTGACTACATAGTATGTTGGAATAAAATAGAGTAAGGAAGAGGGGGCACCAGACACTGAGTTTGCAATTTTGATATGAAACCAATTCCCCTTCCCTGTACATTTAAGAACTAATTTGAAAGCCACTTAGGCTCTGTCCACCTCAAGAAATGACTATAATTATGTGCTCAGTGCATAAAGGGCTTCCAGTCATTGTGCAATTACCATTTGACAAATAGAGCTTCAAGGCAATACAAGCCTGAGCTGCCCTGGTCCAGTTCTCTGGCTGCCAGCAATGAGGCCGGAACAAGTCAGAGAACTTGCCCAGGCGCAGGTTTGGCCAGCTCCTGGTCACAGCTGGTCTTCCATGACGGGCCCTCCTTGGAAAGGCCAGGGAAGTCTGACTCACCGTGTATCCTCAGAGCTTTAAGAAGAAGGGTCTTTGGGGTTTATTTCGTGATTCTGTGTCGTGGCACATGACCCAAGACCGCTACACTCCATATTGCCTAGAGGGTTTTGTGAGGGAAAGTCAAAGGCATAGGCCAAATATTACACACTCTGTTTGTAGGAAAAAAAGGCCAAGGAAAAGAATGACCAAAACTTTCCACCCAGGTAAGATGGGTGTTTCACAGCACTATTTCCATTTCTCTAGGGAAAGCACACTAGAGTCTCATCTTACAGTGAGAAGATATCTCATGCCTGCAATTGCTTGAAAAAAAAAAAGGAAAACACACCCACAGTTCCTGCATGTTTCTAATTTTTTATGACCCACCTATGATAGAAACCTGAGGCCAGATCCATTCAAATGCACATTTGAGGCCCCTTGGGTATGTATGGCTCATATTTTCCCAAGCAAAAGTTAAACACAAGTGCTCAACTTGACTTAGGATTTATTCTAACAACCGACAGGGGAAGGGTGAGGGTGGTGCGAAGAAAGCTATCCCTTCCATCACCTGTCCCTGCCACACGATCTCTTACGCTGAGATGTTAACACTCCCTTGTGCCCTCCGCCTCCTTGCTCAGCCCGGATGATGCCCTCACCAGGCCAAGACTGCCAGTTATCACGGGCAGATACACAACAATACACCAGTTTACATGCCGATCTTTTATTTTTTAAAGAATATCTCTGCCAGTCCCACGGTGCAGGCCTGTAATCCTAGCACTCTGGGAGCCTGAGGTAGAAGAATTGCCAATTTGAGCTCAGCCTGAGCAACTTAGCAAGACTCTCAAAATCAAAAGTAAAAATTGGCTAAAGCTTCAGATTTCAACTCCACGTGGATGTGACTTCCACTCCTTTAGGTAACTCAACCTTTTGGCTTAACTCTTCCAAAAGGAGATAGGACCAGAGATCTCAAAGACGCAGCAGAAAACATGTGGATCAGACCCCCAGGGCCTAGGCGCAGAGTAACCTGGCAGAGAAACTCTTGTGCCTTTGGGATGAGCAAGATCCAATTTATGGAAGGAAAAAAAAATGAGTGAGCAAGCTCATATTAAATGTATTTATTTATTCCCTGCATCCTATTCACCACAAGAGCCTTCAGTGATAATGTACTCCAATATGCAGTTCTTCTCCTGGAACTATTGTTGTACCAGGGCTAGAGTGAAGCCTGTATCCCACCTACCTTCCCGGAAAGAGTTAAAATGATTAGGAAGGGGGAGTACAGAGGATTTTACTAAGGTAGCATGGCAGCCCTTCAGCACCCAGCAAATAAATTAGCGCAGCTCTGGGAGACTGAGCATCCAGAGCCCTGACAACCGGCATGGTTGATGTGAAGCCCACATCATTCACATACATCTGGTCCTGAGACCACATTTTAAGAAGCACCGGCTATAAAAAGAAAGGGAAATACATGACTTCTGTGTCTATTATCAGATATTGATTAAAATTTATGTAGCTATGTCTGGCTTTCCTCAGAAAAGACACTGTGATCATTAGAAAACTCCTGGTAACCATCACCCACAATGGATCATATCTGACACAAAGTCGGTGCACAGAGTACAACTTGGAACAGATAAACCAGGTGCCACCTTAGTGACCCTAAACATAGAGTGGGGTAAAGATATTTACAGGTCTCAATCACTACTGATGTAACTGTGGCCTGCATACTAAATCCAGCAAAACCAAGGCATAAAGTATACATAAGGAGTTCCAATGAAACTCAGATCACTCCATAATGGCTGTTTTGATGCTGTTCATAACTATCAAATGTTCGGTTTTCTAATGCCATTTTCCTCCTTGAAGGAGCAGGGATGCTTGCTGATGCCCTCAGTCCCAGCACTGTCCACCTTCTGGGTTTTAGATTCTATCAGGATACCACACCGAGGGACCTTCAGGGTGGAGCTTTGTGGAAAGAGAACGTACAGGGGAGAGATGCAGAATTTGACCAGCTTTAAGAACCTCCCTGGGATGTGAAGATTCTTCCAAAAAGGGCTGTGTCCTTATCCAGTTGCCTTTCAATCAGTGCAAGCTCCAGAGGCAGCCCAGAGAAGTAGAGCAAGGGTTAATATTTCTGCAACATTGAAGGCTCTTGCTGAAAGGCCCTATGTAAGTAGAAAGTATCACCGTGACGTTGGGGGATTTTATTTCAGCCTCCTCTTTGTGTTGTTGACAGTGCACACTGTGAGTTTGACATTTTTAACTACTTTGCTTGCCCCAAATAAAAAGGGCTGAGAAAGGAGGTGGGAAAAGGGAAGAAAGGAACCCATCGTCTGTCCCTGACTTTGATTTTACAAAATCCAGTGCAAAGCATTACCGTCCAGTGTGTGAGCCCGAGCCAGACAATGCTGCTTCAAGGATTTACTTAAATTCACTAAACTACAAGATGCAAGTTGCATGCCTTTTAACATGAGAACGGAGTCCATCTGAAACCAGAGCTCAGGGGAGCCAAGAGGGATATGGCTGAGTGTAAATTGAGAAAGTAACTAATTTTGTGACCCATGATTGTCTAAATAAAAAGAACTTGAGTTCACTTTCCACCAGAGACTGAGAAGCCATTAAACTCAGCGATAACACTGAGGAACGGAATAGGATGCGGACAGCTACTGACCTTTCCCTGGGAGAGACCCAGTTTATTGTGTGATCAGCGCCTTCAATAAAGCCTGCCCTCAATGGCATTGACTGTCGTTCCCCATAGTTCTCAAATACACTGCGGCCGTGGCCAATAATCGTCCCTGCCCCCACCAGCTCATAATACCCCCAAAATGGGAAGAGAAACTCCCAGCTGATAACAGGCTATGACATCCCTGGGAGGAGGCAGGGAAGCTCTGCCTTTCCCGGGTCTTCAGGGACAGGCTCCCCTACCTGCTTTTGCCGGAATGGCCAGCAGAGCCTTGGGCTCTCTGCTGGCCTCTCTGCCAGCCCCTGGGTTCCTCCTTTCATGCTGACAAAGCTTCTCAAGTTTAAAAGGGGAGAGTGCGGGTGGTAGGAGGGGAAGCAGGTCAAGGGGCTGCAGAGGGGAGGCTGGAAGAGGGCGCTGCCTTTTCTTTCCAGTTTTCTTTTTTTTTTTTTTTAATGGAACTCACAGACACACGCAACACAGTTTATCTTCCTACTTGCCTGATAGTTTAATCTCCAGAAACACCTTATTTTAATGGCAAATATCCTTTTTTCTCTTTTTTCTTTCTTTCTTTTCTTTTCTTTTTTTCTTGAGACAGATCTCACTTAAGTCACTAAGCTACCAAGACTAGATTTGAACTTGGAATCAGTCCTCCTGTTTCGGCTTCCGAAAGTGCTGGAATTACAGGCCTATATCATAGGGTCTGGCTGTGGCAAATATACTCAAATGGCCCCTGGGGGAAAAAATCTTATAAATAAGAAGGGGAGTATAGAGAGAGGGAGAAGGAGAGAGACAGCCTTCTTCAGTCTAACTCACTCATCCACTGGGTCATTTACCAAGTACATGGAATAGTATATAGTTTATACAACAAATCCTGACTGAGAAACTACTGTAATCTAGAATGTATGCATATTTTGGAATTTGAACAGCTACACATGCTCACAGAACATTCTGTGGGCATAGATTGACTGTCAGAGACAAAGGAAAAATCTACTGAAACATTCCATGCTAGTAAAAATGAAGTCAAAACGCATAGGCCATTAGTCTAAAAGTGAGAGGTGGCAATGAAGATTGTATGTTAGAACTAGGATACTAGGATGACCTGAAAATTATGTACAACTATTCGAACATGATGCATCCAACCTCTTGAAAACAAAATTTTAGTGGAAATGCAGTTCATCAATGAAAACATAATTGCTGGCAGAGATTGAACTACAATTGAAATGGAGTCAGGAAGTCCTAAGGCTGCAGCACTGGTGAATCATGTGGGCCTTGCTTGTAACCATTCCACATGTGGAAAACAGAGGGAGCAGACCTTGCTGTCCTTGCATCTTAAAGATGAGATCAGTTTGCACGAAACCCTCTGGGCCTTGGACTTGGAGTGGTTAGACCAACCTGAAGAAATGAACTTTCAGAAATAGGTAAACTTCCCAGGTAACTTCCCCACCCTCAATATCAAACTATCACAACAAATTATGTCTAGCCTTTGGGAGACACTCATTCACTCACAGTCAAGTGAGGGATATGCCCAAGGTCAAGTTTGAGTGAGATTTCTCACTAACTTTGGTTCTAGAGAGTGCTGAGACCATATAGGCCCTTTGGTAAAAGAGAAGGAAGGAAGGAAGGAAGGAAAGAAGGAAGGAAGGTAGGAAGGTAAGAGGGAAGGAGGGAGGAAGAGAGGGAGGAAGGATGGGTCACACCAAAATTCATAAGGTGAGGGTATGTAGAGAAAGGGCTCCTAGAGTAGTCCTGTACCTAGAGATGGGTATAGCACTAATGATCTTGGCTTGGCTTGGCTCAAGATGCATTACGGTATTCAACTCTTGTTTGTTCCTTTGATTCATTCCCACTTTATTATTCTTTCCCTGTCCTTATAATTTTCTTTCTTAATTCATTGCCCTCATGTTCAATTTTCTTTTGATCTATATTGATTAGCTGCTGAGCACATTTGAAGCACCACAGGAATCATCAATAATGTCTCTGTTCCCTGTCACTCTTAACTAGATGAAAAAACATCCCTTCATGGGTTCCAAATTCTCTACACATCCAGTATTTCATGGCTTCAGTTTGATCCCCAAAAACTGATTTGGGAAAGGCGTTAGAGAACCAGTGGATAAACCTTTTTCTGCCAAAAGCCATTTAGATACTTAGGATATCATTCCTATGCAATACAAAATTATCATCTTAAAGATTAACTTGCTATATATGGTAGCACATTTAATCATATATAATTAAATCACCCAAAATGTGACAGTTGTCTTGACCAGCAGACCAGACCAAACATTTTGACATTGCCAGCCCTGCTTTTACAGCAAATGACCTAGGATGCCTCATGTTTCACACTAAAAGTTAAGCACAGTTTCGATTAGCCAATTTCCCAAAACTGAAAAATAGGGGCAAGTTCCTGTCAAGTTCCCTAACACCTCTCCTTCCGTATCGCCTTCTATGTGAAGCTTCTGCCGACTCCTCTGCCTCCTCTACAAATATCCCTTCTCCACACAGCAGCACACACTTCTGAGCTGCTGCTTGGTTTCCACCTGCCCTACCACCCTTTCTTTCTTCAGCATTTCTCTCACACTTAGGGTCGATCTTTTCTTTCCTTACCCTTCCCTGTAAAGTCACTTGGCCAAAGCTTAAAGCCTCACAAAACAATGCTGTGTTGAGTCTCCCTGGAGAGGTTTCAACTTTTAGTTTGGAGTTAACCCGTGGAGGACACGGATATGCACCGCTCAGATCTGTCTCCAGGAAGCAGAGAACTTCTAGCTGTCAGCTCCTTAGGATCTACCTTGCCCAAGGGTCTATTCTTCTTGAAGCAGCCCCATCTAGTTAGTGCTCCATGTGGGAGTTTAAGAGCCAGACAACTCTGGACTGACCTCGATCAAGGTCACGGTGCAGTAGCACCCAACAGCAGCCTTTAGGGTAGGCTGAGGCTCTGGGACCTGTCTCTCAACTTACCTCTATATCCAGTGTCAAGTTCTCCCCTCTTCTGTGGAGGTTTGTTCTTAAACTCCTGCACTATCCTTGCTCAGTCAATATGTGAACTCCCTCTAAGCATTTGCTTCCAGAGAACCCAACCTGTGTCATAAACTCACATTTGGAGAACTAAGTACAAAAAGGAACACCATGGCTTCTCCAGATATGTCTACTTCCTTAGATAAAAAGAACATTGACACTAGATGAGAAATACAAAAATGGTGAGTCACAGGGCATGCAGTACAGAGGACCCAATTTGAAAGAAACATGCACTTTAATCAGAGCAGAATTTTATTTGAAAACATTAAATAAGATTATGAAGTCAAATAACAGTAATTGTAGTGGTTATAAACATATCACATTTGAGATGTGCAAAACACCTCTTAACAACACTTTAAATGTCTTAACTTATATAATCTTCACTATAATCATCACTTAGTTTTTTTTATTACCTCTGTTTTATAGTGAGGAAGCTGAGGCACAGAAAATACATATCACAATGTAGACCATAATCCAGTTAAGATTCTGGCCCAGCCTGGACCCTTACTTCCAAAGGCAGGTCAGACAGATCAGGATTGGCTGCATAGAAATAACAAGCATGTGAAAGGGAGATAAGAAGATGTCCCTGGCCAAGAAAAAAAAGATGTAGATGCAGAAATGTAGACAGATCTTGATAGAAATAGGAAATAAAATGGCCTCTGTGTTAAGGGAACAAGTGATAAGGTCCACACCTACTTCCAACTCACAGTAGTAAACTGCTGTCTATCATCAGTAACGTGTGCCAATAGTTTGATAACATTCCTTTTCCCCTAGACAGAGAGATCCTCTGTGTTAAGCAGTGATACATCCATACGCAATTTTAAACCCCAGGTAAATGCCCCAGTAGGCATCACGTCTACACCTTCCTGTCCTCATTACACGTTCACTCTGCAAACATCATTTCTTAAAATTCTGGGAAATGGGATAAGTATTTTTTGGTCTCCATGTCAATGAGAGAGAGAGGGGGGAGGAAATTGTTTTTCTTTTATCCAACTGTAATGCTGCAGAAAGCCTAGACAAACCCTGAGCCCACTGTGTGCACATCAAGCTAAAGGTACACAGCAAACCACAAATTCACTCCAGCCAACTTAGAAGGCACCATCTCCCAGATTCCCCTGGGAACTACTTGCCCACCCACGAGTTACCACTAAGCAGGAATAACCTAGGTCTATGCTCCAACTCGTTGATGAATTTTTAAACCCTATTCTACCTTCTTCCTCTCTTCAGGAAAAAAATACAAGAAAAAGATGAAGATAGGACTTTTAAAAAGGAATTTGACACTGCAAATTATTCATACTCTAAGTCTTTGGTCAAGAAGGATTTAAATTCGGGTGCCTCTGTTTCTCTGAGCTCTATGTATTATTCAGATGGCTGTGGAAACTGAACCCCACGCTAGAGGCATGGAAGGGAAAACAGCTATTTTCTCTTTTACCATGGAAACCTGCAGCAGCATGGGGTGCTCAGGAGAAATGAACAGCTTTAATAACTTGGGGAGACAGCTGCCTCTACCAAGCCAACGGAATGGAGTTACGGTGCTGCATAAATCACAGGTGTCCAGTGCAGGCTGACTCTTAAGGGTTCAAAAAAACCCCTCTTACTTAAGACAAATCAACATGGTTTATTCCCAAGCCAGATTAAGCATTTCCCCACAAACTTTAATCACCTCTGGGTACCTTAGAACAATCAGCACCCACACCCCCCACGCAAAAATATATTTGTGAATGGACTTTGGTTGTGGCTATGATGCATGCATCCTGAACACACAATCACATCGTCAAAGATTGTCTGTACTTTCTAAGATCATGGATTAGACATATATGCAAATGTTAGAAATGTTAGACCCCCATCAAAAATCAGTCAAAATCTCAACTGGCACCCTGTTTCTTCCAACTATATCACTTCTTCTCATCTCCTGGTCCATCCTTTTATTATGATTCAAACAAGAAAAATAATAATATTTACCTTAGCTCCTAACATACTCCCTTATTCAGAATTGTGTTTTGAAAGTAATGACCTCATCACAAATTAATCCTCCATTGCTCCTAAGGTAAATCTGTATTGAGTGATGACAATTGTTTTCCACTCTTCAATGTGAGTTTTTCTTTTAATTCTCTTTAAAGTAAACTCTGGAAAGAAATGTCTCAGATGCATCTGTGTCCCTAGTGAATAACATCAAATGCTTAATGACAATAAAACATGGATTGAGATGGTTATCTAACTGGATGCCCATGCCTCTTCCTTCCCTTGTCCCTATCCTGCTGAGAGGTTGTTCTTACAGAAAATGGCCCTTCTCATCCCTACACACTGGCTAGTCTGGCTCTCCTGTTCACTGGGTGACACCGAGAGTGAATGTTCTGAGAACCAGGTGTTGGTTGAGACTGCAACTGATCCTGGCTCCCCAGCAAGCCGACTGTGAAAGGTTCCTCCAACAGCTGCAGCAGCAAGGCAGCGTTACAGAGAATTAAATAATCCTGCTTTCTGGCCTGCTCATATGTTTGGATTAGAACCATTTCCTTGGAAAGGGGCTCAACCAAACAAGGTGTCTGCTCTCTGACCACAGGCCCACATCTGTGGGCTGAGGTGCCCTCCAAAACTGTGAACTACCTCCTTTTACTTCTCTACTCCACCAAGACTTGCAGTTGTACAGATGCACTCCTGATTACGTGATAGACTCTCATCTGTCTAAAGCAGGGCTGAGGTTTTGCTTTTGATTTAAATAGTCGTTAAATGTGAAAGCTCTGCTTTGAAAAGCAGGCGGTGTTTCTAATACTGGCTAGAAGATAACTGCTTTCTTGAAATTTTGGGCATGCCTGTGCAATACACAATCACCTACATGTGTGCACCAGGTGAAGATACAGATGAAGGGAAGAGGTGTACTCAATACATTTACATTTACCAAAGACATGACGACATGTCCTGGAGAAATAATTAAAAGATTGCTTTCTGCTGGAGCTTAATGCTGCTGATATGCAAACACCAATGGATTCCCATGAACAAAAGCACAAATCCTCAGGGGATGGGAGATTAAGTTAGTAATAATAAAATAGCCGCAAAGAGATGCTACTGGACCAGCACCAGCTGAGATCCTACTGGAAATGGCAGTTCAGATCCAGGGCCAGATTTATTGGATCATGAACTCTTTAAATGGGAGCCAGCAATGGTCCAACCAGGCGATCCTGAACATGCTAAAGTTCCAGAATTACTATTCTTAATCAATCTGGGACTCAATAGAATCTAATTGGGGGAGAGTGAGGGATATTGTGGAGACTTCTGTGTGCATACGGTGGATTATCAGCCCATCATAATGTAGCCTTATTTCCATAGATCTAATCTTTGCTGCCACTAATGTTTCTCCTGACAGTTGCTTCTACCAGCTTCCTTTTACCTCACAATTATAACACCCCCTCCATGCAACACACAACAGTAATCAGCTAGTGATTTGTAATATGTACAATTCTGTGAATATTCCAATACATCAACTCATCAT
Organism: Ctenodactylus gundi; assembly: GCA_004027205.1. Taxonomy (NCBI): domain Eukaryota; kingdom Metazoa; phylum Chordata; class Mammalia; order Rodentia; family Ctenodactylidae; genus Ctenodactylus; species Ctenodactylus gundi. Next base: position 34,977 of record PVKB01000943.1, on the reverse strand, counting down.
TAAATTCAATTCAAAATCCCTCCAAGATGGGGACAAAAATGTCTCCTAGTCCCACCCACGTTGTGTGGTATATCAACTCAAGACATTTTCTCTAAGATTCATTTTCTATCAGCCTTGTCCAGGTTAAAGGTTGGGATAAGGATATAGTGCTTTTGGTCAAGATTTCTCTACCCAAGCATTTTCCAAAGGTAAAATCATCTCATAGAACAAAATTTTCCATAATATTCACTACTGAGGTGGGTGTCTTCTTTCAATACTAGTAATAAGTTGAAAAGTCATAAACTGTCACAACTCTCTGGAAAGCAATCTGATGTGTTATTTAACTTATTAATAAGCAGGTATTCCAGAGAAGGTGAAAATGATTAATATGTAAGAAAGCTCCATACGATGAATGTAAAAATCAAAACAAATCTACTTTTTAAATAAAACTATTAAGTAAACTACTTCTTCCACAAGATATACCATAATGTGGCCATTTATAAGCAGATATTTGAATACAAGTTATTGATAACAAGACAAAGTCTAGTGAAATCATGAGGATAGGAAATTTTATAAATAGTAAGATGCAGCTTTTTACAAATTGTGAGTTAAGATGCACATGCTCACAATGCTCACATGCACACGCATAGAGAGATAACCACATGAAAGTGATAGGAACTAGTAATATTTTTGTAATGTTACGTGTGGGTAAATTGATGTTCAAGAATAATGTTTGCAATATTTTCAAAATATGTTACTTTTATATAGGGAATTTTATATAGAAAATTTTAATATATAAGATATGCTGTCATTATCTGCCTTAGATAGTTTAGGTAATTAGAAATTTTTTATAGACATAGAGTAAAACGAGCTAAATTTCTAGCTTTAAAAAAACTGATGAATTCTAATTAGCCTTCTAAGAAAGACCTTTATTTAGATATTGGGGAAATATAGTCAAGATTTAGACTGGGTCTTTAGAAGTCAATTTTGCCACTGAAAGAAAAAGCTTGTCAAGGAGCAATGGTTAGCTTGCACCCCATTAACAACTGGTCAAAGCAAGGTATTGACTTGGGATACATTTATAAGGATAACTTCTGGACGCTTCTTCCTGCCTCTCGGACTGTACTTTAAACTCAAGAGCAGGAAGTGGAAAATGTAGATCAAAGGCTACACAGTTGCAGATTAAGTTCAGACATTTAATGCGCAACAGGAAGACTCGGTAACAATATTGTATTGTATTTGGGATTTTTGGCTAAGAGAGTAGATCTTAAGAATTGTTGGCACACACAAAAAAAGAGAGTAACTAAAAAATGAGAATGTTAATTTTTCTTGACTGTATTGCCTATAGTAGCCCTTTCCTTATGTATATCAAAGCATTGTGTTATTTAACTTAAATATATACAAGAAAAAATTTGACGAGAGCAAAGGAATGTGCTATTTACAATCAAGTAGAAGATGCAGTTCATACAGTTTTTAAATGGGGTGAAATAATATTAAACACAAACTATGCATAAGTACACACTTCACACAGTAAAATTATAATACCAATCCTACGCAAACTATCATCTTCACTTTACAGAAAAGGGACTAGAGATCTATAAACATCAGCTACATTGTCCATAGTCTCTTATCAGATGTGGATCAAGGTCTAGCTTGTCTGAGTTACAAAGCCACTTTTAGCATACTGTGTTGTTTCCTAATTTTTGATAGATAAAGATGTTTGACCCATCTTGGTGGACTGGGGAATGCAAGCCAGGCTTTGTAAACATTTGTATTTACCATTTTGCAAAAATAATTCCAAAACAGGATTTTATTTTTCATAGATCATAGACCACTTCCATCTAAATTTCCTCAAAGTATTTTAAGAAGTTAATGATAATAAAGATTAGATTTCTTAAATCCATCTTATGCTTAGTCATGTGGCAATCATTTTACAGGTATTTCATCTAGTAGTTTTCATGACAATAACTATGTATTATTAGGACTATCTACCTTATTTTGCAAATGAGGAAATCGAGATTCAGGGCAAATTATCTGAACTTTTGGTAGATATCGCGGTCAGAATTCAAACATTCTGTCAAACTACCAAGTCTCAGGTCTTGTTTTCTTTGTTCTAGAATATTTCCGGGGGGGGGGGGGGAATCTCCAGCTCCTTCCATCTCTCACTCTGGCATCAAATTTGTGTTTTGGCATAAATAATATCCTGCGTGGTGCTCATCATTAAAGAAAAAGATTGAGAACAAGATTACTGGCCCTTGTAAAATCCTGGGGTTGACTGTGTGCAGATTTTAGAGATAATGGGCAGGTTTGGCATTTTTTCCTCAACATCTTTAGCATAGAGTTCATTAGCAGCTCCGGTTTTCAGTAGTAAAAGTTCCTTCACTCACAAAGAACTCAAACCCTTAGTAGTGCCTCATTAAATACCTAAACATTAGTGACCAACTAAAGTCAACCATGTGTGTTCCAAATGTTTAGCAATCTGCCAACGGAGACCCGTCTGACCGGCAGCCTGGCAATGCCTTCACTGCAACCTCAATCGTTTCCTGTCCTCCTTCAAATTCCTGACTGGTTCCTGAATGACTCTGTACTTGACCTCGGGATTTATTTCATTCACTTCCCCTTCAGACCTGATGCTTGGCCGTCACCCTGGCTACCTCTTTTCACAGTCACTCTCAGTTATTCTTGGGTCAATTATTTGTGTATCGATTTCAGAAAAGCAAGTGTCACACTGTTCCTGAAGAGCGGTGTTCTCTATGGGTTCTCCTCCAATGAATGGGGACAGACATAAGAATGGGGGAGGAGGGGGGGCTACACGGCAGAGCAAGGGAAATTACAAAGAACCAGAAAGTACCAATCCAGCAAAAGCCATCCAGATCCATACATTTTGAACATTAATTGGGTAAAAATATATACGCAACCCATTCACAATCTCTGAATTGCACAATTAATCTTTGAAGTTGATTACTTGAATTTCTATCAAACATGAATTCGGGAAGAGCAGGGTCAGTAGGGGAAAGGAACTCACCCTAGGAGTATGTCTTGCCCCTAGAGTTCTTCCCTCTTTTATCCTGAAGCAGCAGGGGAGCTCCAGGTCACCATTCTACCAGTCATCATACTTTTTTTTTTTTTTTAAAAAAAGAACAAATAGTAAGAAGAATAACTCAGGAGCCAGACTGCCTGAATCGGGATCCTGGCTCCAAGATTTACTAGCTGGTTAACCATGGGTGAGTTACTTACTCATCCCTCAGATCTGTGAAATGGACCACTTAAGGCTAGTGCTATCTCATAGCTCTGCTGTAAATTACTTACAACAATGCCTGGCACAACATAAAGACTCTGAATCAGTGAACAATCATTGTGTGACCGGCTGAAGTGCCTCAGGAAGCTTCTGACGCTAGTAAAATGACCTTCGTATAATAGCCTAGCCAAGCAGAGGATACTACAATGGAAAAATCTAGAACCCATTGTATGTTTCTTGGAAAAGCACTGGTGCAGATAGCACAAGAGTAGTTAAGCCACAGGTCTCTCTACCTGACAGCAGGGGTGAGAATGGTCCTCAGGGTGGCAGAGGCAAGCAGCCACCCTGCAGCTAGGCGGTACGTCCCACCTGAAGGGTAGGCAGCCAAGGTAAAATGGCCAGTCTTATCCCGCTTTCCTACTCTGGGAGGATGAGTCCCTGTCACATTTCTTTTCCTCCTTTCTTCCTGGACGTCATCCTAATTTTAAAATACATTGCCACTGGCATCCAACTCATGCTTCTCTTTCCTCAGAGCCCACGTGAGAAAATTGCTTTTCCCTCCCTGACTCCAACTAAACATCAACATTTTACAAAGAAATCATTCCAATCAAACTAATTCACAGGACAGTGTCCATGACTGATCACCTCATTTGTGGTTTAAACATTTTCTTAAGGCAAGAACTGCCAGCCTCTCTATACAGCATCTTTAAAAACACAGTTTATAGCTCACTAACTCTTTAATGAACCCAGATAATTATTACTAATAAAATAAAATCTGTTAAAATAAAAAAATAAGTAAAAGAAATAAAGAGTAGATACTATGGAGTGCGTGTGTGCAAACACACAAATGTAAGTGAACTGCATTTTAATATAAAATGGATTTTTATTGGCATTGACCATGTTCAAAAAAAGTTGAAGAAATGCTGATTTAATGGAAAGTCCCATAGACTGATAAGCTTGAGTTCTGCCCTAATGGGAGTTGCGATGCATTTCCTTCCTTTTTTTCTTTGTCATTTCATTCCTTTCTTCTTTTCCCTCTCTCTTTTTTCACTCCTCTTCCCTCCCGTCTATTCATCAAAAGTTTATGGAGAGTCTAAAAGGAGACTCAGACACTTCCAGGGAGCCAAAGCATGGAAGTGAATAAAACCCACAAACCTCACACTGTCTGGGATACAGGAACTAACATTCTAAAGTGGAAAGTAAGGTGTTAAAAATATGCACACAAACGTGAATAACGCAGAGATGAATGTTGTGGAGAATAAGCGGGGGGGGGGGGGGAGCAGGAGTAAAAGTTACATTGGAGAGGAACTTTTTCTCTGATACAAAGGCATTTAAGCAAATCTGAAAGAAGCAAGAGAGAAAAACCATGAAAATATTTGAGGCATGAGTTCCAAGCAAAGAAAGCAGTAGAGCAAAGGCGCTGTGATGATAATCTACTGGTGTCGGGAAACAGAAGAACAAGAATGCTGGAGTTGGGGCTGGAATGAGGGAAGAGTGGTCAGGAAACGAGATGAGATGAGAGATCGAGATCATGCACTGATCAGGAACAAGAAAAGGGCTCTGGCTTGCGCTCCAAGAAAGGCACAGACCCTAACTAGGCGCTCGCAGCAGCGGGCTGACATAATCTGCATAACTTTTCTAAGGGAACGACAGGGCTTCTCAGGGAAAACAAAATGCAGGGACGCAAAGGAGGCCTAGGTGCAGGATAGGGAATATTTGGGTGATCTAGGGAGTAACCATGAGAGGTGCTAGAGCCACAAAGGAAGCAGCGAAGTACTGAGATGTGCTCAGATTTGGGATGTATTTTGAGAGAGTATCTGACACAGTAAACATGAGAAAGAAAGAAAATTAAAAGATAAGAACAATTCCAAGGACTTCCTGAAAATCAGAAAGATAGAATTGCCATTCTTGAGAGGGAGAAGCGTGCAGGCAAGGCAGAGTTTTTTTTTTTTTTTTTTTGGGGAAATAAAGGCGCCCACTCTGTGTATGTGAAGGTTGGATTGCCATCAACCCCCTAACTGGAGATGCCCAATGGACTACTGGACACACAGGCAAAAGATTCAGAATTCAGGCTCAGAATACAGATATAGATTTGGGAGCTTCAGTATACAACTAGCACTTAAATTCACAAGGCTGTATGAGATCACCAAGAAAGTATACATAAATAAAGAAGAAAAAATATTCAGACAGTGAGGTAATGTTCAGGCAGATTATAATCTCTTCATACCCACCAGATGGCTAAAGACCCTTTTTATGTAAGGTGCCATCCACAAATATCTGGAACTCTGCATCAGGAAGAGTTTCATTCCTTTCTTCAGTAAATATTTATTGACCGCCAGTGGGTGCCAGGCCTTCCCCAGCCTCAAACAGAAAAAAATAAATAAATAAATAAAAAGATATCTGGAAAGAAGTGATTCTTTAATGTACACAAAACTCAAAGTGGTGTTATTTCTACAGGAAAAAAGAAGTATTTCTCTGTCTTTCTTCTGCCTGAGAGCAACTCAACAATGAGGTTGTAGACACGAAAGGGCATCAGTGGGGCCAGGATTGAACCCTTCTCTTGCAGGATCACACTCAAAAATTCAATTTTTTGCTTTCCTTTGGGGTTAACCACCTTATTTAACCACACCCACTCTCATCTCACCTCTCACCTCACGAAACTCTAAAACTTCCTCAAGGAGTGTCTACTTGATGGACCTGCCTCACCAGATAGTCTTCCTGTATCTCTGTCCTTAAGCGTTTTTCTCTCAAGGCATCCATCGAAAGGTGTTGAGTTGGCTGTGAGTAGAAAGACCCAGAAAAGTGGTCCTTAACCAGCATGGCAAATGGGAAACCTCAGCACCGAGCAATAAGAAGCAACAGGAACATCTCAGTTGAATGAAGAGTCCTGGGCTTTTAATTACCATTGCCTAGGAGTCCCTGGCTGTTCACAGGTGACCCTTGCGGGTAACCGACAGAAACAAATCACTCCTGTCAAGCCCCTGGACTCAAGGAAGCAAAAGACTCTCCTGTTGAAATAAGCACTTTTCCTGATGCCTCTTCCTCCTCTTGAAAGGTTGTTCATAGTGTATATTTAATGGTGCAAGTGCGGTATGAGCTTCTGTGTGTGAGTACTCGGGGTGCTGTACACTGAGCGACACATGATATCTGTGCAGGGGGGTGTCCATGAGTGGTGTAAAAGTGGGTCTAAATTTGTATCCCTACTGTACAGCACCCAGATGGGGGAGAACTGTAATAAAGCCAAGAATCATTAGTGAGAAACTTCCTACCACCTTTGGAAGACAAAGTAGGGCTGACGTGTGGGTGAATCACTGATTTAGATATTAGTGATCAACATCTAAACAAGGAGCCCAAGCAAACAGTATGAGCTAAAATCGGAGCTAAATTGCTGGGTTTCCCTTCCAATGAGGTGGTGTGTTTACCAAGCAAGCTGTGATGGAGTCACATGCCACAGCTGTACCTGCCTGCTGCCAGGAGGGGCTGCTACCATCTTGGGCCCTTTCCAAAAAGCACTTTTGGAATCACTGCATGTTCCCAAAACAAAACAATAGCAATAACAAAACCACTTCATGTTTTCTTGAGACAGGAGGAGAGGACTCCAGAGGTAGGCAGTTCTCACAAGATAGAGGGAATGGACGGCTTGAAAATCTGGGTCCTTTGTAAACAGTTTGGGGAATATTTTAGTGACAACTACCACTGTAGGCCCTGACTCCATCATACTCAAATGGAGAACCACTGGACTATACTAAAAAGGAAAAAAATATACATGTCAGGACATTTGAATCCTACCGTGGAACTGGCAAACAACATAAGTTCTTTTCCTCAACCACCATGGAAAATGAAGAACTGAAACTCAGATGACTGTCACAGAAGCAGACTTAGAAAAATAACCAAGCCTCTGTGTCTTTAAATTTTTCTTAATTTTTTATCATTAAAATAATACCTGATACAAATATGTTTTCAAACTGCAGAAAATATAAAAGAGTAAAGCTTCTTTCTCAAGAATTTAGAATTAGTTTGTAAGGGTAATTATGTATTGCCATGCATGTTCTTCCAGAGTCAATCATTCACACATAAATTTATTCTTATCATTAAAAATATAGATAGTGTCACTGTACACACACACACACACAGAGAGACACACACACACGCGCGCGTATAAAGCATTTTTTCATTTGTCAATATACTTGTACAGTTTTACTCTTGGTACATGCCCTCCACACAGAATTATCTTGAACAAATCCATACATGCAAATGTGTTTAGCCAGTTGGCTGCTGATCAAATGAGTAGATGATTTCAAACTCAAATCTCTGGATTTTACATACCAGCTTCTCTGGCTTACAAACTCTATTGCTGAAGTCAGAGAAGAGTTCCAGGCCAGCCTCAGGCCAAGTAGGAGGGTTTTTTAATGTATGTATTTATTTATTTTTACAACCTTCACTGCCAGGTAAGATTTGAGCCCTTCACACTCATCTCTGAGCTCCTCATGGGCTCTGTTTCCCCACAGAGCGAAGAGGTACTGGCAGTGAACTGGAAAACATGACTACATCTTTACCTTAGACTGCCTGAATTCCCACAACTCTGGAAACCATTCACCAGAGCACCTAAAACTATTTGACATCATGAAGTTTAAGCTGCTTGCTGAATTTCCCTCTTTCAGCCAGGATTTGATGACATCTAGACACACATATAGGGATATATTAAAAAAAACTAATTTTTATAAAGACATCTTAAACTACTACCACGTGCCTCCCATAGCCTTTTCCGAAAGGAATGTGTTTATTTCAAACTAGTATAAGATTCCTGCTAAAGTTTTGATGGAAATGATCTTCATTTTTCCATGTTGTCTGAAATAGAAATGAAATTTAAAAACATTAAATTCAATTGTTTTGAACACACCCAGGTTAAAGTTTGAATACAATGTGATATATATATATGTACCAATTCCCCAAACTGAATGTAAACATGGGGAATACAAAGAATAATTTGGAGGGGAAAAAAATAAAAGCATGGAAGAAAAAAAAAAGGCTCAAGTTCGACTTAGGCCCTGGGAAACAAAATACCCAGTCATCTCTGAGTGGAATTAGCTGCGTGAGGACAGTTAACAGTCGCTCCTGACGCACCAGCGGGCCTGGGCAGTCAGGGTCTACACCGTCTCTCCCAAGGAGATTCAGTAGTTTCCAGTGTCCATGAGGCCAGGCCCAGATGGAGCCTTCTAGGGCAATATGGCAATAAATACATGCTCGACTTTCCTCCCATTCAAATCTGCAATCCATGACGAGCAAACATGATCTTCCCCCAACACTCCCCTCCATGTGGTAGTGCAATCACTTTAGACGGAGCCAGCTTTGCCTGGAGGAGTTCGAGGTCAGCTCATCTTGCTGTCCTTAATGTCTGCTTAGTGGTAGTTGGTTGCCACTTTTACCATAAGGGCACCTGACTCCAGACTTCTACCTGATGAGAAAAGCTAGTGTGTGTGCTCTCACTCTCTCTCTCCTCATCCCTCCCTCCCTCACTCATCCTTCTCTCTCACCAGCTGTGAAGCCCCTCTCTCCTGTCCCGTTGGAGCTTGCTTCCACCCTGCCATCGAACACAGAGGGCAGCAGGCCAGCCTCAAAGACTAAATTGTAACCTCCCTGAGTCGGACTGTGATTTGTTCCCTCTTGAATGTTCAGAACCTCACGCTGAATAGGTACATGATTTGGTGAGGCAGTTAAAGATCCACGTGCTACCATTTTACACGGATGTCTGGGCCCCTGACTCCTCCTACATCACCCATTTTCCATTATCTCTGTTTTCTCATCTACGAAACAGAGAATTCTTCTCATCTATCTGTTATTCAAAGCATTTTAAAAGACACACAGCTCTTTCTAGGGAACAAGATAGACTAATTCTAAAAAACAACTCTGATGAAATTATAAAGGATGAGAAATAATATATAGTTATTTTGAGACACAGGGACAATAAGGATACATTGCTTCAACGCACATTCCTATGTGGTGATCACAACGTGGTGCTGAGTCACTGAATTTGTTTCCTCATTTATACACTCGCTCATCCTTTCACGCACACATGGAGCGCTGCATGCTCAATGAGACTACACCCAACCTTCAAGGGGCCAAGAGTCTGGCCGAGCAAACTAAGGGCTAAATGAGTACTAACCAGATGATGAATTGCAGCTGTGACAGACGTGGCTGTCTGGAAAGGCACCTCATGCAACTGTCCGTGTGAGATGGCCCTGAGGTGGTTCCTAGAGCCAGGGCAGGAGTCAGCGGAGGACGTGAGAAGCAACAGCATTGCTGGAGAGACCCTGAAGGTCCACAGAGAAGCAGGAGCAGTTTAATGCAGCCATGGCCTGGGATTAACAGCACTTTCGTTTTGCACTTTTAGTTTTATTTTCATGGATTTTTAGACAGAATGCGCACAGTCCAGAACACCGAAGGGGCCCAGCCTGACTCTATTATTTCTTTCTCTCATTTTCTTCTCCTTTCCTCTTCCTGAATACTAGTCAGCCCCTTGAAGGAATTTAAGTTGTCTAAAATCAGAAATCAAGAAAAGTGACTCAAAAGATAAAGACAGAGGACAGATCTCAGAGGTCTTGCAGAGCCATAGAAAGGGGCCTGCATTTTCCTCTGAGATTCTGAAGTGCCTATGAAGGGCTTCAAGCAGAGGAGTGACTTAGCTCAATTTTCTCTATAGATCGGGGCTTGCCAATTTCTTTCCTGCAAAGTGCTATATTATAAACATTTTGGACTCTGCGGGTGGCCCTACATACACTGTGATAACGGCACACCTCCAGGAGGAGTGTGGAAACAGGTATAGACAATAGGTAAACAAGTGAGTTTGGATGTATTCCAGCAAAACTTTATCTACAGGCTCTGAATTTTGAGTTGCACAGAATTTTCACATGATACAAAATACAATTTTATGTTTTATTTATTTATTTTTGCAGTATTGAGAACTGAGTGCAGGACTTTTGCACTAGGCTACATCCACAAGGTTTTTGTATGTTTTATTTTGAAACAGGGTCTAAGTTCCTCTGTTGTCCAGATGGGCTTGAACTCACCACCCTTCTGTTTCAATCTCCCAAAGTGCTGGGGTTACAGGTTGGTGCCATTATGCTCACCTCGCTTAATTTTTAGCCACTTACAAATGCACAAACCCTTCTGAGCTTGTGATCTGAACAACAACAACAACAACAAAAACACAAAAACAATCAAACAACAAAACAAAACAAAACAAAAACAGGTGGTGGGCTGGATTTGATCCTCATTTATTTTCCAGCCTCTGTTTGTATTTATGTATGTATTTTTTTTTTTTTTTTTTGTGGTACGAGCAGCTGAGCCCAAGACCTTTGCACTGAGCGACATCCTTAGTTAATTTTGTTCTATTTCGACACAGAGTCTTACCTATGGGGTCTTGTGGTGGGGCAACGAGGCAACTTGGCTTTCTCCGTGTGGGGGCAGCATGACCTTGAGAGCAGTAGGGCATAAGGCACACATGTGAACTCTGGCACTACCTTGTAACTTCAAGCACCACCCTATAACTTTGGCGTCACTGCCCTGCCACCCTGAAGTCCTCAATCACAATTATCTGGTGCCTCTTAGGACAAACAAAAGGTTCAAAACTGTATGTGACAGGGAACCTCCCTTGTTCCCGGCCCAGCCTCCAGATAGCAATCCCCTGTGTCAAAGTGACAGCACTAATAAAGCTGCTTCCAGTTTAAGCCTCCATGTCACACTTCTTTGTCCATGTATCACGCGCAGTACCTAAGCCATAACTCCTGTGTGGAGCTCAGCTGTTCCCCCACACAGCTCAACTCTCCGTGTATGACCTTGGTTCACAGATGCTCATTCCCTAATTCTTTTCCGGCCGTTACAACCTGACCTCTCCAGCCCCAACTTAACAACTTTGCAGACCTCAGCATTAGGCCAACTGATTCTGAAGCCCTCAATCTGCAGGCACCTGTCTCCACTAATCTGTAGCTCACCCACCTGGTCTCCAAACCTCATAGGCAAATCTGCTTTATCCTCTTTGACCCAGTCTCCAACTCACACGCCAGCTAACAGCCCAGTCCCTGACACTCATGCTGGCTAATCTGCCCGTACTACAGGAAAACACTGCTCACCCCACTATCAGCACTTTCTGTCTCTTTTTTATCATCTCTGTTTCTCCTTTTCATTCCTTTTTCCTTTTATTCCCTTTGCCCCATTCTTATCACTTTTATGCCACTCTTACCCCTTTATCCAAAGCCCTTTTAGCCCTGCCTTACCCCTTATGCCTTACACCTGGCTTTATCCCTGGACCTGTGAGTCAGGTATGGAAGGCCCTACGCATAGGGTCTTGGGGACAATAAACTTTCACTCCAAATTCTCTTGTTCCTGGTCATATATTTGGTTCTGCCAGGCTCCTCTTTGACCTAGCCTTAGCAAGTTGCTAAATTGCCCAGATTGGGCTTTAACTTCAAATTCTCCTGCCTTAGCCTCTCAGAGTGCTCGGATTACAGGCCTGTGTCAACATCCCAGCTCAGCCTCTGGTTTAGATGGAGCATTCTGGAAGCAGTGACAAAGGGTGGAGATTGTAGCACTGAAGGTGGAGGCGCCACTTAGAAGGTAACTGTAGTGCCCAGGTGAGACACCCAGCTTTGGAAAGAAGAGAGGAAGAGAATCAGTTGCAGAAACTATGGTCACTGAGTGTAGGAGAGATAGCGGAGAGCTGCGTCAAGGATAGTCCTTCCCTCCCCCCACACCAGGTTTCCATCGTGAACAAGGGAACCAAATATTGGTCTTTGCAGGAAGAATTCGGGAGATGTAGGCTCAAAGGTGGAATGGAAACAAGAAGCCCTCCCTTAGACATGGATTTTCTTTGGAGAGACTATAGCGTACAAAGGTAGAGATGAAGGAGGCAATGGTACCACCTGGAGCTGTTGCTGAGAATAAACACAGGGTTTTATTAGACTTTAGGAACTGGGTTAGGGAGGGACAGCTAAAAGAGAAATCTTGTCAATCTCTGCTTCAAGAGGGAATTCAATCTAATTGATCTAGATCAGTAAGAATTTCTCCTCTCCCTCTTTTCAGGAGTTTAACTTACGCTAAACACATACAGTTCCCCTCTGGGTCTGCTCAAGAGGTTAGAGGCCTATTGGCGATCTCCATAAACCGATCTTGTAAAGCTTTAAAATTTTCTCATCTCCACAGAAATTGCTTCTTGACAAATTTGCCAATGCTACACAGGGACAACTGTGTCAAACATCCCTGTGTATGTTCTGTTATTATCGATCCCCTCACCATGAGCACAGCCGGGTTACAGGCAATGAGGCTCTCCCAGAAGACACATGTTCAACCCTCTCTTGTCCTAACCCATGTTCACTTACCTTTGCCATTTAGCAGTGCCTTCAACTCTGACACTGCCACAGAACACCAGGGGCAAGGAAGTCCTAAACCCAATGGTGTAAAAATTGGCGTGGATTTATATATTCATCCGGATAGATACTGAGGAATAAGGATTCTAAGTGTTATGTGGTTAAAAGCACAAACCCGAGTTGGAGTACTTGCTCTATCACTTAGGTGCTTCTTAACCCCCTAAAAGTTTTGAACCTCTTCAAGCCTACTTCGCTCATCCCTGTAATGGTAGTACAAAGAGTGCCTAGCCCCTCAGGTTATGGGAAAGATGAAATGACTCAGTATTTTCAAAGCATGTTAAACAGTGCCAGGCATACAGTGCTACATGGATGCCATGTACTCTTCATTCCATGGCTGGAATTTCTTATCTTCAACCAGTCACTTATTAAACTGCCAGTTCATAGAGTAACTGTACCCTGAAGGTCATCCTTGAAACTTGGTCCTCTTGCTTCCGAATTTAGTTAGGCCTTGTCTCCAAAGTTCTGTAGGGTGCCTTATATCAATACCACGTTGGACCATCTATATCTGAAGATGTTCCTTTTATTCTCCGCTAAATCAAAGAAGAAATTTCCCCCAAGACCCCAACAGCCTCATGATGGACGGGAAATGGAGTACAGTCAGTGGAACAATCTTTCTCCCTGAAAAGGGCCTAGTTGCTATAAGCTAACCACAAAAATGGGGAGCTTCTTCCTGCACTCCCACAGTTCCTTTCTCATAGTAGATGGGGAGAGGACTGCCACATGAGGTGTCCTAAACACTACAGCAGTGCACATGATCCTGTCTATGGTGAAAATGCAGGGGGGCTTTCATGGTATGTGAGCTTCCTAGACCTACCATAACATTACCACAAATGGCTTCAAACAACAGAAATGTTTTCTGTCACATATCTGGAGGATAAAAGTTCAAAATTAAGGGCTATCCAGGGCCCTGTTGCTAGTGAAGGCTCTGGAGAAGAGCCGCCTCTGCCTGCCTTAGTTTCTGCTGGTTGCTGACAAACCTTGCTGTCCCCTGGCTTACACAGCTGCTTCACGCCAATATCCCCTGCTGTCATCACACAGTTTTCTTGCCATGTGTCAGTGTGTGTACAAATCTACTCCTTCATCAGTTATTGGATTAGGGCCCACGTTCATCATGACCTCATCTTACCTCGATTACAACTGCAAGGACCCTATATTCAAATAAGGCCACATTTATAAGTACAAAAGATTAGGACTTCAACACAGCTTTTTGGGAAATACAACTACTCAAAACAGATGGCAAGTGTTTCTTCTGCAGTGCAAACTCTGATCTTCTAAATTCTAATTCTGGTAGAATTATATGAGAAAAATTGTGAGGCCCAATAGGACCCAGCAGGAGGGAGCCCCACGACCAGTTACTGGTGTCTACCAGGAGTTGCAAAGCACTCTCAAGCTCTCCTGCCAGGTGTCTGCCTTCACAGGTGCAGTAAATGGGAGACCACAGGGAAGAGAGATGCACTGCGGAAGTGGGGAACTGGGGATTTGGACTGGCAGCAGGAAGATATTGATTGGTTTTGGGAAGAAGGCAAGCACTTCAAGGAGCCATTTCTAAGTGCCAGGCATTCTGGATAATTAGATAACGCAAACATTATTGTGCATGTAAGACACACTTCACTGATCTTGAGGCAGGCCCAGCCTTGACTATATTTACTAAAAATCTGTGACAGGAGAGAGAGAACTCAGGCAGTGATTGTGGAAAAATAAGCTCCCGGGAAGTACTATTGTCTTAGTTACTTTTTCATTGCTGTGACTCCATACCCGACACCTACAAATTTAGGAAAGGTTTATTTAAGCTCACAGTTTCAGATGGTCACCATTCATTCAGGGCGGCCAGCAGCAGAGTACAGGACAGAGGCAGAAGTGGAGGCAGCTTCTCCGGACATCACACACAGGAAGGCTAGCGGAGGCTAGTCTCAGTCCTCTAGGAAGGCAGGTGCAGCTTATATATCCTTTCAGGTCTCCGCCCAGTAATTAGTCCCTCCTGCATCCAGCTGAGGCCACTACACACCGTTAATCCTAACTCACGCGCCTTTAGTCTTAACTGTAATCCACCCTCCTGACTAGACCCTAATCCACCAACATCACATGGTTCCATAGTCAATCCATAACATCAAAATACATGACACTTTTGGGGGACACTCCAGATCCTAACCACAACAACTATCAATCTCCTCTTGCTCTCCCTGGGTGAGAAGCCAGGATCAGCAATGCCTCCACATGCACAGGGCATGACCTCAAAAATGTAAGGGCAGATGTGCTTTCTCAAAGCCCTTAGGGAAAAAATCCAATTCACTAATCAATGCTTGGCAAAGATATTGATTTCAATTCATCATATAACCTGTTGTGGAGTAGAGGAACACAAAAGGATTGCTGAAAAGCTGAGAGTAGCTCTGCCTTCTGTCAGTTCTACTGACTAGATGGAGTTTAAACTTTACTGGCTGGGCTCAACTGCTACCTCTTCTCGATAAGGTATTCTGCTTGCTCACATCTGGAAAAGGTAGGGATCTCCGAGGGAAACCATTTAAGGGTGTGTTCAGAAAGCTCAGCTTGGAAGTGATTAATTGTGTGTATGGGGAGGGTACCATAACTAAATAACAGATTTGCTTAGGGAACCAATTGCTCTTTTTCACATATCTAAGCAGCTAGAATCTTGAGATGAAATGTACTTGAGGTAGTGTGTACCTATAATCCTAGAACTCTGAGCGGCCGAGGCGGGAGGATTACAAATTCAAGCCTAGCCTGGGCAAATTCGTGGCTTACTAGGACTCTGTATCAACACATACACTCACACGTGTGCATGTGTGTGCATGCACGCCCGTGCACACACATGCACACACACGATACAGAGGGAGAAGAGAGAGAGGAATTATGCTCTTTTAATTCCATAAGCATTGCCAGAAAGATTTCTGATCAAGGTCCTGAAGATCAGAGATCAGAATAAGAGAAAGAGAAAGCAAGAAAGGAGAGAGAGAGGAGGAGAGAGAGAGCGAGAAAGACACATACAGATCTGGCACACCCTAAAGCAAATGCAAAACTCTTTGTTTCAAGGCCACAGCCTGAAACAATGAACTATATGGGTGATTTTGAGAAGTATTTTTATGTCTGCTAAAGCAGAGCTCACTGTGTTACAAGCTGTGAGACTAGGACTTGTCTGTAAATTGGCAGAAAATGAAGTTTCACTAGAAATCCACTTACTGGCAGGTGCCATTGACACCTGTACTTGATTGGTGGCATGTCTTAATTATGTTCTCATTGCTGGGACAGAGTACCCAACCTTCACAACTTTAGGTAGAAAAAATGTGTTTTAGTTCATAGCTGCAGAAGGTCACAGTACATTCACAGGTGAGTGGCTGGAAACAGTGGAATGGGGCCAGAGCTAGAACCAGAGAAAGAGCTCATCACAGTATGGGACAACAGAGCCAAGTCAGAGAGAAAGGGCAGAGGCAGCCACACCTCTACAGGTCAAGCTCCAAGCTTTGTGCCCCTCCAGCCAGGCCCCACCCCCAACAGTACACAGTATCCATAGATACACGAGGCTTTGGGGACACTCCAGACCTAAACCACAACACTCCACCTCAGGCCCCCAAAAGATTCATTTTTATCTCCCTGTGAAAAATAGATATAGGCCTTCTCTAAGAGTTGCCAAAGTTTTAACAGTTTCAACAGTGCAAAAGAAAAAATGTCAAGTTCAGGAGCTGGAGGAATGGCTCAGTGGTTTAAATGCTTGCCCAGCAAGCACTAAATACCTGAGTTCGATTCCCCAGCACCACATAAGCCAGACCTGGTGGCACATGCCTATAATCCCAGCATTCAGGAGCCTGAGGTGAGAGAATTGCTGTGAGTCCAAGCCTGGTCTCCATAGTGAGTTCAGGACCAGGGTGGGCTACAGAGTGAGATCTTAAAAAAAAAAAGTCAAGTCCAAAGTCCCTAGAGATGCAAGGCAAATTCTTACCTGTTAGCTTCTGTGAAAAAAAAAAAAGAGTTAATTACTGCTGACATAAAATGGCACAGGGTAAATATTCCCATTTAAAAAGGGAGGAATGGAAAGATAAAAGCCAACTGAACAAAACAAGTTGTAAATCCAACAGAGCAAAGATTAAGTTCTGTAGCTCCATGTCCAGAACCCAAGGTATACTGTGGACTCCAAAGGGTGGCCCCACCCCACGCCTTCCCTCCTGCTACAGCCTCCATCTTTTCTCCTTTGGCTGGCCTTATTCACAGCCTTCAGACTTCCACAGGAGACAATCCGTGCTCCTGGCTTCTCCAACTTCTGAGGGTCTCCACTGCACCTTAGCTTCTCTCCTACAATGTCATACACACCCCTCCCAGGTGCACACTGCAAGGTCTCCAAAGTCTTCTGAAATATGAGTGGAAGCCTCAATGAACCCACAACTCCTAGACTGTGCAAGCCTCTAAAGTCAGGACAGAGTGGATGTCACCAAGTTCTGCCACTGGCTTGACTAGTAATCTAGGCTCTTTGGAGAATCACTGCTGAGGTCTCTGAGTTTTTAGATGATGGAATTCAGGGCAGCTTATCCTTTAAAAACATTTTTCTCTTTGGCCCTGGGGTACACTTCTCAGAACAAAGTCTTTTGTCTTTCCACCCTTGAGTTGGTAAAGGGTGAGGTTTTGTTAATTTTTGAGATGTCTTCAAGGCATTTTCCTATAGTATTGATATAAACATTTAGCCTCTTTTTTAATATTAATCACTGTAACTTCCATGTGCTCAATTGCTGCACCACTTTGGGCCCTTTCAGCTTAGCAAAACCACAAACTTCTTATATCATTTTTCTCTGCCATTTTTCCTGTCTTTCTCCATAGAGTTAGCTAAAAGCTGTAGCCATACTATGAAATTTCCTTCACCAGATTAGTAGTTCCCTGCCCTTTTTCTCAGTTTCAGTCAAAGTCTGTGGACAAGGGCAAAATGTTGACCAACTTTCTGCCAGAGAGTAGCAGAGATGGTTTTTAGAGCACCTGCCAATACAGTCCTCCTTCCCATCTGAAACTTCTGGAGCCTGGCATTTCCAACCCACATTTCTATTAGCATTCTGATCTTCTGAGCTTGAGCAATAATCTCCCGTCAATCTCAGCTCATATGACTTCAAGGCTTTTCCAGCCAGAATCCTCAAAACTTCCTGAAGTCCTCCCACAAACCAGTTTCAAAAGCTTCTAAATCACATAGTCAAGTAAAATCACAGCAACAACCTCACTTCTCTGGTATCAATTTCTGTCTTAGTTATTTTTTCTTTGCCGGGACTGAATACCTGGCATCCACAAGTTTAGAGAAGAAAGATTTATTTTAGCTCACAATTTTGGAAGATTACAGTTTCATAGGTGGGCAGCTGGAAATAGTGACATTAGGCCAGAGCCAGAGAAAGAGAGACAGCTAGCTCTTCATGGTATAGTAGAACAGAGCAAACTCAAGGAGGAAAGGGAGAGTCAGCACACACCTCTCCAGGGCAAGAACCAAGCAGCCACTCATCCAATCAGACCCCTTCTCCCAGTGGTATAGTATTCACAGATACAGGAGTCTTCGGGGGAAACTCCAGGCCCAAATCATAATATGGCACTTTTACTCATGATTTGAGCAATCTTCAGAGAAAGGCTTTGCACATGGAGCCCTGATTATAGCAGTCAGATCAGCAAGGCCCCTTGTGTGAAGCTGGGCCCATACCAAGGCCTGGCATACACATTCAGGACTGTGGCATGGGGACAGAGGCACTCATTCTGATGGAGTCACTGAGGAAGGCCTGGCTCACCTTCAGGGCTCCTTTGGTTTTTGTTTGCCCCAAGGCTGGCAGCACCAGGGTGAAAGCAGACCTATCATTTTCCTACAGGGACATTCTGAGTCTATGTTCTGAGGCATACACATCCTGTTGCATGCATTTTCATTTCTACTTCTAACTTTATGTTTGTTTTCTTGTGAAAAGTGACTTAACTCTGACCTCCACTGTTTCAACAGCCTCCTCTTCTCCAGGAAGATGTAGGTCATTTTTTGGTATCCATTCAAGTCCTTTGAAAAAAACTATCAAGGAGCCATGCCCACAATGGCACAGGCTGATAATCCCAGTACAACAAAAGGCTAAGTCACGAGAATTACAAGTTTAAGCTCAGCCTGGACAATTTAGTGACTCACCAAGACCTCGTCTCAAAAATCAAAACCAAAAATGGGCTAGGCGTATGACTCAATTGGAAGGCCCTGGAATTGGTCCCCAATACTACAAAAAAAAAGTGGCATAACATTTTTATCTAACATAAGCACATCTTACCACAGACTTTAAATCATCTCTGCTATTTATAATATCTCCAATATAAATGCAATTGTTACATTTACACTTATTATTTAGTCAACAATGACAAGAAAACTGTCTACACGCAAGGTAAAGATGCTTTTCCCAAAATTATTATTTTTATTAGTATGTGTTTGTGATACACAGTAACCACACACCCAAAGCTCTAGGTTCAGTCCTCAGTACTGGCATGAAGTAACAATAATAATAATAGCAGTTGCATTCAGCTTGAGGAATTGGTGCAGACGCATATTGTATGTTCATCTTTTTACTTTCTTTCCCCTTTGCCCCCTTTCACTCCTCATGTCCTCTTTCCCTCTCCACAAAAATTAACCTTTCTATTTTCTTCACTTAATCTTTTACTTCACTTTTTTATAATTTGTTTTTTTAATTAAAGAAATCATATACTACTTAACCTTCTGTGTGATTCATTTTGTTTAGCATGACAGTACATCCATTGTTTTTACATATGATTCACATTTATCTTTATGGCAGAATGATACTCCACTGTGTACATATACCATACCACATCTTTTGATGCATATATTGGCTGCTTCCAAGACTTAGCTATTAAGCATTGTATTGCTAAAAATGTGGGTATGAATGTATCACTTCAAGGATGTCTTTAAATCTTTTGGGAAGATTCCTGAAAGAGGAATAGGTAGGTGAAATGAAAAAAAAAAAACTATTTTCAGTTTTTTGAGGAATTTTCATACTGATTTCCTTAATGGTTGTACCAGTTTATGGTCCCACCAACAATGTCAAAGGGTTTCTTTCTCTCCACAACCTCACCAGCACCTTTTATTTTTTGAGTTCTTGATAAAAGCCATTCTTATTAGGATAAGATGAGACCTCAGAGCTGTTTTGATTAGAATTTTAGTAAAGATTTTTTAAAAATACATTTTCCATCTATGATTGGTAGAATTCAAGGATTTGGAACCCAGTGGTCCCTATGGCTGACTGCAATTCACCTCTCCTTCCTCAGCCTGCCCGCCCAGAGATTCCCATCAGAACCAACCTGGACTTCACACAGACTGAATGGTTGTAAGGCAAGTTAGCTATGTTTGGGCATTTGGGAAGAAACAAAAGTGGGCCTTTTGCAATAAAAGACAGCCTCGCCTTTGAATGAATAATTTGTGAAATATTTCATTTAATTGCCATTGCCTGATTATGCAACCGTGAAGACTCCTTCATGTATTCGTTTATTTATTCATTCATATATTCATATATTTTAGGTACTGACAATGTGGCAGGCATAGTTCAACACCGAGAATACAGTGATAAACAAGTTTTGTTTTTGTTGTAAATCCCTACTCAGAAGTAACTTAAAAACATTTTTTTGCAAGTGGGAATATGCTGAGGCAGAAACAAGGTTGGTATTACAGGCAGGAAGAAGGCGAGAGCAGTGATGGAGAGAAAGTATGATGTGTGTAGAAAGCAGGGAGGTGAGACAGAGCAGAAGTCACAGACCCAGATACTCAGGAAGATTTGATTCTAACCAAAAAATATGACCACAAAATGAGATTGTCTAAATAATGTCTTAAAAACACCCATTAACAACTGCTTCTTGGAAAACAGTTCGCAGAGTGGGAGAGGAAGAACACAAGAAGCCGTTTATTGTAGACCCATCTATCCACTGTGAAAAGATCACAGGATAAACTTGAAGGAAGTTGCATGAGACCGTAGGATTGTAGTACATCAAGTCTCCAACTTACAAGTTCAACTTTTGAGTTTTCAGCTTTACAAGGGCCAGAAAATGATACGCACTCAGTAGCAACCCCATTTTAATTTTTTAACCTGGATCTTTTCCCAGGCTACTGATAAGCAATATGTGAATCACGAGGCTAGGGAGTGGCAGCCAGCTGCAGATCCGAGTCAGGCGCAGGGTCACCAGGGGAAATGACTGGTACTGTGTTGCTAAGCTGTGGTGTTCAGTAAGTTAGATTTATTGAGTGCTTTTGTGAATTATGATATTCTCAACATATGATGTGCTTATTGGCATATAACCCAATGGTAAGACAAGAAACACCTGTATGTCTAAAAGTGTGTGGCTCACAGAGGAGACGGCCTTAAACTGAACATTGGCATTTAGGACACAGCAAAAGGGAGGAAAAAAGCAAGAATAAGGAGTTTGTTCTGGATTGTGAGCAGGGAGCTAGGTTTTCCTGGAGCCCTGGTTGCATATGGGCATGCATGCTGGGCACAGTGAGGTAGTGACAGCCATTGAGTATATGATGGCGAAGACTCAGGGACTTGGTCTCTTATGTTTCAATTAATGGAAAGCCACAAGGATGGTTCAGGAGGAAGATAAGTGCACAGCTGCCTCTAGCAATAGCATGGAGAAAACTGTGAGAAGTTAGGGCAGAGATCAGGAAACTCCTTCTATAAATGGCCAAAGAGTGCGTATTTTAAGCCTTGAAGGCTGTAAGCATTCCTGCACAACCGCTCCACTCCAAAGCTGTAGACATCTACATAACAGAGATGCCTCAGTTTCGTGCCCCTGCAACTGAGTGCAACTGTGTCCCGGTGAAATATTTCTAAGGCTTAAGGCTACACTTAACCTGGGGCTGCAGGAAGAGAAAGAAATGAGCCATTCTTGCGAAGGATGGAGAGGGATGGATTAGACTAGAGCCAGAATGGAAAGGCCAGAGACTTGAGAGGCATTGAGCAGAATGTCAGAGATGAGCGGGGCGGAGTGGAAGTTGAGCATGACGCCAAAGCTTCTCCTTTCGGAAAAGGACTTGTAAAGTCAATGAAGGCAAAAAGCAGGTGATGAATGGGAGGTGCTACAAGACAGGGAAGCAGATGAGCCATCCTCCTCGCACCTACTTCCTCCCATACATACTCACAGATGGCGGGGCTGAAGGGGAAGAAGCATCCGTGTTTATCAGGTAACCAAAAAGTGAAAATGCATGGAGTGTGTTAAGAATGAAGATCAGAGCAGCAAAACTACCGCAAAATTACGCAGCCTCCTCAGAGCTCATGGAGCTAATGACGGCAGGGATTAAATCCACCGCTATTTCTTCCGATTCTTATTCTAGTCCCTTGCCAATTAGGCAGCATCTGTTTGCTGAGTATCTACTCATTACACGAGCAGGGACTAGGTACTATTCAGGGTTTTGAATGGCTGTGGCAAATGCTACAGAAGGACCATGGCAAGTCCATCTCTTTGCTATACCTGGGGATCCTCTGGGGAGAATGGAGGGATAAAGCAGGTGACATGTTTTCAAGTAGAGAGTAAACAGGAAAAATGCACTGGCAGGAAAAAGTACAAAGAAATCAGGGTAAGACTTTGGGGTGCCACATAATTTCCTTTGTTCCCTCTTACTGCACTGATGAGCATGGACCCTCAGACAATGACTTGGGCTGGAATCTCAAACTCTTCTGTGTTAAACTCTTGGCATCTCAGGTTCCTCCACCTGCGTAGGTGGCTGATGGTCACACAGCCCTCTGAGCAGAACCGATATGGGCATTAACCGGGCAGCACTTGTGGAGGGTTCAGACAGGCTTGGGTCCAAGATACCCTGTGGCAACAATCACCATTGTGTTTCTTCTGCCTGTCCCGCTTCTGGTTAGAGTTAAGCAACAAGGACATGGAAGAAGTGTCTGGAGAATTTGGGGAAGGGGGCGGGGCTATGAAGTTCCCTGCCCACAGATGACCCTATCCTGCTCTCTTCTTCAGTTCTGACAAGGCACTACCATTTCCTTTCCCTTTCCCGTGACTTTCTGGGGAAGATATTTTCTTTCTCAAGATTGGAACTAGGCAGGTAAAGAATGTTTTACAGTTTAATTAATACAGATTTATCTACCTCCCAGGGCTGTTTGCAAGATTAATCCCTGCCTGGCTACTTAAGCTCCTTAGCAGCTGACACCGTGTTCTCACCAAACAGGCTAGACTCTGTCCTTAAGCCCGATTCCCTCAGCTACTGCCCTCTCATCTCATAGAACAGTCTCCTTACCTCTTTGAATCGGTTGGTTGGTTCCTGTGAATTTGAGTTTATCCTCTGCCTTGTGCAATTAAGTGTGAAAATCCTTGATCCTTGCCTGGGGAAAGGGGAGGTGGGGATATCTGTGTGGTCCTGGGAGGGCACTGCGCTTGGATTCAATCCTGAAGTGACTCTAGCTGTTGGTGCTTGGTCACTGACCTCCTGGGAGGGCTTCTGAGACTCTCGGAGAGGCTAGTATCACCCCTGGGGGGTCGGCAGGGGCAGGGGGAGAGCCGGAGAAAGGGAGAGTAAGCAGAGCTGTAGGATATTGATGACTTCGATAGCTGAAGAGAATAGCTTAAAACCAGAGTCTCTGAATTAGTCATAGGGCTTTGTTTAGAAATTGATGTAAGAAATAACATTGCTCATTGATTTGTAAAAGCTCGTTATATATAGGAATATCAATATGAATAATTTGCATTGGGGGTTTTGCCCAGCTCAGTGCTTTGCTTTTTTTTTTTTTATTTGATTTGCTCCTATGTGCAAATCTCATTCCCTGAGAAAACCCAAAAGAACCGAAGTATTACAAATGCATCTTGCTCGTTGGGCATATTTAAAATTTCATTCCTTGCTACATTAGCACATGTCTTAAGGAGCTACAATGACCCAGGTAAATCAAGTAGAAAAAAAGGGAAAAAAAGGAAGTCTCCACTGAGGCTTAATGCATCAAAGAATAATAATAAAATATTAAAAGAATGGGAAAAAATATACTCACTAAAAGTGAAGCAAACCATCTCTTCTCATATGTCATAACTACATCAGCAAGTTAATGCAGGGAGAAAAATGTTGACTTTTACATGAGATGACCCTGGACTCACTACAGCCTTGCTAATATTGACCAAACTTGAACTAGAGCTCTTACACAAAGCTTCAACAATTTTTTAATATTTTTCTAAAGAAAGAACTAGTGCAGTACCGTGTATCTAGCAATATGCTCTCTATGAAAAAAAAACCCATGAATAAATGAATTTAGTAAGTATATCATGTTGAAGCATGTTTGGGAATTAAGGAGAATACACATATTAAAGGTTCTGAGAAGAATGTAGAAAAGTGACTTAAATTCATAACTTACTTTAAGAAACCGCTTATCATATAGAACTTACTAGAAACCCTCTGAAATAGTTTTTCTTCAAAATACTTTTGAAATTTTGTCTTTAAGTGCTGCTACGAAGCTCATGTTATATTCTCAGTGTTGGTGATAGTACACCTGGGAAACCTCGAACGCTCACTCCCATGCAGAACATCTGGGTCCTCAATGAAAATCAGAACTCGTCACTGGCCCTAAAAAGGCATCTAAATCAACAGCTCTCACATTTTTATATGTTTTGGGATCCTAGATACTAAGAAACACTCTAAGCCCTGGGCTTGTTGAGATTGGAAAAGGCTGAGGTCTCCAAATTCCTATAAAGCTATCCAGGTGACACTGAGGCATTGCTAAGAGGGGATTTTGGCCTAAACCAAGAGTTTGTCAACACAGTGACTCAGTGGGCTTTGCTGGTGTCTCCCCTCTGCTCAGCTTGGCTTTATAATAGGGCTAATCTTTTAGGAAGTACATTGTTTTGTTGCCCTAAATGTTGTTCATTAGGGAATAAAGAGAAAAAAAGGGAAGGAGCCACAAAAAGGCAGCTCCCTGGTCTGCAAAGTCTCCCTTTCTAGTGATCCACTTCCGAAATCAGGTAGCATGAGTCCCTGTGAAGGCTGGGTTGGAGACTGAAAGACAAAGACCTAAGCGCATCACTAGTCCTTTGTCTTTTCTTTTCTTTTAATTCTGAAAACTTTGCTTGACACATACTAAATTCTGCCATCATTTTAATGGCTTTTATAATTTATTAGGTGATTATATGTACCATAAAGAATACCTTCATTATTTCCACCTCCTATAATTTGTAAAATAATTCTGACTGGTGAACTAATGCCAAAAAGCTGTTTCTGGGTAAGCCTTCTCAGACATTGGCATATCAGACCATTAAGAGATTTGCACCATACCGTGAGTCATGGAAGTGAGCTCACTACTTCCTTCCAAAGCCATTGCCAGACATAAGAGTTCCCCCCTTGGACCTGTGTGCAGTGTCCCCACTCGGATGGAATATTGAGTCTATTATTCATCCAGTTCATAAAGTTAACCAATTATCCATCCCCCTGTGTTAGAGAGATTGACTCTCACTCAAGAATTAACTCGATCTTGGCGTGGGGCTGAAAGAGATTGAAAGAGAGACTCTTTGAAGAAACTCTTCTGTGAATTCATATAGTAAATTATGAAAATCATTTGAAGATGCCTAAGGGTATTTTAATGCTACTAAGGTTTAAATATGATAAAAAAACGCTTATAATTTTAAAAACTTCAACCTTCAACTAACTAGTGGAAATGTTGAAATGTCTAAACACTTGCTTGTATTTCAGATAAATATGATTCAAATCCTGTTATCCCACTGCCGTTTCTGTCCCACCAAACTAGCCACAAGGAAATCCCCACATGTACCTTCTTGTAGGCTAAGTCTGGAACTCATTTTAATGAGTGTATTATAATCATGGGCTTCAGCTTTTAACTTGATGGCTCATCACCGGCAGAATCCAGTAACAGCTCACGAATAGTAACTCATGTTGTTAGAAAACCCCTGTTCCTACAGCAAGGGTCGGTGACTTGGGGAACTTTTCTTTTTAATATGTAGATACAATAAATATATACAAAATGTGAACCTGACTGAAACAATCCTTTTCCAAGATATTTGTTCTGCTTGATAGTAATCATAGAAGGGTGGCTTGTATTCCTGTGAAAGAACTCAACTGAAATAAAGCTATACTTATTTAATCCTCCTGTTAAATTTTTCTTATTAGCATTTAGCTTCCCCAGCTTGTCTTTTTTAGTGAGCAAGTAGCTTTACTCTCCAGAAATGTTTCAACCATTGTCAAATATTCATCTACTTTGTCAGAAGATGGGTGTTTGAAAATGTTTAGAGGCAATATACTAGCCCTCATATTTGTTATTTAAAAGTTATAATGGACTAGTCATCCAATCAATTAATAGTTCTAATTATAAGGCATTTTGTCAACAAGGAAACCAGCCGCAGACATTCCCGATGCCTGTAGCCACAGAGAAGGAAGTCAAATGCGTGGTTGGAGAAATTAGGGGAACAAGAGACTGATATGAGTCTGGCAATTTACGATAAGAAAATTCATCCATGAAAATGCATAGTAATAATAATAACACTTTTGCCTTGATCAAAACTTATGCCTTATAATTCTGATACTCCCTTAGTGTTAATAATTTACAATGGAGAACTAAGTAGGAGTAGATGTCAGAATTGTCTTTCTTGTCAATAAAAGAAAATGCCATCAGTGGTATGGGAGGTGGGTGACAGTACCTGGATTGGAACTAAGAGGCAGGCTTCTTGGAGTGGCTCTGCTTTACTCCGGGAGCCTCC
The DNA here is from genome assembly GCA_004027205.1 of Ctenodactylus gundi. NCBI lineage: Eukaryota > Metazoa > Chordata > Mammalia > Rodentia > Ctenodactylidae > Ctenodactylus > Ctenodactylus gundi. Next base: position 8,643 of record PVKB01000943.1, on the reverse strand, counting down.
TGGGCAAATCACACCCCTCTCCAACCTTATTCTCTACTAGTTGCAGTGAAGGTAACAACCCAGTTCTTACTGCCTCAGCGATTTCATTCAGGACTTAATGATCAATAACAGAGGTGAATACAAAGTCTCACCATGGAATGTTGGCAATCTCAGCTTTTCATTTTCCCCCGAAAAGCTCTTCCCCCAATATAGGTCAGTGTGTAGAACTCTCCCCTTCAGAGACTCATGGTTGCCCACCATTTAGCAATTAAGATCAAACCCTACTTGAAGTCAAGCTCCTTCATGAAGTATGTTTTTTCCCTCCCTTTCCTCTGCATCCCTAGACCAACAACTGCACATTTATGGCACTTTTATAATATTGCATACACATTTATATCTGGTCTGTGCATAACCTACTAATATTTAGATTCAGACAAAATCCTACTCCTCTTTCAAAATTAAGCTCAAAAACAACATTCTCCTAAAGGTCTGATAGCATTCAGTCACTCGTACAATTATTATAAAGTGGTTGCTTCTGTGTCAGGAATAGAACTGAATATTTTCATTTTCCTACAATGGTGCTTTGTGAGTGTTTCTAACGCAGCCCTTAACCCAGTCTGCTTTGTGGCAAGGTGATGGCTTCTTTGTCTTTCTAGGAGCTGTTTGAGAAAAGACACTATCTGTTGCATATCTTTATACTGGTTGATAAATATCCACTTTCCAAAATGCTGAGACCAAAAAGTGCTTTCAATTTTGGAATATTTTTTAAAAATGTTTACATATACATAATAAGGTAGCTTGGAAATGAGACCCAAAGAAAACATAAAATTCATTTATACTTCATCTATCCCATATGCATCTAGCCTGAGGTAATCCTATTCAATAACTTCAGTGCACCTGCATTTTGACCGTGTTCTGTCACAGAAGGTCAGGCGTGGTGTGGAATTCTCTACGTGTCCCACCATGCCAGTGCTCAGAAAGTTTCCAATTTGGGGGAAGTTCAGATTTCAGAGTTTTGGATTAGGAATGCTCAATTTATATCTATGTGCCAGTTCTGAGAAGGCTCTCCACAAGTGTCCGTGGTGGGAATAAGCTGTCTTGCATTCATCTCAAAACATACAATTCTGTTTTCAGTAGAGTCACCTGAGCTTCATGGTACCTCATAAACTCTGAGTGGAGAAGAGCTTCATTTGAGGAAATGAAGAGCTATACCTCACGCTCATGGAGGACTGAGATTTCCTTTACTACCAGCTAAACAAACCATGCTTTCTCATCTGCGATTCTCCCTCTTCTCCCTTTTCGATAAGGACATAAGGTCCGTAAGAGGGACACAGTTAACATCCTGGCCAATCTTTCTCATCTGTCCTCCCTGAAGACAACGGGATTCCCCACTTAGGTCCAGGATATGAACTTAATGTCAGTTTTACACATTAAGCCAGCCCTACAGCCCCAGTTTTACACCCCAAACTTTACAAGTAAAAGAATAAGAAAGTTGTAGAGATGTAGTAAACATCCACAAAAATTTAAAAGCATTCTAGAGTTATAAAACTCATATATTTGGATATTTGGACAGGGCGTGTGAAGTGTCACTCATAACAAACAGTGATATTAAATAGGCAATTCATAGAAAAGAGGGTATGCCCCCCCCCCCCGAGAAGTTCCCAAAATATTTTAATATAATGCCTGGGTCACTTTCGAAGCCCTGCTTAACCCCCCAAAGAGGCAGAGGGTCCTAAGAGAAATAGGCACCTCTTCCTGCCTTTTGGGTCTCCTTCCCCTTGCTGTCAATCAGGAGCATTGATTTTTTTTTTTTATCTAGAGCAGATGCTGACTATTCTTGTTCTTGTTCTTCTAGCCTTTCTTCCCTCTTTAACAACATACGGAGAAATTCAGTGGAGTAATTATTGTGCAAAACTGTAGCACGAGGCCTGCACTAGGCAGGAGGCCTGTTTCTTGTGTAATAACTGGTCCTGCAAATACCCTACAGACCAAAAGACTGATGGAAGAGACACCAACTGGTTTAGGATGGGTTTGAAGGCAGATTGATAGATCTGCTTGGTGGCAGCGTTTGTGTGCGTGTGTGTGTGGCTGTGCGTGTGTGCGTGTGTGTGTGTGTGTGTGTGTGTGTGTGTGTGTGCGTGTGTGTGTTAGGAATGCATTAAAAAGAGGAGAGAGATGGAGCTGGGAGAGGCAATTTCTCATCAATGTACTAAGCAACATACTATTGTTTCAAGGCTTCCCACAATCGCTGTCCAGGCAGCTCTTGCTTCCTCTGACAATTGGTAATCTAAGACAAAGATTTCTCTTTTTCTAGGAAATCCGGGAGGGCAAGAGAGGGGCTAAAATGTTCTATGTAACCCTAATATCTGTAGGAAAGTTGAATATTTTTTCAAATGAAAGTATCTAGCTAAAAGTTAATAAGCACATGCATATCCACATCCACGTGCACATTTAGAAAAAATATAACAAAGTGTTTACAGTGTTTGTTCTCAAGCAACAGAACTATGGGTCACCTTATCTTTCTGCTTTTTATTTATCTACGTTGTCTACAGTAGCTATATTATTTTTCAAGTAAGAAAAATGTTATATGAAAAAAAGGCTCTCCCTTGAACTAGCAATACTTTCCCACTGACACAGATTTCCATAAAAATGCAATTTATACCGGCCAGAGGGAACCATGTGGTCAACAAGGTGCTTCACTAAAAGGGAAAGGCTACTGAGTCTTTGTTTTTCAAGGCTTTTGTAGTTTTTCTTTTCTGTTTTCTGAAATGTGAGGGTGACCTCCTGTTCAGAGACATGACCTTGGATTTAAATGTGAAATGCTAGCCCAGTCTAAATGCCTGAAAGGACATTTCACTCAAGATCCAGAGGTGAAGGGTTTCTCTTCTCTTTGTTGATCTGTGATGCACCCATTAGATCACTTGTGAGAAAAGGGATGCTATGTCTCCGGGAGATCCTCTGCCTTTTCTAGCTGTAAAAAGCATTTCTGCTCTCCTCCCTTCTCCCTTAAATTTTCAGCCACTACAGTCCTCCAAGGTGGAGCCCAGAGCTCAGCCGAGAGTAGGCAGGTAGTCTTTTGGGAAGAATTCATACTCTACACGATCATGTATTTTTGTATTATCAATTGGGGTACGCAAGTTCATGGGCCATTCAGTTTCTTAGAGGTTCCATTGATACTTGCTTGTGTGGCTTTCAAAGACAAAAAGAAGACTCCCCTCTGGAAGTGTTCGTGCACTGTCTTGTTTTTTGGGGGGCGGGCTATGATTTTTTTAATCCTTAATAACATAACAAGACTTTTATTCTGTCTCATGAAATGACATGATATGTGAGTCTTTCTTTAAAATATTCCTCTGAATCTGAAAAGACTGGCTAAGAAGAGTGTCACAATTCTCCTTATAGACTCTTGCAGGATATTAGAGGTCTCTCACTTCTCTCCAGATGGAGAAATCAAAATCTCTTATTACAACAAAATAATTTTTGTTTTCAAATTATTAATCTTCTCATTTACAGGTTGGTCAAGATGGTGGGTTTTGGCAAGTTGCATCTACAAGTACCCTGTAGAATTCAGTCAAAATCCTTAGACATTGGAGAAGATATTCTAACTCTGTTATTGTTAATTATGTTAATTGCATACTTTTGTTAACTTTGCCCATGAACAAAAGGTTAAACTTTCTCCTTGTGGGTAGCTCACCGCTTAGTCTGGCTGCATTTCTTGGACACAACAGACTTCGCATATTCTTAAATTTTACCAACCCCAGCGACCATCACAGAATTCATGGAGGAGAGGAATAAGGATGCAAATTTGAAACCACAAAATGCCAAAATGATTTCCATGGAGCTGCTCACAGCTCAACATGGAAATAAGATCTTATGGTATAAAGAAAAAGAAAGAGAGAGAAAGAGATAGCTTGGCATTGAATGAAATATCTGTATTTGAATCTCGTGACAAATGACACAACTGATTTACTCCCAAAGGAAAAGGAAAAATAGCTAAGAGCATCTGAGTTGAAAACTCACACTTCTCTTTATCCCTGTATGATCTTTAGCCTCAAATACACTACACAATGTTTTTTCAGAGCTTTAAAAAGTATAGTGTTTAGTTATATGATTAATCTTTCTCTTCTTTTAGATAATACATAAGAGCATTTTCTTAAACTGAAAAAAATAGCAGATACTGTGATCATTAAGTTGGCAGGTATTTTCATGGTCTTGCTATGGTCAATGGAAACGTTCTTTCCGGTGCCCCCAGGGCTCTGTCTTATCTCCTATTGAACACACTGATACATGGAAAAGAAAAAAAAAGCTTAAAAAAAGTAGAGAGAGGGCTGGTGGCACAGGTGTGTAAGCTCACACTCTGGGAGTCTGAGGAAGGAAGTTGACAAGTTCGAGTTCAAGCCCAGCCTGGTCAATTTAGCAACTTAGTAAAACCCTATCTCCAAATAAAATATTAGAAATGAACTCAGAATGTATAACTCAGTACAAAGGCACTGGGTTCAAACACCATTCTCTCCCTTAGTCCACACACAAAAATGTTCATTCACTTGCCACGGTGTAGGATTGTGGCCATGAAGGGGAAATAGATTAGATTAATTCCATAATCACTTTTGTTTTACCTACATAGCTTAAATGGAGCTAGAGTTGTAGCTCTATGGTAGAACACTGGCCTACCATGTGCCAGGCCCTGGATTCCATACTCATAACCACAAGCAGGTAAGGAGGGAAGAGGAGAAGGGAAGGGAGGGGAGGGGAGAGGAAGGAAGGGAAAGGGAGCTGAAGGGAGGCAAAGGAGGAAAGAAAAAGGGAAGCGAAGGAAGGAGGAGAGAGTGAGACAGACAGACAAATAGATTTCAAATGGATGAATAGACACAAACCTTTCCATACCATGGCCCTTAAGAGGGTTTGTTGGGTCAACCGTCAGGAGCTTGGGCTGAGGACGCATTGTGCACCATTGCTATGGGGCAGTTACTGAGGAGGAATCCCTAAGAATGGATGACTAAGGATTCCCAGGATGGAACTTAATAACAGAAAGGCAGAAAAGCAGAAGAAATCAGTTGCTTGGGTGAAGGAGAGCACCCCAGAAAAATCTGATGTAATTAAAGTTAGATATCCCATTTCACAGATCTGCCTCAGTTCTTACTCTGAAAGAATGTTCTCCTTCATTCTAAAAGAGTTAGGGGGAAAAATACCCCACAGAACTGGAGAATCAAGGCCTTGGTCTCACGCAGATAGCCCAGACATTCCTCAGCAACTCCCTGACAGTCTGAGAGAATGACTTCCCTACTGAACTCTCATACCATGACAGAGTGGCCCACCCCAGTGCTTCCAATTCATGGATACAATATATGTTGCAACAGAAAAGATTTATAGAGATGACTGCTGCTATGGTTATTAAAAAACCTTTCTTCACGGAGACTGTTCATACTCTATCCATACCAGATCAGGGTGAAAACAGAGGCTATAATAATAGTAGCTACATAGTATTGGTCTAGCGCCACCTCGCATCCTGCAGCCCCAAGTTTTTAACGTCCACGCAATTATTCAAAACAGCACAGTCTTTCATATTATCTTGAAAAAAGAACAATATAAGATATAAAATGAAGATGTCTAGCACAGTCCTTTGGCTGGAATATGGCAACAGCCGGCGGCTGGGGCACCCAGGCTAGTTCTTGAACTTCATGGAGGATTACACCCATTAGTCCCCCTTGTTTCACGTGGTGACTGGATGGAGACCACCCCAGCACACCCTACAAGGACATTTCTTTTTATTTTGCTTTCTCATCTAGGGTGGTCCAGCGTCCCATCCCTAAAATGGAAAGGGGGCTCTGGTCCAATTTTGGGCAACGTGTTTGTGCTTGAGCTATAAAGCAGGATTTGATTGTGTCCATAGAATCTGAAGGGAAGCTGGAAGAAAGTGTTCTTGCAGGACTTTTGCCTTATTTCTCTCAGTTCCTGCATGAGTCCTGAGAGGGAAGATTCAGGGAATCTTCTAAAGCGGCCGTCTCCCAGTACCCATTGTCAGAGAACCAAGTTTTGTTCCCTAACCCTCAGCCCCTTAGGACTTTCTACCCACATTCACAGACACCCAAGAGAGGATGGAGCACAGAGCTGGGGCCTCTTAGAATGAGTCCACCGGAGACCATACCCCTCTTCCATTAGTATTTTCATCCTGGGCACATTTTCAGACCCCAGGATTTTGGCAGCACATTGGGGGGATTAAAAGGCTCAAAACAACAGTAAACAAGTTGGCAATAATTATGAGACAATTGGTGCACGACGCCTCGCAGTGCACATAAAAGCACCCACAGTTCTTACACACCCTGCTCATTTAGTCTCCCTTCAGCACCGTGATTCTGGGTGAGCAGAACCATTTCATTCCCTTAGAGCCACTGACGGACTTCAGATCCAGAACCCTGGCCTACTTCAGCAGCACAATGCTTTTGGATGTCATCTGTACATAGATCTATCTATAAATTCTAATATTTATCTATATATGTAATATTTATTTTGACTTAATATTCAAACTATTAAACACCTTTGTAAGAGAGTTTCAGATGAAGAAGAGAAAAGAATTTTACAAACAGATCAAAAGTTAGTCATTTCTAAGCACTGAAACAAAAAAGTAATCTACCTCTGGATTGCTAGCATAATACAAAGATAACAACTCAGCACTTTCACTAAACACCCTTAGCAAGTTATATTCTGAAAGACTGTATTCACACGTACACACACAAATACAATTAAACTAAATAATCCCCAAATGTCTTAGATTGTTTCAGTAATCAATTGTTGGTATACCTTAGATAATTTTTCTGAAAGATACTGCATGTATATGATGAAAAAAAATTATATTGCTGCTGCAAATTGGTACTTTCTTACATTGGGGAAAAGAAATACAGATATAAAGCCAATGTGATTTAAATAAAACTCTAAAAAATGAAAATTGAATCTATTTAAATTTAAGATAAATTTATTGTATTTTCTTAACAATAAAATATTAAATATATATGTATATTTCCTAGTTTTAAATAATAAAAATGTCCAGGAAACAATAAGCAACTCACTAGCAATCAGTTTCTTTTAGAACTCAAATTGGGTTTTTCAAATACGGATTTGTACCAAAATAAAACAAGATTACCTAAATAAATGAATGTTCCTAGTGTGAGGCAGAGGGCATACATAGGGAGACTGGAACCACTTATAAAGAAAAAGGAGGAAAACTTCACAGAGCTCCAACTCCATGACAAAAGGACTCAACAGCCAACTTACAGAGGTGTCTACTGGCCAAAAATGAGAAAAATAATGAGTAGCCATAAATATGGTAACTGTCAAAGATTGAGACACATCAGATGTGTTTAAACACTCAGTTCACAACAATGTTAAAAAGAAAAAAATATCACAATCAGAAGATCCTAGTGAACTAAATTATTTTTTAGATTATTAAGCAAAGACTCAAGCTTACCTAGCCTTTATAGATTGCACCACAGAGAGCCAGTGGGTGAAGAAAATTTCTTTTTATAGTGTCACTTCAAGGTTAAGGGAGGCTAAAACTAGTTTCACAATGTACTAATGAATCTACGCAATACTTATTCACTATTACTATAATCCCTGGGCAAAGTTTGAATATTTGTCTCTCCAAAACTCATGCTGAAGTTTGGTTGCCATTTTAAAGATAGAACCCTGAGAGACAGCTGAGGACTACCCTTCTGGGAATTGATGGATGGAATTAATCCATTTATTAAAAGGTGATTCAAACCCCCTTTTCTCTCTTCCCTCTTCCACTGTGTGAGCCTTTACCGTGGTTACAACACAGTGAAAGGCTCTTACTGGCTGCTGGTACCTTGTCTCATACTTCCTAGACTTTGGAAATATGAATAATACATACCTGATTGTCATAAATTACTGAGAGGGTGAGATTTTGTTATAGTGGCACAAAATAAACTAAGATAATCCCAAGAAAAATGAACATAAAAAGAAAATTCATAAAATAGATATGAACAGATACAAATAAGCTTGTAAAAGATTGATCTTTTCAAATAAATGTAAATTGAAATGGAATCTATAATTCTCATATTTTAAAATTAATAATAATTAATACTGGTGTTGATTTTTTATAGATATGAAACTAAGATTGCTGTTGGAAATAGAAACCAGTGTAAATTCTCCATAGAGTAAGTTTGGCAATATGCAATAAGAAATAAGTACAAGAGAAATGAAAACAGAAACAGAAAACAAAGTTCATACTCCCGAGGAACTCATTCCACTTTCAGAAAATCAAGGACAGTGTAGCCGACTGTATGCAAGCACGATGACAGCCGTAATCATTCCTGTCTGTGCCCTGGCCTCTTCCCGAGATGGCTTTGCCTCTCCCTCCACCAAGAGGTGGGATCACTTCTCTGATTTTTGATATCTGACTTTGGTCATATGCCTGCCTGTGTCGACTGGATTTGAGGAAACATAACATGAACAGAGACTTATGCAACAGGGCTGACTATTGGCTATTGGCTATTGCTAGGTCTCTTCTCCACCGGGAGAGTCCTCATCATCTCAGTTGTCCTAGATGCCCCACATGAGTGAGATAGGTCATCTCAGGATACCCAGCGCCTACGAAATCAGCACTTGACTGGAAAGCAGATTTTCTTATCAACATTCAAAATCATAAAGAGT